>OY731398.1:32150014-32690014 GCA_963425845.1 Sphenostylis stenocarpa | reverse complement strand
ATGTGTGCGCGTGCGTTCACAAGACTTTGTTTGAGCGTGATTACCGGCGGGGATGTTGGAGAGGGCATGTTGGATGGGCCGCGGAATGCGGTTGATGTCGCCGTAGGCAAAGATGGAGACGGCGTAGTTGGAGTTGACGAGAACGGAGGCTATTTTCTCGCGAGACAGAGTTAGCATCTTCACCGTTGGGAACGTGACAGCGGTCAATGTCCCATCACACAGAAATTTTGGCCTGCGAGTATGCCGTGGAGGTTGCCCGGATTGCCGACCATTCACACGCACCCACCGAAATTCTTTATTTCTTGCATCCACTCGAAATTCTTTATTTCTTGGTTTGAAGAATACAATATGATCATGCATTACTAATTCACCTATATATATATATATATATATATATATATATATATATATATATATATATATATATATGAGTGTTGATATTTTTCCCTCGAAAATGAATCAAAAGCATGGATAATTAGATGAAACCTATGCATACTACGGACATAAAACTACCTACTGGACATAAAACTCAAAAATAACAAGTTATATAAAAATATATTCTTTCACATTTGAATTTTATACCACTATAAAAAAACTGTTTTTTAATATTATAATAATAATATACATGTATTTTAATTTTTATTAAATCTTATTATTAATATTAAATTAAAAAGGAGGCTATGTTCTACAAGAGGGATTTAGCGTCTTCACCGTTGGGAACATGACAATGGTTAATGTCCCATCACACCAAAATTTTGGCCTCACGAGTATACGGTGGAGGTTGCCCCTCGATTGCTAGCCATTCACACGCACCCACCGAAATTCTTGATTTCTTGGTCTGAAGAATAAAATATGATCATGCACTACTAATTCACCTATATATTAATATATATATATATATATATATATACTATATATATATATATATATATATTTTAGTTGATATTTTTCCCTCGAAAATGAATCAAAAGCATGGGTAATTAGATGAAACATATGCATAGTACGGACATAAAACTACCTACGGACATAAAACTCAAAAGTAACAAGTTATATAAAAATATTCTTTCACATTTGAATTTTATACCACTCTAAAAAACTGTTTTTTAATATTATAATAATAATATACATGTATTTTAATTTTTATTAAATCTTATTATTATTATTATTAAATTAAAAAGGAGGCTATGTTCTGCGAGACGGATTTAGCGTCTTCACCGTTGGGAACATGACAGCGATCAATGTCCCATCACACAAAAATTTTGGCCTGCGAGTATGCGGTGGAGGTTGCCCCTCGATTGCTAGCCATTCACATGAACCCATCGAAATTCTTTATTTCTTGCACCCACTGAAATTCTTGATTTCTTGGTCCGAAGAATAAAATATGATCATGCACTACTAATTCACCTATATATATATATATATATATATATATATATATATATATATATATATATATATTTTTTTTTTTTTTTTTTTTTGAGTTGATTTTTTTCCCTCGAAAATTAATCAAAAGCATGGGTAATTAGATGAAACCTATGCATAGTACGAACATAAAACTACCTACGGACATAAAACTCAAAAGTAACAAATTATATAAAAATATTCTTTCACATTTGAATTTTATACCACTCTAAAAAAAGCTGTTTTTTAATATTATAATAATAATAATATACATGTATTTTAATTTTTATTAAATCTTATTATTATTATTATTATATTAAAAAGGAATGTATTTGAAGTTAAAAAAAAAATGAGATGTCAAATATTACTGTTGTTATTTTTTAATATTATAATAATAATATACATGTATTTTAATTTTTATTAAATCTTATTATTATTAATTGTTACTCTAATCCCTTCTACTCTTCCAATTTGGAGTCACCTGTTCGGAGAGGGGTGGGTTTAACAGAGGCGGAAGCGGAGTCGGAATCGACAACTTAGAGAGGGCCACCGCCGGCAGAGAGGATTGTCCAACGCCAAACGACTTTAGCGGCGGCGAAGAAGGAGGGAGAAACTTGCGGCGGATGCGCGAGAAGAATATTGCAACTTCGCAGGCTGAGTTTTTGAAGCGCGGTGGAGAGGTCTATGTCGCCGGATATGATCAAGTAGTTAGCGGGAGCAGTATTGTCTAGTGCCCATATCAACATGTCCACAAGGATGTTCTTGCCCCTATCTTTCACATCTGATAGAGACAATCAAACGGTCAAGCGAAATGAGTCATGTGAGTGAGTGAGTATGTGTGCGCGTGCGTTCACAAGACTTTGTTTGAGCGTGATTACCGGCGGGGATGTTGGAGAGGGCATGTTGGATGGGCCGCGGAATGCGGTTGATGTCGCCGTAGGCAAAGATGGAGACGGCGTAGTTGGAGTTGACGAGAACGGAGGCTATTTTCTGCGAGACAGAGTTAGCATCTTCACCGTTGGGAACGTGACAGCGGTCAATGTCCCATCACACAGAAATTTTGGCCTGCGAGTATGCCGTGGAGGTTGCCCGGGATTGCCAGCCATTCACACGCACCCACCTGAAATTCTTTATTTCTTGCACCCACTGAAATTCTTTATTTCTTGGTCTGAAGAATACAATATGATCATGCACTACTAATTCACCTATATATTTATATATATATATATATATATATATATATATATATATATTGTTTTTTTTTTTAAGTTGATATTTTTCCCTCGAAAATGAATCAAAAGCATGGTAATTAGATGAAACATATGCATAGTACGGACATAAAACTACCTACGGACATAAAACTCAAAAGTAACAAGTTATATAAAAATATTGTTTCACATTTGAATTTTTATACCACTCTAAAAAAACTATTTTTTAATATTATAATAATAATATACATGTATTTTAATTTTTATTAAATCTTATTATTATTATTATTATATTAAAAAGGAGTGTATTTGAAGTTTTTAAAAAAATGAGATGTCAAATATTACTGTTGTTATTT
Organism: Sphenostylis stenocarpa; assembly: GCA_963425845.1. Taxonomy (NCBI): domain Eukaryota; kingdom Viridiplantae; phylum Streptophyta; class Magnoliopsida; order Fabales; family Fabaceae; genus Sphenostylis; species Sphenostylis stenocarpa. The sequence continues at coordinate 32,687,049 of OY731398.1, read as the reverse complement.
TTTAATATTATAATAATAATAATATATATGTATTTTAATTTTTATTAAATCTTATTATTATTAATTGTTATTCTAATCCCTTCTACTATTCCGATTTGGAGTCAACTGTTCGGAGAGGGGTGGGTTTAACAGAGGCGGAGGCACAGTCGGAATCGGCAACGTAGAGAGGGCCACCGCCGGCGAAGAGGGAGAAACTTGCGGCGGATGCACGAGAAGAATGTTGTAACTTCGCAGGCTGAGTTTGTGAAGCGCGGTGGAGAGGTCTATGTCGCCGGATATGATCAAGTAGTTAGCGGGAGCGGGATTGTCTAATGCCCATATCAACATGTCCACTAGGATGTTCTTGTCCCTATTGTTCAAACTGGCCCAATACTCAGGCCCACTTCTCACTTCTGCTAAAGGGTAATAATACCCACATCTTCGCACACGCACCAAAAACAACACGAGAAAGAGAGAGAAAGTTCTCGAAAGAACACAGTGACCACGAAAACTCCAGCTCACTCTAGGGTTCCACCGTCCACCGTCGCAGGTCCACCAGCTTCACCAGATAAGCTCCTCCTCTCACTTCCTTCTCTCTGTATACTTCACACGTGTATAGACACACACAATTGTAACATCCTGATTCTCAATACTCCTGGTTTGTTAAATTTTGACAAAATCTTTGTCAAACTTTTAATAATTAAATTATTAAGAATTGGGTAAAGAAACTGTAGAGTTTGATGTTTATTAGATTATTTGTGTTTTTCTAGAATTTTTCTAGAATTTTTAGAAAATACGTAAAATTGATCCATTTCGCGGGCAACTGGACGCCTGATAGTAATTATATGATTTAGGGTTGAAATTGAAAGAGTATGGACTTAACAATTTTAATTATCACATTTAGAAATTATTGTTTTCTTGTATGCATTGAGTGTGGGTATATTAAAAGTTTATTATGTGTATAAATAAACAAGAAACATATGATGGTTAATATGGTTTGGAGTGATGTTGGAGTCTTAGGGGTTGTGGGTTCAAATCCTGGCTAGGGTAATAAGGAGAAAATAAAGATAATTTTTTTGTAATATAATGCGCTGAGTGGATTGTGGGCGCATCAGAAATGCGCTGAGCGGATTATTAGGTGAAATATTGACTTTAAAAAGACAGAGTGTCATTATTCTGTAACCTAGTTCCTCATTTCTCTCTTTCTCTCAAACGTTTTATTACCTTCAAGCGTCATTTTGAGGGAGAAATCTTGGTTTTCTTGAGAAGCTCCAATAGGTAAGTTGGTTTATCTCAATCTCCTCTACATTTCTACCATTTTATTTTTCAAAACGGTGCATTTTCTATTTTTCTCCTCACTTGGCTCAACTTGAATGGATGTAGGAAGAAGTTAGTGTAGGTTTTACACCTAGAATACTAGAACGATGCTTAAAATTGAGGATTAGAAGTTGTTAAGCTAAAAACTTTAAGAGCCCTAATTCGTAGGTACTATTCATTGAATTTTTGGGACTTGTGTGAACAGAATTAGGAATTGGTATCTGCATGAAAGTTGTAGCCCTTTAAATTGTCGAAATTTAGAAACTGGTTTTACATTAAACGGATATTGGTAGCTCAAGTTATACCCATTTTACTGTCAAGTGTTCTAGCTGTGACGTTAAGATGTTGCCCTGTTTCAACAGCCTCGATTTTTGAATTACTGGGATTGATACGTATGAAATTAGGACTTGATTCCTTCATAAAAGTTGTAGGAAATTATATCCCCGAAATTTATAAATTTGTTTCATGTCAATAGCTTATGTTTAGCATGAGTTATAGTCAAATTACCAAGACATGTTCAGAGTGTTATTGTAATTGAGCCCAGTTGAAAATAACCACTGAAAACTGAAAACTGCATCTATTCTATAGGGTATTTGAATTTATTTCCTTCATCAATATTGTAGGTGATTAAGTTATTGAAATTTTGGCTCAAATCTCATGCCAAAACAGCTTATATAACTCTAGAAAATTTCGAAATACTGAACCTTGTCCATGGTTGTTATTAAGATTCTTTCTACTCTAAGTGCCTATAAAATAGGATAATTTTCTAAGTTAATTGTAAGCTGAATGTGAGCTTAAAATATTATTAGAAATGGATTAGTAATACAAAGTGAATTTAAATTCTCATGAGATAGAATCATAGAAATATAAGATTCTAACTAACATTTTATTACGTATATAGATTTTGCTGAAACACAACATCAAGCTTTGAAAGGAATAAGTGTGAACGTATCAGGTAAGTGGTGGGCTATATAGTAAGGATTACATCATAAACTTGTTTGACCTTATTTGTTGAATTTGTCTAAATTTGTTATGATTGATAATTTTGATTTCATTATATGCTTGGTTGTGAAAGTAATCATGAATTGCTTACGTGTATGATGATGTAAAATACATGTTTGGTACTCTATTATGTTTGTCTTTGAGTGAACATTTATATGCATGGTAGTTTTTCATGAGAAAATTAAATTGAAAGAATTGGATGGTGGGTTGTGAACCCTTTTTGAATTGTATTGGAAGTTTTCTGTTTGTAACAGGTTATTGGAAATTTTTGGGAAGTCCGTATTACAGGAGAAACCCTGTCAAAATTTTTGGAAAAATGTGAATTTCTAAGAAAAACCACTTAGGGACTCATACACTACTCATTTGAAAATGGTGATTTGTGAAATCTGGGGAATCAGAGATTATGGACTCTGAGAATACGATAGGGAGGCCCTGAGGGAGGACTTGAGGATAGGAAGGGTAGTGGTTGGAGGCCCCAAAAGACCCAGGCTCGCTACCTGTTGTCGGGGATCCCACTGTACAAACTCTCCTGTACCTGACTGTGCTCTTACCGTATATCAATGGTCAGTGAGCTACTGGGTTTATATTTGAGCATGGGTCTCAACAATCCTGTGGGTGGATTTTCCATGCCTAGTAGTGTTAACTCCTGGCTACCCCAGTACTGATTTGAGAAATGATTAGGGCCCGCATGCATAAACATTTTAGAAAACATATTAGGATCATGCATCATTAACATCAATCAGTTGGAATTTGATTGACTTGTGAATGTTTATGATGTTGATTTTAAAATGATGTATGAACTGTTGTTCACCCTCTTGTCTTTCTGTTTTCTTTATTTCTTTTGTGCTTGCGGTACTCGTTGGACCTGATCGGTCATTGTTTGAAGAAAAGGGAGATGGCACAGATTCCACACCCGATGAGTATGATACTCATACTCATTAGCTGGGAGCCACAATGATGACAACATGTATTGGGATAAACATATCTAAAATTTTATAGATAGTCTTTTGTAGTATATAGACCTATATGGTACTGAGTAGTATTCACTGTTTTGTGTAGTTAACTGCTCTGTAGGAAGTATCCCCAATGTTGCCTTAATATTTTGGAGGACTGTACTAATATTTTATTTATATGTAATTATGAATGTTTACTTTTAGTACTTTTTAAAATGATGAAATGCAGGAATGTATTATTGAAAATTTATGTATATTAATATTATGTACAAGGGAAAGATTATTATCGGTTAAAAAAAAATTATGCTAAAAAAATTATTAATTCTTCTGATTGAGGGTTTATAAGGTAGGGTGTTACACACAATAATATGCAGGATAATGTGTTTAATTTGTGTATATATGTGATAACCTGAAAAGTATCGTTGTATATGATTTCTGAGTTATGGGTACTCTTATATAGGAGAATACACCATTAATAGTTGGTTACAAACTAAAACCTGACAGTTAAACCTAAAGCTGGAATTAAATTCTAACATCCCCCTTAATTCCAGTATCAATACTCAAAATCCCTAGTTTTTCTCTGATTATCTTGAACTTCTCCTTCTTCAAAGGTTTGGTTAGGATATCAGCTAGTTGAAGTTGTGTAGGACAGTAAACCAGTCTCAACTTCCCATTGTTAACTTGATCTCGTATGTAATGGAAGCGAGTCTCAATGTGCTTGCTTCTGCCATGTGAAACCGGATTACTTGCAAGGTTTATAGCTGACTTGTTATCAACAAGCAGCTCAATAGGTTGTTCCAATTCAACTCCTATCTCTGTCATCACTAAGTTTAACCATATAGCTTGACAAGCTGCACTTGATCCCGCTATATATTCAGCTTCACATGTAGATAGAGCCACCACAGATTGCTTCTTGCTCCACCAAGAAATTGGTGCTCCCATAAACATAAACACACAACCTGTAGTACTCTTCTATCCACACTATCTCCACACCAGTCTGCATCAGAATAACCAACCAACTTTGTCTGTATTTCTTTAGATTTTGGAAATAATACTCCAAAATCTAATGTTCCCTTTACATATCTCATGACCCTTTTGGCTGCTAGCATATGTTTCTGCTTAGGTTGTTGCATGAATCTACTTAGGATGCCTACTGCAAAGCAGATATCTGGCCTACTGTTGCAGAGGTACCTAAGAGACCCAACCACCTGTTCGTACAGAGTACCATCTACCTCACTTTCTCCATCTTCAGTTACTATAACTTTTCCCTCAGCTGGTGTTACTGCTATGTTGCAGTCTATCATTTCATACTTTGCTAGGATCTCCGCAGCATACTTCCTCTGATGTAGAATCAATCCTCTCTCAGTCTCCACAAACTCCATGCCTAGGAAGTATTTTAGTCTTCCTAAATTAGTCATTTCAAATTATGTCATTAAAAACTTCTTAAATTCTTCTATCTCGTCAATATTGTTTCCTGTAATGAGAAAGTCATCCACATATATACACATTAAGACTAGATTAGTCCCTCTGCCATACTTCACATATACTCCATGTTCCACTGAACATTTCTTAAACTCTTGGCTTAACATAAAAGCATTTATTCTTCTGTTCCAGGCCCTGGGTGCCTGTTTAAGGCCATAGAGGGCCTTCCTCAGCCGATATACCTTATGCTCAACACCTTTCTTCACAAATCCAGGAGGTTGTGTAACATAAACCTCTTCTTCAAGCGGGCCATTTAGGAATGCAGATTTGACATCCATCTGAAATAAAAGCCACTTTCTCCTATTTGCCAAGGCTACTACCATCCTTATTGTCTCAATCCTGGCCACAGGAGCAAATACTTCTGTGTAGTCCAACCCTTTCTTTTGTAAAAATCCTCTCACAACTAGCCTTGCCTTCCTTTTGTTAATACTGCCATTTGGATTCACCTTTAGTTTGAAAACCCATTTCAGATCAATGGGTTTTTTGTTACTGGGTAAGTTAGTCAGTTCCCAGGTGTTTGTCCTCTCAATGGAGTTTAATTCTTCTAACATGACTTTCTTCCATAATTTTTGTTTCATGGCTTCATCATGATCTAATGGTTCAGCTTCTGCCATTAGTGCAAAATGCACCAAGTCTCCCTCACTTGTCACAGCATCATCTGGATATACTTCAAAATCCACCAGAGTTCGTGGTGGTCTTCTCTGCCTCACAACTCTTTGAGACTGGGGTTTTATCGTATTGCTGTATCAACTTCTTCCTCTTCTTCAAAGAACCCTCTAGCTTGCTTGCCTTCCCTTTGTCTTTCATTCCAATCCCAGGATTCTTCTTCACTTACCACAACATCCCTGCTGATACAAATCTGTTTGGAAACAGGATTGTATAACCTATAAGCTCCTGTGGAGTGATAACCCATAAAAATCATAGCCTCACTTTTATCTGCCAGTTTTGTCCTTTTAACATCTGGCACATGTTTGTAGCATTTTGAGCCAAATATCTTCAAATGCTTAACCCTTGGCCTATTACCACACCAAACGTCCTCTGGAACTTTATCTTCCAGCTTTTGTGTAGGACACTTGTTTAGCAAATAGACAGCTGTTGAGACAGCTTCCCCCCATAGTGAATGAGGCAACTGTTTTTGTTTTATCATACTCCTGGCCATGTTAAGTATCATTCTATTCCTTCTTTCTGCCAACCCATTATGTTGTGGAGTATATGGTGCTATGACTTCATGTTGCACACCATTCTCTCTGCAGTAATCTTCAAAGTCATTTGACAAATATTCCTTTCCTCCATCTGTTCTCAAGATCTGAATCATCTTCCCACTTTATTTTTCTGTCATCATTTTAAATTTCTTGAAAACAGAGAACACCTCTGATCTAACTTTGATCAAATACAACCAAATCATTCGGCTGTACTCATCAACAAATGTGACAAAATATTTATTTTGTCCAAGTGATAACTCCTCAAATGGTCCGCATACATCAGAATAAACTACCTGCAATACCTCCTTTGCCCTCATGTGCATATGTGTTTTGAAGGCATTTCTGGGTTGTTTTCCCACCAAACACCCTTCACACACCTTTCCTGGTACAACTAATGTCTCAGGCAGTCCAGTCACCATCCCTTTATCAGCCAACTTCTTCAAACTGGTATAATTTAAGTGCCCATACCTACTATGCCACAACCAACTCACTTCCTCTGCCGTAGTTGTTGTTAAACATTGATTTTCTGTCAAGAAAAGCCTTGTCTGAAATGTCTTGTTCTTTGCCAAAGGAGATTTCAGTACAAGCCTTTTCTTAGCATCATAAACTCTCAACATTTCCTCCTTCATTGATACTGAAAAACCTTTCTGCACCAGCTGTCCTACGCTCAACAGATTGCATTTCATCCCTGGCACATATAACACATCCTCTATCACTATGACTTCTTTGCCATCTTTCTTAATTACCACATTCCCAACTCCTTCAGCCTTTATGACATTGTCATCTGCTAGCTTTATCTTGCTGGTATCTAGCTGGACATCCATTCTTTGTGCCCAGTCATATGGTTGGAACATCCAGTGTCAAGAAACCAAGTTTCAACACCAAATTCTTCTTCACTGGTCGTTACCATAAGCACCACAGGCTCCTCCTCTGAATCATCTTGTGCTACTTTTGCCTCTGCATCAATTGGGCCCCTTTTCTGTCTTCCTTTTCCGTGCCAGCAATCTGCTGCATAATGACCCCATTTCTCACAATTGTAGCACTGAATTTTCCGCATATCAACACTCTTCTTTCCTCCTCTGTCTCTCCAAGACCCATGTCCTCCTTGAGCCTTCTGATATGTTTTCTCTCCAGAATCTTGAGACAAAGAATTTATTTCTTTGTTAAATTTGCCTCCTCCTCTATTCTTCTTCCAGTTTCCTCTGTCAGAACCACAACTTTTCTTGTTGATCTGGGCTTTCAAGGCCTGCTCATCCTCTGCCTTCTCAGATTTTCGCGTTGTGCGCTTCAACTCGTGTGCTTCTAACGTACTCTGTAATTCCTCCAGTGACAGGACCTTCATATTCCTGCCAGACTCTTCTATTGCCACTACTATATTATCAAAATTTTCTGTCAGTGTACGCAGAACCTTTTCTACTGTACTCAATTCAGTCACGGTTTCTCGACAACTTTTAATCTGATTAACGAGCAACTGCAGCCTATTGAAATAGTCTACTACACTTTCGGTTTCCTGCATTGAAAGTAACTCATATTGTCTTCTTAAAGAATGCAACCTGACCTACTTGATTTTTTCTACACCACCATGAGCCCTCCGCAGTATTTCCCAGCATTCTTTTGTTGTCTTGGCCTTGGCTATCTTCTCAAAATTCATAGAATCCACACACTGATGCAACAGACACCGAGCCTTGCAATCTCTCTTCTTGTTTGCGGCTTCGTCCTTCTCCTTTGCACCTTCTGTTACTACTTCTCATAGTTCTTGATAACCAAGAATAGCCTCCATCCTTATGACCCAATTATCATAATTCTTTCCATCAAGAGATGGCAAATTAGAAAAGAAATTCCCACTGCCATTTCCATTTCCTGCCATACTGCAAATGTCCTTAGTTCGTAACCTGCTCTTGATACCACTGTTCAAACTGGCCCAATACTCAGGCCCACTTCTCACTTCTGCTAAAGGGTAATAATACCCACGTCTTCGCACACGCACCAAAAACAACACAAGAAAGAGGGAGAAAGTTCTCGAAAGAACACAGTGACCACGAAAACTCCAACTCACTCTAGGGTTCCACCGTCCACCGTCGCAGCTCCACCAGCTTCACCAGATAAGCTCCTCCTCTCACTTCCTTCTCTCTATATACTTCACACGTGTATAGACACACACAATAATATGCAGGATAATGTGTTTAATTTGTGTATATATGTGATAAACTGAAAAGTATCGTTGTATATGATTTCTGAGTTATGGGTACTCTTATATAGGAGAATACACCATTAATAGTTGGTTACAAACTAAAACCTGACAGTTAAACCTAAAGCTGGAATTAAATTCTAACACCTATCTTTCACATCTGATAGAGACAATCAAACAGTCAAGTGAAAAGAGTCATGTGAGTGAGTGAGTATGTGTGCGCGTGTGTTCACAAGACTATGTTTGAGCGTGATTATCGGCGGGGATGTGGTTGAGAGCGACGCCGGTGCTGGAGAGGGCGTGCTGGATGGGCCGCGGAATGCGGTTGATGTCATCGTAGGCAAAGATGCAGACGGCGCCGACGTAGTTGGAGTTGACGAGAGCCGTTGGGAACGTGACAGCGGTCAATGTCCCATCACATAGAAATTTTGGCCTACGAGTATGTCGTGGAGGTTGCCCCTGGATTGCCATCCATTCACACACACCCACTGAAATTCTTTATTTCTTGCACCCACTGAAATTCTTTATTTCTTGGTCTGAAGAATACAATATGATCATGCACTACTAATTCACCTATATATATATATATATATATATATATATATATATATATATATATATATATATATATATATATTCGAGTGTTGATATTTTTCCCTTGAAAATGAATCAAAAGCATGGGTAATTAGATGAAACCTATACATACTACGGACATAAAAGTACCTACGGACATAAAACTCAAAAGTAACAAGTTATATAAAAATATTCTTTCACATTTGAATTTTATACCACTGTAAAAAAAAACTGTTTTTTAATATTATAATAATAATATACATGTATTTTAATTTTTATTAAATCTTATTATTATTAATTGTTGCTCTAATCCCTTCTACTCTTCCGATTTGGAGTCAAGCTGTTCGGAGAGGGGTGGGTTTAACAGAGGCGGAGGCAGAGTTGGAATCGACAACGTAGAGAGGGCCACCGCCGGCGGAGAGGATTGTCCAACGCCAAACGACTTTGGCGGCGGCGAAGAGGGAGGGAGAAACTTGTGGCGGATGCACGAGGAGAATGTTGTAACTTCGCAGGTTGAGTTTGTGAAGCGCGGTGGAGAGGTTTATGTCGCCGGATATGATCAAGTAGTTAACGGGAGCGGGATTGTCTAGTGCCCATATCAACATGTCCACTAGGATGTTCTTGTCCCTATCTTTCACATCTGATAGAGACAATCAAACGGTCAAGTGAAAAGAGTTATGTGAGTGAGTGAGTATGTATGCGCGTGTTCACAAGACTGTGTTTGAGCGTGATTACCGGCGGGGATGTGGTTGAGAGCGACGCCGGTGCTGGAGAGGGCGTGCTGGATGGGTCGCAGAATGCGGTTGATGTCGCCGTAGGCAAAGATGGAGACGGCGCCGATGCAATTGGAATTGACGAGAGCGGAGGCTATGTTCTGCGAGACGGAGTTAGCGTCTTCACCGTTGGGAACGTGACAGCGGTTAATGCCCCATCACACAGAAATTTTGGCCTGCGAGTATGGCGTGGAGGTTGCCCCTGGATTGCCAGTCATTCACACGCACCCACTGAAATTCTTTATTTCTTGCACCCACTGAAATTCTTTATTTATTGGTCTGAAGAATACAATATGATCATGCACTACTAATTCACCTAATTTATTATATATATATATATATATATATATATATATATATATATATATTTATATATTTGAGTGTTGATATTTTCCCCTCAAAAATGAATCAAAAGCATGGGTAATTAGATGAAACCTATGCATAATACGGATATAAAACTACATTCGGACATAAAACTCAAAAGTACAAGTTATATAAAAATATTCTTTCACATTTGAATTTTATACCACTCTAAAAAAAACTGTTTTTTAATATTATAATAATAATATTCATATATTTTAATTTTTATTAAATCTTATTATTATTATTATTATTATTATTATATTAAAAAGGAGTGTATTTGAAGTTTTTTAAAAGATGAGATGTCAAATATCACTGTCTTAATTTATATAGTCTTTGCCAGGGAAATATTATGATTATCTTAATAAGAGAATTCACTTTTTAACATTATTAGGCTTAGAACTTTAAATATAAAGTAAAGGTATATCCTTTTAATAGTCTTCCTTGTTAGTTTATAAGTTGATATTGAGAAAATAAAATACAAAACACATTAAATACTTGTCTTACAAAAGAAGATGATTAGTAGGAAGGTATTGTCTAATGATTTAGAATTATTTTTAATTTATACATAAAAAAACAAGGAAAGTATAAAACAACTTTGTACGAAGTGATTGTGATTTAAGGAATACCCTAGGTTCATTCTCTGGGCTAGAAAATTGTTTCAATGTAAAAATGGTTTTGGGCCTATTCCTACCTTGCATAATCATTATTCATTACGTGTTGGGGAAAATTCTACTTTCTTTTCAGAATTTGGAGGTAAAACTCCTGTTTCTTCGTAAGGGAAGAGCTCGTTTTATTGACAGTTGAATTCATAAAGAATTACCCTATATGGTTAGGAATTATGGCATTTAATTCAAGCAATGACTGTTGGGACACATTTTTTCTCAGAAAATGAGAGACTTTACTGGTGAGAAAACAGATTGAAATGATTACAATGTAGTTACTTTTTCCAACACAAATTACAATTATTATTGATATAAATGGTTGTTCTTTTATCAGGTAATGAAAAAAAGAGAAATCTAAAAAAAAAATGTAATGTACTATTATTAACTGCTAAGTTTGTGTTTGGTGATATACCTTTTACTATAAAAGCTAATCTGGTGATATAATAAATGGAATCTCCCATAGCATTCTTTTGACATCGTTTAAAAAAAAAATATTTTTAGTGAAACAAGTGTTACATTATTTATTTATTTTCAAATTGTTAGAGTTATGAAACTGAAAAAAAATCAAATTGATGTATTTGAAATAATTATTTAGTAAGATAATGTGGGATCAATTATTGCAGATTTTTTCCTGTTTATTACATTTACCTTTTTTTTTTTCCTCCAAATTCAAACACTGTTCTTTATACCTCATTTACAAAAAGTCACAATAATCTCAATGGGCCTTCAACCTTTCCAACTCTCAGGCTCTATGTTTAGTTTCAGGTCCAGCTATTTACACTCCCCTTTTTGCTAGTATACTTCCCTTTTGTTTTCATTTTAGTTAAAAAAATAAAAATAAAGGAGTACACAGTAGGTGTCATCTGTTTTCTTTCAACTAATTAGGTCTCTAACAAAAAAAAGCTAAATATCAAAATTTTGTCACATAATTTGTATAACTTGTACAAACAAATATATTATTAAGTTATTATACTGGCTTATTTTGCTCAAAATAACTTATTTTTTATATTTTTAAGTATTATGATATAAGCTTAATTCTTACTTCACTTATTTACTTGAAGATTGAGATGATATTTTTATTTATTTATTTATTTAATAAGATTCAAATATCAATATGTAGGTTGTGCAAAAAATTTAATGGTCAATATTTCAGGTAAAAGAGTAAGATTTATATATCACTTAATTAAAAACTTCGATCGAAATATTTTCTTAAATTTAGAATTAGAATAACTTTATTTCTTATAAAAAAAAATAGTTACTCATCGTCTTTATTCTATATTCAATTATAACTAATAAAAAAAATGTTTGATAATGTACAAAGATTATATAACTCTTTTCTTAAACTTTGACTTACCATATAACTCTTTATAATGTATTCTTACGTTATTGTATATTTGAGAATTATTGTATAAGATAATTCCATATTAAAAAAATTATCTTATTATATATTGATAATACATAATAAAAATAAATTAACTGTGTTTGATACTTTTAGATTTTTACTTATTGATATTTCAACTTACTAAGAATTACTTTTTTTAGTAATTTTCATGTTCAAGAGTCCAATTTTTTTTTCGATTCTTACGTTTATGTTATAATTGCATTTTTTTAATTTATTTTTCATCTTAACTATTTGTTAAATTATGTTCAAAATTTAGTCCGTTTCCAAAAAAAAAAGAATAGGTGATTATATATACAAAAATATTTAAATATAAAAAAATGTGATTATTTTTTATTTAATAATATCATTCCAAAAATATTATTCAATTATTTGAGATCCTATTCTTCCATGGCTATTTTTCTTTGTTGACATTGAATTTCAATGAAAATCACTTTAAAAAATAATTAAATAATATTAGTTAACTTTCTTAATTACCACACAAATTAGTTAAATTTACTTAAACAGTTTTTGTAATCTAGGGTGAAAAGTAAGGATGAAAATAATAATAATAATAATAATAAAAAAGTAAAATTATTGTTGTGGTATTTATTTTGTTTAATTATAAGAATGAAATATTAATGGCAGCATTGAAGAGTATATGGTGGGAAAGGTAGGGTCTAATTGCTGTCTCCAGATCCAATATGTGGGATTTCTATACCTATTTTAATAGAACTTCATCTGGTAGTACGTGCTGTAGTACTCATTTTGGCTTCCTCATTGACTATTGTCACAAAGTTTTGCTCACTTCTCACACCCACCATGAATGCACGATATGCTTTCGGGATCTTCAACACTTGCACACTTCTTTCAATGAATGAATGTGCATGTTTTCCATGTTTTCAGACGCACACAGTAAATAATTTTTTTCTTGTTTAAACAATATCATATTACTATTCTAATTAAGTTACCTGGTGAAGTGATAATTATCATGGAATGATGCGTTGAAAAGTTTAAAGGTAGAATGTTATTTTTTCCAATAACTAAATTTCATTAGAGTTAACATATATATATATATATATATATATATATACCTTTGCACCTGACGATTATACATTTGAAATAGGTTTATATCAGAATTAACAGAATAACAACCCGCACCCAGCCCGCTTAATAGAATAACAATCGTCCCCCAACATAAATGTACTCTTTCGCCAAAATACATTTTTCAATTTTATATTATGTTTTTTTTGTCTGTTTACATATGATGTATTTTTTTTCTCTTTTTTTTTTTTGCTTTCTATACGTGACGATACAATAATTCTTTAAAAATAATATCTTTATTTTTTTTCTTCCTCTACATTTCTTTTCTTTATCATGTATAGCAATATCTATGTTCTTAGTGAAAAAAATAATTCAAACGACATGTTACTAACCTTTAGAATTATTTAAGATCGTATCAAAGTACTTTTTTGAAGTGTTTTGTTGTGTACACGTTATTCTTATCATCTTGTTCTTTCTTTATTTTCTTTTATCTTGGTCTTTTTTCTTTTTCATCATGACAGAATTTACTTATAGTCAAATCTCTGCATCAATTTTCTTGTATTTACACCCTAGTGAAAGCCCTGCTACCCCCTTTGGTGTCACTAGTTTTGGATGTCAAAAACTATCACTCATGGTGCATATTCATGATTACAACCTTAAACACTAAAAAAATATTCAATTCATGGATGGTACGATGGCTGAACCTGGCAAGAAGGATTCATCCTATCAAGCTTGGAAGCGATGCACAATGATATGGTGGTTTTATGCCTTGCTAATTTTGTCTTGTCCTCCATTCGACAAAGTACTTTATATGGATGGACAAGACCGAAACAATTTGGAACGATTTAAAATCTAGATATTTCCAAGGTAACTACATGAGAATTTCATATTTACAAATGTAAGCATCTTCTATGAGACAAGGAGAATTGACGATAACAAAATTCTTTACCAAGCTAAGAAATATTTGGGATGAGATTAATAATTTTAGATCTAACCATACATGTTCTTGTGTTGTGAAATGTTCTTGTGGTATGATTGCTTTAATTACTCAAAGAAAAAGTGAGGTTAGTGTGATGCAATTTCTTTTGGGTCTTAATGAACAATACAACAATGTGAAATCTTATGTTCTTTTGTTAGATCTCATTCTTTCCATTAGTATAATTTTTTCCTATGTGACACAACAGGAGTATCAAATTAGAAACAATCTTCATTGTGAAATTGATATAAAAAATAACGCTACTATAATGCCCAATTGAGTTGCAATTATTGTGGTAAACTTGGATATACGTAACTTGTTTGCTACAAGAAAAATGGTTTTCCTCAAAATCATGAAAGCAAGAATTCAAAGAATTTTGTTAAAAGAACTTTGTTAAAAGAACTTACACTACAAGAATTTTACATATTAGCTATGACGCATTCTGTAGCTATTTTATAGTTAATCTCTCGCTGGTATATTTTGCTACAGATTAGCTACGGAATAGCTATAGAATAGTCCGTTGCTAAATCCAAGTAGCTAATTAGATAGAGATATATTCTCTCTCAAATTTGTAGTAAATTTTGTTGTCAATATGTCGTTATAAGTCTCTCGCTAATTTAAGAGATGAAATTTTATTTCTCTCTAGCTAATTTATCTCCCAAAAGTTGTAGCTAATCCATAGCTAATCTTTCGCAATTTTTCTTTTGCTAATCCGTAGCTAATCCCTCGCAATTTCTCTCTCGCTAATCCGTAGTTAATCCCTCGCAATTTTTTTCTCGCTAATCCGTAATTAATCCCTCACAATTTTGCTCTCGTTAATCCGTAGTTAATCTCTCACAATTTTTCTCTCACTAATTTTGGGTTCCATGATTTTGCCAAGGTCCATGTCCGTGATTTTTTAGTGTCACAATCCATGGCCATTGGTTTTTTATTTTTTAAAAGGAAAATTATAATTTGACAACCCAAATTCATACAACTCGTGTAAACAACTCTATTTTAATATTATAATAATAGTTTTATTTTATTTTTATTTTTATTAAATCAGTCTATAGATTATTATATTAATAAAAGTGAGTTGTTTGAAGAGTAGTATGATTTCTGGTTGTCAAAATATCACTACTCTTTTCAAAATCTGATGTTTAACTAACTCTAGCTTTTTATCTGCTTCATGTATAGATTCCTCATATTGGAAAATGTTATTTGAAGTTAATAAAGAGCTTTGATTATCTGCCTGCTCTAAATTGGACAAACTGAGGTGAGAGAACTTTTGAACTTTCTGCATCAAGGAGTTGTCATCCATCAGTTCTGTAATCTGAAATGCTGAATCCACCAGCTGCTTGTTGAAAAATTGTGATATTAGAAGACATCTACGAAGAAGTTCAAGCAAAACTCCTTTTGGCATATGTGCTGCAGCAGAAGGAACTTTACTGAGAATTCCAACAAGCCAAGCAAACAAAGAAGAAAGCCGAAGCTCTGTCCTCGATTGTGAAATTCCCATATTTGGGTTATCTTCCTCACGCTTCATATCTTCCTAACTCTCAATCATATCTAGGACTTCCTTAAGAATATTCAGAAGTAATTCTGGTTCCATATTGCACAATTTGAGTAAGATAAGCTTCCAATCAGCCAAAACGTTCTCTGTGGTTAGACCAATTGAAGCATCATCTGCATTCTCTTCCAACTCTGAGAAACTTAAAGCTTTCAAAAGATACTCCAACAACACAGAAACAATCTCTGAAGAAAATGAGGAATATAACCGAAGAACATATTTCAAGATCTTCGTAATCTGTTTCTTAGATCCTCCAGGTCGTGAGGTTTGACTCTTGCCAACCATAAGAGACAAAAGCTTATTTCGTCCAAAAAGGAATTCAGTATGTTTGACCCAGATGTTTTCCCTTTAGCTGTGACTGGACATTCCCATTGACTTTCAAGGAGACAGCTAATTCACGAATCTTAGACTTAATTTCTTTCTTCACTTTTGTTATTCCTTCACCTTGAAAAGGAATTGCTTTGCTCTGAGGTTCCCAATAATAAGATTTTAACCAATCAAGTGCCTTGACAGAAGCACTACGAACAATCTTAAGTGATGGAAGCTCCCGAGGTTATATCTCATGTCGAATATCAATCAGCATGCGCGGAATACCAATTGCATCAGCTGCAACTGCAATCGATGTGACTTCCTTCTTGCGCGTCTTCTCAACAGCAACATTCACAAGCCTCATGACTGCCATGCAATATAACATAGCAAGCATCTCTTCCGAAAGTGAAGCTTCATTCATTTGATCCTGCCTGAAATAGGAGTCTTGGAGTTGAATTTCAATGATGGAAGCAGTGACTTCGATGAAAATCGGCATCGAACCTCGGCTTCATCATTAACTGAAAACTGCAATAATCTTACAGAAATTTCTCATAAACCTATACTCACTTTTGATGAGCCAAGTATTGAAACGAAGCACCTTCTTAAAGTGCTAACCTGCATATCACCTGAAGCATTGAATGCATCAGTTAGTGAAATTAGAGAGGTAGTCCATTTGAATGATGTGATGGCAACTCCAAAATTCTTAAATAGACCACTAAAGATGCTTCAACAACAAAAACAACCAGGCCTCATTACACAAACTGGGAAAAATTTGGCATCAGATATTAAGCCATCTTCACAAGCTAGATATGTGACTTGCCACAAGCAGTGGCAACGGCACGACAGCAATGCGGAAGCAGGAGCGGCGGCAGCGAGAGCGGCGGCAGCGAGAGCGGCGACAGCGGGAGTAGCGGCAACGAGCGGCAGTGGTAACAAATGTAGTCTAGGTTTTTGAAAGTGAAAGAAGGAGACGTAGGTAAAGGGGAAGGGAATTTTGGAAAAAAGATTAATTTAATATTTTTATTAAAAAATTATAAAATATTTATCATTTTTAAAAAATATTTTTATTATTATATTAAAGATGTTTATATTTAAAATAATATTTAATTAAATAAATATTTTAATATAAGACTAATTTCTAAAAAAATTATTTATAAAATTTTCTATTAATTTAAATTATTAAATACTTCCTAAAAATTTAAATTTATAAAAAATTTACAAAAATTAATTTTAAATATTTATCAATTTTTTTAGATATTTTTTCAAATAATTATAATTATTTTCAAATAATTTATATATATATAATTAATATATTTATAATAAATTTGGTAAAAATAATTTTTAAATAATTTTATAATTATTTTTTTGCTATAAATTTGCTACAATTTAACTATGATTGTATGTTATATAATTTAGCTAAGAAATAGCTTTAAAAAAATAACATAGTTAATATTTATAATAAGGGATTAGTGACAAAATTTTCCCTAACTAAATTATTTTTCTACTAAGGGAGGAAATAACTACAAAAATATTATCTTCTAACTATTTTACTATAGATTAACTACAACTTTATTCATTTATTATTCTATAGTTAATTAGCTACAAATTAGTTAAAAATAAATTTTGTAGCAAATTTTCCTAGCTAATTGAAAAATTTCTTGTGGTTACATTCATTGTGGATGAAATGGGAACACCATATAACTATTTGTTACAAGAAACATGGTTTCTCGCCTATACACAAATTCTACAACAACAATAATTCTATTAAAGCCTCTAAAACCAACAAAGAAGTAAAGCAAGACAATGTTGGTGGAGATCAAGACATGC
Source organism: Sphenostylis stenocarpa (assembly GCA_963425845.1). Classification (NCBI taxonomy): domain Eukaryota; kingdom Viridiplantae; phylum Streptophyta; class Magnoliopsida; order Fabales; family Fabaceae; genus Sphenostylis; species Sphenostylis stenocarpa. The sequence continues at coordinate 32,669,472 of OY731398.1, read as the reverse complement.
ACTTAACTCACCAATATAATATCAAGCTCTATTGGCTTTGTTGCATTCAAATAATTAAGAAGATGTCACTAAGGACACACAAGTAAATCAAATAAACACTATTACCTCTGATTTGTCTCAGCCAAGTAAACCTTTCATCAATTCTTGCAATATAAAAGAAGATCATATATGGACCCTTGCAATATAAATAGAGAGGGGTTATAAATAATGGTCCTGAGTTTAATATAGAATTTTTTTACAATGATTACGGAATCAGACATCAAACAAGTTGTGTAGAGACGCTGGATAGAATGGAGTGTTGGAAAGGAAACATAAATATCCAATGAATGTTACATGATGCATACTTGGTTAAGCGCATTCTTACTCCCTTTCTAAATAATTTGTCTCATTTTGAAAAGCTATACAATGAAAAATGTAATCTTAGTCATTTTAGAGTTTTCATATGCTTGTGTAATAGTGATACTTTAATGACCAATAGAAACAAGCTTGATCCCCGTGCTACCATTGGAATGTTTTTGTGTTTTAAGTCAATTACCAAAGGGTATATTGTTTTTTTACTAATAACAATCCTAATGATGACAATAACACCCCTGACAGCTTGAATTTTGCTAATGAAAATATTGATCATAATTCTATTAATAATAATGATGATATTGAAACTAACCAACGTACCATTAGAAGAAGAAATCTTCCATCTACGTTTACAAGGTAAAATACAAAGCTAATAGGAGTAATTGACAGACACAAAGCCCGCCTTGCTGTAAAAGGGTGCACATAGATGGAGGGACTGGATTTTCTAGACATTTTCTCCCTTGTTGCAAAGCTTACCTCTATTCCCATTTTGCTTGCTCTAGTTGCTATAAAGAAGTGATATTTAAAGTAGTTAGACGTTAATAACACTTTTTTGCATGGGGATCTAAATAAAGTGGTTTACATGAAGCTTTCACCAAGTCTCGAGACCACAGATCAGAACCAAGTTTGTAAGTTGAACAAATATTTTTATGGGCTTAGACAAGCTAGTCGCCAATGGTACGATAAACTTTCAACTTTTCTTGTCTTTCATGGTTACAAGCAAGTCAATGTTGATCACTCTCCGTTCATTAAGGTAACCGATTCTAACATTACCATCCTTCTAATTTATGTAGATGGTATTGTGTTAATTAAGAATGATATTAATGAAATAGATAATATCACTATTTTTTTATATCAAAAGTTTAAAATAAAAAAATCTTGGAAATTTTAACTTATTTTCTTGGTCTCGAGGTGGCGAGGAGCACAAAGGGCATACAACTCTCTCAACAAAAATACACCTTGGATCTTTCACATGAAATCGGTAGGCTTGCCTCAACCCCTGTCTCAAGACCCACGAATTTCTCAAAATGTATTTCCACAAACAATGAAGACCTCTTACCTAATCCTACATCCTATAGAAGGCTCATTGAAAAGCTGATATACCTTACCAACACTCGGTCAGACATCACTAATGTCGTCCATAATCTCAGCTAGTATGTCGTTGCTCTTACCTTAGCTTATAAACAACCTGCTTTTCGTGTTCTTCGTTATTTGAAACAAGCTCCTGGATAAGGTATTTTTCTTGTTGCAAATAGTGAAGTAAGAATCATAGGGTTTAGTGATTTTGATTGGGCTGGATGACCTGAAATGAGAAAATTCATTATTGGTTACATTCGCTAGTGCAAAATAGGTTTTTTACATTACCTAATTTTCGTCGGATCCAAATATAACTGACTTAAAAAAACGTGGTGATATTTTTCTAGATAAGGGGCGATATTTTTAAATCGAACTTCTTAGAGGTCGACGTAAAAGCTACTTTTTACGTCTAGTGGGTCCCTATCCAACTTAAAAAGTGGCTTTTACGTTAGCCCCTATGAGGTCCGACGTAAAAAATGGCTTTTATGTTGGCTCCTATGAGGTCCGACATAAAAGCCGCGTTTTAATTGTCTAAGAGCTTCTTTTTCCTCTTGCGTGTGAGGGTTTTCAAGTAACAATGACGACAACGACCAAACCAGCTCTCCTCAAGGTACGTTTCGCCCTCAGTCAGTGACAAAAACACTTTAATTGTGTCTCATATGTGATGGTTGATGTTTCTCTTGGATTGAATTCAAGTTTTAAAGCGTTTTTTTATATATTTGAGTTCTATGTTGAAATTTAATGTTTCCATTAATTTGTTATTAAAATTAAACTATTGCAATTTGTGATTATCTGTTTATGCGTTTGAATCCTACGTATTTTTTATTGTTATTGTAGTTTGTATATTACAGTATATAGGAGGTTTAAGGTTTTATGATGAAAAGGAAATGGAAAATGTTTGAAGCAAGATAAGTTTTGAAACGAAGAAAAGAAGGGGTTTGTCCAAATAGATTTTCCAAAATATGCTCCTAAGCACATGTAATAAATAAAAGTTTGTGCGGATATAACGGATTCTTGGATAAAGGTAATTGTTTTCAATATTTATTAAGTTTATTTACCTTTATGTGTATTGCATGTTAACAGAAGTCAAATTAATGTTTCAGGTATGTCAAGATTCATCCATCTCCACTATCAGAACATGATATTACACAAATTAGAAAACAAAAAACAAGATTTTTCGTTCAATATTTTTAGTACTTAGTTTGTAGGTTATTGTTTGTATTGTATTATATAATTTAACATTTAGGTAGCTTAGTTTTTATATTAGTTTAGACTTTGTATTAGTTTAATTTTATAATGTTTACCTTTTAAGTAGTTTAATCTTTGTATTACATTGTATTGTTGTATTTTTATATTTTTGAATTATTGTCTATTGAAATATAGACTCGCTCGTTGTAAGTAAGACAAAAAAAGACAAAATTTATGTCGATTGTACCCTAAGTTTGACGTAAATTTACGTTAATTATGTCCCTAGTCCGATGTAAATTTACGTCGGTGATTATGTCCAATGTAATATGTCAGTGATCATGTCCGACGTAAATTTACATCGATGATCATATCCAACGTAAATTTACATCGATGATCATATCCAACGTAAATTTACATCTTCTGTATTAATGTCAAACTTGTTTTTAACATAAAAATACTAAAATAACATACGCAAAAGTCTCATTTTCTATTAGTGATTATATATCTTGGACATTCACCTAAGATTGTGTATGAGGCTATTTTCTTTTTGGTCTGTTGACGTTCTAGAACTCTTGTGGTGTTCTTGGACTCTCATGATTCGCTCAGTGTCGTTATTCAGTAAATTATTTTTTTATCTTTCATTTAACTTCTTTTCGATGTATATGGGTTGAAGTAGCACTTGTATTTCCATTAATTTTATTCTTTAATACTGATAAAAAAAAAACATACACAAAAATTTCATTTTCTATTAATAATTATATATCTTGGACATTCACGATATAAGACATTGACGTCCACCACTTGTGAACTACAATATATTCTTTATCTTCTTCAGGACCTCATAATTCAACATCCCCAATTAGCTCTTTTGTTATGCAATAATCAATTTACCCTATAAATAGCATCCAATCATGTTTTTCACGAACTTACTATATAGAAATTGATTGTGACATAATAAGAAAAAAACTTCGACGCAGATCATCAAGTGTCTCCCTATATTAGTTCCAAGGACCAACGTGTTCACATTCTTACCAAGCTTTACTCCTTCAAATTTTCAGGGCCTTCCCAAGCTTAGAATGTTGAACATACACTCCAAGCTTGAGGGGTCTATTAGAATAAACAGAATAACAACCAGTACCCAGCACAATTGCACTCCTCCACCTAAGCGCATTTTTCAAATTTTTTTTTTTTGTTTTTCTGATCACATGTGTGATATATTTTTCTCTCTTCTCATACTTTTCGTGCACGACGATACAGTAACTCCAGAAATAATATCTTTGTTTTTCTTTCGTTCTGTTTTTTATTTTTTTTTTGGTTCCACGTTTCTTTTCTTCTTCGTAACAATGCCTGGGTTCTTAGTGAAAGAAGTGATTCAACTTCACCAACCTAGAGTCATGTAAGAGTTTATATTTTTCATATAGTACAATACAGTCTTATTCTCAAATTAGCACTTATAATGCGAAAGAATATTTAAATACTGTGAGTGCAATGGTTTTCAAGATCCTCCTTCTCTTTCGTTTGTGATACTACACTTGGACAAATAATTAAATTTATAGGAGTTGATAGATTGAATTGATATTAAGTGCGTGTTAAGAAATAAATTATTTTTCAGAGAACCAAAGAATTTCTTTATCAAATAAATTATATCCCGAACAGTTAATTATTTAGAGTTGAAAAGCTTCCACCGACTTCAACCCGTGCATGGTATCACAAAGATCAACATATGCATGCTCTGCAAGTCCAAGGTGAGGTTCAAACGATTTGTTTATAGAGTCATGCATTCAGAACGAAAGGTGACTCTTAATCTCTTTTTTCTGTATATACATATACTCTATTTCAATCGCAAGGAAGTTTTATTTCGTTTTTGTAATTTGTTTTCTTTTTTCTAGAAAATACTTTTAGAAAATTTAGAGACTAGGAAGCTAGTTGATGGAGAAAGTAGTGCATGACTGAGGAAGCTGCGGAGACCCAGGAATAGCACCAGCGGTTCCATTGTTGTTACCATCACTTCCTCTCGATACACCAATGATCGAGGAGATTGCTGCTGCCAAAGCTGCAGTGAAGTTCGGATCCGAAGCAATGGCTGCACTGACCGTTTCGACCATAGACGAAGGTTGTCGTGGATGAAGTAGGGGCAATGTCGCAGGTGGAAGCTTCTGTGAGAAAAACAAGGGGTGATCTAGAAGGTGGGAACCATAGGAAGCATGCAGTGGGAGAGGGAACGTAGTGGCATGGGGTGGTACGCGGTGGAGCTGCATGGAGTTGTGGTTTTGGGTCAAGTCGAGAGTAATGGTTGGGAATGGTGCTGAAGCTGATAGGGTTGCCATTGAAGCATAGGGAAGTGAAGAGTAATATCCTGCAGAGTTTGTGAGAGCTTCCTTGCTGGGTGTCGAACCTGACAGGAGCATGGCGGCGGCTGCTGACGTGGTACTTGCCATTGCAGTGGCAGCTGGTGGCAGAGGGTGGTTGTGATTGCCTTCGTAGGTTGTTATCAACACTGTCTTATCTTCTACGCATCTCTGCACCTGTCCAATTTATACATATATATACCATAAATATTTTCAACAATATCCACACAACTATACCATGGAATAACATCTGAGATGAAAACAAAGATCAAGAAAACTAAAGGCAATATATATATATATATATATATATATATATATATATATATATATATATATATATATATATATATATATATATATATATAAATCAGAATAAAGTGTAGTGAATTACTTGTTTGCGGACTGGGCATCCTCCAGCCATAGTGCAGCGATAGTAAGCACGAGGGCAAGGGTTACCCTTCGCCATTTTTTGTCCATATTTCCTCCACTGACAACCATCGCTGATCTGAAAACGCCCCTCATACAACATTAATTCATCGTTCAAAAATATGGTCTATAACAACTATGTGTGAATATATCATTACCCAACAAATCATTTCTACATTTTGTAATCCATTTGCTACCTCGGGTGTTAAAGTAGTTAGATTAAGAAAATTATGTTGTACTATTCAAATATAAAAAACGAAAGTATAAATCTAAATTTAATCAAGTGAAATATAAACAAATTTCAACTTTATATTCAATGTGATTATTTAAAAAATATTTTTAAACTCAAATATGAATATCATTGTCAATACATATAATTAATTTAGGAATAGTTTAGAAAGTGTAGTTTTTTTGTATATAAAATAAAATAAATTTGAATTTAATCTTCCTCAACTAATGTAAAATTAAGTATTTTAACTATCTTTCTTAACTAATGTAAAAATGCATTTGAACTATCTTTCATTTCAATATGTTTAATATCTTAAAATTATTAATGAGAATTTTAAAATATCATTATTTAGTAAACAAAAAATTTATATAAAAAACTATATAATATGTGCTAATTAATATTCTACAAAAAATAATGTTGTTCATACTACTATATAAGGTAAATTTATTCCTTTCTGTAATCAATATCTTACAAATTATATTAATGATTACACGTTTTTTAAAAGAGTATATTTCGTATAAGAACACAATTTGTATTTTTGTTCTTAATTTTTTTTAATGTGTCCTTTGTTGTCACATGGTTTAAGAATACAAATTACTTTTCCCTCCAATAACAAAATATACAACTTAACTTTTTTAGTTTTAGTATACCTCATTTTTTATCTTTTATCTGCTAAAAATCCTCATTTTTTAGTATTATTCTTAGGGCTTAGAAAGATAAATGCAATTGTCCTTGAAAAAATGAACAGAAATTGATCCTTAAAAAAATTAACTAAAATCAATTACGCAAAAAGTTGCTAAACTAGTTACCAGTGGAGCTTCTGATCTAGCTCGTACGGAAACCCTGGCTTTTCTGAGAGGAATCTGATCTGCAACAACTTGTTCTGCAGTTTTGGGTTGTTCCTCTAACTTGGATGAGCCCCAGCTCTGTGAGGAGGACCGGTCAAGAACATCTTCTGCAGCATTAGGACAAGCCTGTTTTCCATGGTTCAGTTTAACCAATTGAGGAGCCTCATCATCTGTCTTTGACAATACCTCCGCGTTGTTTGAGCGACAAACCGATACCTCACCATCAGTCTTTTCATCACAAACCGATGCATCATTCACCACCTCTAACTTTCTGCATGCTCCAGCAGGGTCCACATTTTTTTGATCCGACACCATCCCATTTGCTTCTGGATTCTGTTTCCACACTTATTACTTCAGTACTATGGAGTTTGATGATAGATTTTCACTGTCTCTACAAGTACATGCGTGTGTATGAATTTTGACAGTTATGCATAAGTACTTTTGATTTTAACTGTCGGTGCAAGTACGTGTATCACGTGTGTGTGCATAGTGAGTATGTGAATTTCTGCAGTTATCTCTGGAGTGCATTATCTGCAGCTAGATAAGACTTTTCTTTCATATGCGAGGGTCAAGTCAATTTTATCTGAAAGTACTTGTTGGTATTAATTGTCGCTTAGTTGAAATGGGTATTTCATAGTCTGAAGTCTGAACAGTGAAGGTGCTTTCAAAGGGGAAAAGATAACGAGATTTGTTAAGGGTTATTTTCATGACATTAATTAAATACAAATAGAATATTTCAGCAAAAATAAATTAATAAGAAAAAAGATAAATGTTTAACATATTTAGAATAATTAAATATAATATATACTTTGTAGCTGTTTGGAAAAACCCAGATAGTAATGAAACTGATATATCATAACTTTGATTGAACGAATGTATATTTTTATATATATGATTAATAGAAAGAGTTTGAAAAACGCAGTGAATGAAAATAACACGCTTTTCTAATTTAAGTGAAGCACGCTACCCTGTTTCTTCACTGACGAAAGAACAGAGAAAAAGATTGCACACAGAGACACACCGAACAAACCATTCGTTATGGTCGGATAAATAAAAAGAAACTAAAATTTAATCATCAGGCAAGACGAAAAAAAGAAACTGATGCAAGATGAGAATACTCTTTAATTTATATTTTGCTTGTGACGATGAAAAAAATGAATGACTTTAAGGTAGAAAATTAAACGTCGAAAATATATATATAATAAATCGACCTGAGGAAGCTTTTTTTTCTGCAGAGTGATGAATAGCTGAGCTTGTAGTTGGGTATAACTTCTGGTAATCTCGTCCAGCACGGTCCTCAACTTGCGATTCTCCTCTTGTAGTTTCCGCAATTGACTTTGAAGAGAACTCAGCTGAGAAAAAAACAAATATTTCAAAATAAAAAAGCAATAAAAATCCAACACATATAAATATATAATCACACAACTTGATTCATGGTATCCATCCCTATGGGTATTATACAAACCTCAGCTTCAGAATTTTCACCATTTTCTTCTTTTCTCACTCCAGCACTTGCACAAGTTAAATTTAGTCCGGTCTGCATATGTATATAGATAGATAGAAACAAACATAAAAAATTGATGGAAAAGTCATTTGCATTTAAGTACATACAGTGATGCAGAATTTAACAAATACATATTGGAAAGCTCACGTTTACACAATGATCAGTGTGGTCATGTGTTGGTGATCCTTGGCGATGAGTGTGATCTTGATGTCCATGATGCTTGTGACTATCACGGTTCATATGATTGTTATTGTTGTTTTTATGAGTACCCGGGGATGAAGCTGATGAGAAGAAGTCCATTTCTTTGATGGGAAGATCGGTGTTGCGGATTGTGTGATCTAAAGGGCGGTTGAGGAAGTCGCCGGAGCTTAAGAAGGTCAATTCACGGTGGTGTCGGTTCTCCATGTATTTAGTGAAATGGAGAGAGAGAGAGAGAGAGAGAGAGAGAGAGAGAGAGAGAGAGAGAAAGATAGTCGAAATTACAAGTGGTTGTCTGCGTTGAGGAAGAAAGAAAGAAAATGGGTTTAAATGTGGTAATGCACCCCCTCCCTCCCTCCTTGGACCTTGAGGTAGGGGTCCTACAATAAATTTAATATGGAAAAAAGGTAATGTTGTAATGTAAGTAAGAGGTCCACCAAAAAGGTTCAAGAGGATTCACAACTCAGGAGGGACCAGCCGTTTATTCGCCATAATTGACGTCACCATTAATTAACCCTCCTAGGGTAGGGGTTAACTTATTCGCTAGGGTTTTCATTCACCAACATTTTCTTTTTCTCTTCCGCTTTTAACTTTACAACTAGGGTTATAATTTGGAGAGAATACAGGATTCAAACATTTTACTTTTATATATTCTAAAGCTCATTTTTTTCTGACTTGTCCACTTTTAATTTGAACATAGGAGAATTGATAACAAATATGGTAAATCAGTTAGCGAATTTTATATATCAAAATTAATTTATGTTTATTATTATTCAAAACAAATGTATTGTTAAAAGTTATGTTTGAAGGTAAAAACGGTGGTGTGGTGTTAATACCAAAATATAAAAAGAAAAAATGGAAAAGAAAAGAGATATTTTATACGGATTTGAGAACGGCGTTAAGCATAACGGCGGTTAGGGATGAGATGAGAGAATGGATCCACGTGGGGTAGTCCCAAAAGGTCAACCCAGTTGACGGCACGCCTCTCTCTATCGGACGGTAGTTGGAATGAGTGGGACCCACATGATTGGAAAACCTAATCCCACTGACTTTGAAGGCAACCACGACGTCATTGGGATCAACCGTCCATCTCGATCGAGGATCATTGAAGACCCAACCTTGTATTCCTTCCTCATTTTTTAGGACAACCTTCCATTTCCTTTTTATTTCTTTATGCATTTTTATTTATGATTCAATTTTATATCTATCATATGTATAATAAAGGTTTATATTAAAAGGTTCACGCAGAGTTGAAACTTTATTTTTACTACAACAACATGAACAAGGTGTAAATTATTACATCATTCTTCCATCAAAAGTAGTTCCTTTGAATGAAAGTCACAAAACTTCAAAATAAAACTGTTGTTAGTAACATATGAAATGAGAAAAAATATATTTTAGTGACATGTATTTTCATAAAAAAAATGCAGAAATAACAAATATACTTTTATTGGTAAAAAAAAAATCTTCAAAGGATGCTATTAGATTTGTCAATGAAAATTAAAAATGGTAGAAAAAGCATATGGTGTATTTTTCAATTATATTTTTCTTCGAATGGAAAGAATTTATATTTTAATGTAAGAGAGTAGAACAATTAATACTTAAATAAATGATAGTGTAAAAGATAATTTCAAAATTATTTTTCTAGGGTTTGAAAGTAACGCAATTAGAAATAAATAAATAAATAAAGTGTCATATACTTCAATTTGTAAAAAAAGTAGTATATATATTAACATAAATGAAAAAAATTGTCTAATTCTCATGAGCGAAGTATATTTTTCCTTTTATAAATAAGCTAGTTTAAATTTGGATAAAATTTATATCATTTTTCTCATATTATTGTATTACCTACTTAAATTAAACAATGATACACAAATTTTTTAATATTAATAGTATTAATTATAAGATATTAAGTTAACAAAACAGTTATATATAACTAAAAAATAGTTTATATATACCATGTATAAAATTTTTTATAATATCATTTAATTATATATATATAGTAAATTTTTTTACTTAAAAAATAAAAACGTTAAAACTTGCTCTTACCATGATTGATTTACAGTATTATTATTTTTATTACAATAAATAATATATATTCTTACTACCTATACGATCATATTATATACTATTGACATATTATAGGTGATTAGAAAATATTTATGTTTATATAATTCAATTATATATCCTTAAATTAAAATCAATATGTACTCCTATATTATTAATTATTATTTTGTTAGAGATTAAAAACTATTAAAATCTATAGACACCTTGTCCCATGTAATAAAGAAAAATAAAATAGAACAAGTGATTTTTATTCCTTCTCTCGTTTGAAGTTACATTACACACTATTCATTCAGTTAATGCAAAAAAATATTTTTTATTTCTCTTTCAAATATATAGATTTGAAAATAAATTTCAATAGTTTGTTTTTAAAACAATTAATTAATAGTCAACATATAGTCTTACATGGAAAAATATTTATTTTGAATGAAATGAAGTTATAACACAATTTATATGAAAATATTTATACTATAAATTTAATGTTTGTGAAAATATTACAATAAGAAAAATCTGAATGGTTATTTATTTCATTGAATATAAGAAATTAATGTTTTGTTTAATTGATACAGATGTTGAAAAGAGAGGGAAAAAGCAGCGCATGGGTGGTACTGGACGAGGATGAAATAATATAAAAAAATAATAATGAGTTAAATTGGTCAATGACTTAATGGTTCTGGAATCTGGATGTGGCCTTGATTTGATATGAATATCCTTCGGTTTTCTTTGGACTTTCTTCTCCTCGTGGAGTAGCAAATAATGATATACAAAAACCAAGTATATGTTGAACGATGGCAGAGAATATGACCAATATATTGTCCTTACCCTACATAATAAGAAATTAAGGCCGTAGTTCTCTTTCCATGTGAATAAGATGTGTGCAAGCTTTATGAATATCTTCAAGTCAATGCCAAGTTACACAAATTTCTTTTAAATTCCTCTTTCTTTGTAGATAACTTTGAAAAAGTTGCCTCTTCATAGACTACAAATTTACAACTGATTATATCATCGATCACGTCGTGCTTCCCAACTTGCAGTTTCATTTATTTTCTATGAATATGCATTTACCTCCTCTATCAATAAATGATTTTAATTTAATTTAAAATCAATTATAATTAAAGAAAATTATGATATAATTACTGAATCTCAGAGTTTATTATTTAAAAGTAAATATTAAAGAAAAATAAAAAATTATAAAAATAAGAATTAAACTTGTTAAATAAGAAAATGAAAAAATATATAATATTTAACTAAAATTGATGCTGAAAGTAACAGTAATGCTACCTTCATAACAAACAATATTGGCGTTCACATATTCGACCTTAGTAATGGTTTCTATGAATGTCTTTTTATTTAATTTTTTTTATATTTATGTAACATGAGCTTCTGTCTTTCAATAAGTGTTTCGAATTCGATCTTCTTGTTTTCTAAAGGCTCTTATCAAAATTAAGAGTTTTTTTTTTTACTAAATTAGGCGTAATATCTTAATATTTTGTGACTTCTATTAAATTTAATTAATAGAATATACTGAAAGAGTGTTTTCACAACTCTTGTTTTATGGAAAAGAAAAAAAAGGTTAAGGAGTGCAGTTGGCTACGGCGACTGTGAGAACAACAGAGAAGGCCAAGTCAAAGTAAACAAACGCGACACTTCGATGCGTGACCGATGCAGAACATCACTGAAATACACTAATAAAGAGTGTTAATTTTCTTTATCAGTTTATAACTAATAAGTAACTCTAATTATAAGTTCTTAATTAATTTTTATTATTTACAATTATTTTTTAATAAATTTTACAATTTATCTCTCGGTTATTTTAATTAGTATACTCTTTATGTTTTTTTTTATAAAATAATATAATCATTTAAAAAGTTTTTAACTAATAAAAGCTATAATTATAATTCCCTAAATACAACTTTTGTCAATAAAATAAAAAAATTTTACCCTTCGAAACAGGACGAAGGTCTCATCTTCACAGTCAATTCAAGTTCTATGACAAGATATTCCCAAACAAAAAATAAAGAGCCTTTGTTTCATGAATATTTTTGTATTATTATAGTATACGTTTAAATAGGAGAGAAAAATTAAAAAAAAAATCTGAATATATTAAGAATTTTCCATGTTAAGAGGATAGTAATAAAAGATGAAACAACAAATATCCATAATATCTCAACCCTATTGAAACTTTGCCCACACGTTCAACATAGAAGAATATAAGTCCAACCTAAACTTCACGTATTCCTTCCTTCTCAATTCAATGCTCCCATTATTATAACCATAACAATAATAATACACTAATACACTCCTCCTAATCTCTTTGTGTAATTGCCTTTTCTTTTCCTTCAACGTTCATAATTTTGCTCCTCTAAATTAATAAATAATCTGGCATCCCAAAACAAATATTTTACTCACAAGGGTTCATTTGACTTTTCTAGGGGTTTTATCTAGGTACGTATAAATTGACAGAATTATTTAAAAAAATTATATCTATTTGAAAATTATATATTTGACGAATTAAATTTATTATATACTAAATAGTTTATTATCATTTATCTCATTTCTAAATATAAAACTTGATGGCAGCATACCCATGGCGTGGACGAGAGAAAAAAAGAAAAGAAAAGAAAACTAATTGAAAACGATATTTTCAACTGTACAACTTTTACGTTTGTTTTATGACTACTATAATATTGTTCTAGGGTTCTTGTGTTCTCCACTCCATGCTATTATGTTTGATTACGAGGATGTGTCGTCAAGTGTGCGCAAGGCAGCAAAGGTTTTAGGATGATCAAGTGCCAAAAAATTGACTTATTAATTTAAACATCTAAATATGATCCTCATTTAATGCACCATGGATATTTTTCTAAGTCATAAAAAAGCGACAAGGAGATGCTTTTTAGTGTCCTTAAAATATATGTTAAATGAATCGGTTTGTGGCCATCTTTTCTATCTTGTATGGTTCTACATAGCAAATAGGGTGGCGATTTGAACCTAAAAGTCAGGGTTCAGGTTGGACCAAGTTATCATCCATAAGGAGTTTGGAAAAAGGTAGCTACTCATTCCACCTTTGTAGACCATTTTGTTTTCTTCAAATGTGACATTTTCTTCTTTCTTTTGAATACACCATTGTCCTCTTCCTTTATGGTAACCATGGAAGATACTTCCCTTCACTTGGAATGTGATTATATGGAACCACCACATTCAAATGAAGTAACGTCTTTTCTTTGAATGTTAAATGGTGTTGAAGATTCTGTCATTTGTTGGAATTAAGTCTGCGATGATAAATGATACCAATAATAAATAGGATCTTGGTTTTCAGTTTAACCAACAACTTTTCTGTGTTGGATGTGGGCCTCACGACCCATAAATTGGGCTTAATGTGGGAGGGGGAAAAGGCCATCTAATTTAACACTGGCCCAATTAGTTCCTCTATTGATGAGGATAGGTTAGACTGATACTTTTTTGCTTTTGTTTTTTTTTTCTTTTCTTAATTATTATTATTTGAAGGATTGTTAGAAAGATGGTTACTTGCTAGGCATTTTGATATTCATAGACATGTTTTTGTACTTGAGTTCTAATATGATAAAATTCATTAATTTTATTTGCTTTTTAACCTTTTAAACTAACTGTCAAATTGTTAATTCCACGTATTTCTATGTTTTACTTTGTGGTAATTCATTTAATCATTTTCCAACTTGATCTTAAATTGAATTTCAACACGATTAATTCTAAAAATTATTTTGACAATGACAATTATTACAAGCACTATATATTACATGCATTTAAAAGAGTGTGTTTTAAATAAATTATTACTTTTAATACATAATAGTTTAGGACTTTCATAATATCCATATATTTGCAAGGATTACTAAATCTTAAACTTGTTTCAGATTGATATTATCCATATCCATCTATCTAGTTTGTTTACCAACATAAAACCTATTAAATTTAGATATAATATATTTTCTTAAGTTATTTGAAGAATATGAATCCTCTCTTTCGAATCAGGAAAGAAATTCTCTTTTAGATTATTAAGATTAAAAAACTCAAAAGGTTTACAATTTTTTTCAAATGAAATAAATAAATTGATTTAATTTGTATAAAAGCAAAATACTAGTTTAAAAGTATAAAATAATTAAATTTCAACATATTATTATCACTTTCATAAAAAGTTTAATGCATATATTATACTATTTTTTATGAAATATAATATTGGTATTCTTTTTAATATAATTTTTAATAAAAACAAATGGAAAATAATTTTTTTTATAACTTTCAATAATAAAACTTTTTTAAACTACTATTATAGAAAACAAATTTATTAACGAATAAAATCCGTTAGATATTATAAAAATTTAGGATAAATAAGAATTATTAAAGATAAAATTATCGATAATTATGTTATAGGTAAAATATATTAATAAATTTATCTTTATAAATAATTATTGAAATATATATCCATTAATAATTATTGATATTGATAATTACTAGTGTTATTTAGTGTATTATTTAAAGTATAATATTTGTCGATAATATTATTTCTATTTTCTAGTGTTCCTCTGTCACGCATAATCCTATGTCTACATCTACCATTTAACAGGTGAATTCAACAATTCAATTTAAATGTAATCAAAATTATTTACAATCAAACGTAATATCAAAAGTATGATAACGTAATATCTAAGTATGATAATAAAATACAATAGGTAGTTCTATAGTTCTTAAAAAATTGTTTATTGTTTATACAAATATGTAATAGTAGGAATAGTAAGAATATACCTATATTTTTAAAGAATTAGTTTAAACTTGTCCGTTGATTGGAGAAGCATCTTATTTTAATTCTTTGAACCTGTAAACAAAAAAAAGAGACAAATTTAGGATGTTATACCACATATTAGAATATACATTGAGGAACTTGTGTTTTTTTAAACATAATAAACATTATAAAAGAATCAAGAAAGTAAATATAGGTGCTAATAGTACAATTCAGAAACTAATTTCCATAATAAACTTAAATGATAATTCTTTTTGTAAATTATTTTATGGATGTTATTATTTTCTATACTTTTTGGAAACCATTTATCATAATATATTTATTTTTAATACATTGGAAAAACTAATTTATAGAATACTAAAACTTTTTATTATTCTTATACAAGGCATGTTGTATAAAAAAAATATATTAAAGTCGATGGTTTTAAGAGAAAAAGAAGAGTTTACAAATGAAAACATATAAGTGCATGTATAAACACTATAAGGTCACCACATTAAAAAAGGAATTTAGTTAACTAGAAGACAAGTAGCAAATATAATATTTTTAAGAATTTATACATACTTATAACAACAATCAATACTACCAACATGTAAAAGTCTTAACAAAATCAAAAAATAACAACAATCAATACTACCAATAACATAAAACTTTGCTCCACATCTTCCAACCAAAGCGTTTAAAATAATCATATAACAAGTATTAATGAAAAACACATCCAATTGCATCACAAAAGTCCAGAAGGGAATTTCTAAAGTTTCAATGCCTCTAAAAAATAAAGGATGATTTGACTTTAAACATCAGGAAACACACATAGACTGCATGGGAAATTCAAAATAGTTACATAAGGCCTATGAATATATAAAATCACTTGTATCCTATTACGCATCTTAGACCAAACAAAAAGTAAGTTCCTTAATAGGAGCAAACCCTAACAAATAGCTTAGGTATATTAAAGTTTCAATCAATTGTGTCATAATGAAGAATCTAACTTCGAATTTTCATACGGACGAATTTCATTTTCACCGCCTCATCATATAGGTGACTTCAACGATAGTTCCCGTTATTGCATCCAGTTCAAGTTTCCCTGTTCAAATATGTGGCAATTTCATAAATCAATCCAGAGAACTTTTTTATAGGGAATTTAAATGCCAAATAATCAAAACTCAATATTCAAAACTCATAAAAAGTAATGGCAAGTAACTCTTCAAATTAAGTCCCACTCTATTGCTCAATCTCACTCCTTGAACACTTATCAGCATCCATGCTAAGTGGCCTCACATCACTACTCTAACGCGTCAAGCCATTCCCTTCCTTGAAGGATTCTGCATCAATAGCATTGTGTCGTCACTGGAAACCTCTGTCATCACCAATATAGTCACGAACATGAAAATAAAAATCCTCTCTCTCACTCACATTCAAATGTTCAAACACCAAATGCTCAATCGCACGCACACAAAATGAAACACATATTACACACCACTGCGGGATTTAAGACGTTCTAAGACATGGACAAAAGACAAAAAAAATGCACATAATGTAAAGGCAAAGGCAAAGAACACATATAAACCTAGAAAATTGTGAAGAAAAAGGTAAGACAAACCCAGACATAAGCGAGGATTATTCCGTGGGAGAGGTAGGCGGTCTATTAGGATTCGCTTGATAGATTTGGGATTTTCTCCTTGCGCAAGCTGCTTTCGTCGGAGGCACACATCCTCGTGGTCTTACGTTGAGGAAAATATGCGTGACGATAGTGAGTGGTCGGAGATCGGGGAAAGGGATTGACGCATGGGAGATGTGGCTACATGGATGAATGCATTTTTGAAAGAGTCAGGGTTTTTAATTGAACTAAGGGCAAACACATTAGAATTAGGATTTGAACGGTTAGAAGTGGTATATAAATGTCCATTTAAATCAATGTCATCTAAATTTAAATTAATACTAATATTAAAATTTTTGAAATAAAATATAACAATATGCATAAAGAAAATATTAATCAAATAAATTATTAAATATTACTTTATAATTTAAAATATTAATATTAACATAACTTCAAAAATTAGTATTAATATTTATAATTATTAAAACTAATATAATGAAATTTGTAATAATTTTAAAAAATTTGTAAAAATATATTTTTAAGAAATTAATGTCAATTTTGATTTAACTATTCATTAAAGATATCAAAGTAAATTTATATTATTTTAAAAGTAATCATAATGAAAAATTAAAGAAATTAATTGTAATTTAATTATTTGTTAAGGATATAAAAGAAAATGTATACTATGTTAAAAGTAATCAGTATTAGTAATAAAAAATTAAAGAAAATTAATTGTGATTTTCTTTTAAGGATATTAATGGAAATTTATACTATTGTAAAAATAATCTAAATGAAAAATAAAGAAAATTAGTTATAATTTAATTATTTAGTAAGGATATAAAAGGAAATTTATACTATTTTAAAAATAATCAGTCTTAGTAATAAAAAATTAAAGAAAAATAATTGTGATTTGATTCTTTGTTAAAGATATAAAAGAAAATTTATATTATTTTAAAATTAATAAATATTAAAAACATTTTAATGATCAAATATTTTAAAAAATTAATTTAGTTTATGTCTTTATAAATTAAATTAAAATAAATTTTGGCATTTTGAAAATGATTAATATTTATAATATTTTAATTAAAAATATAAAAATTAGTGGTATATATATATAATTTTTATATTAATTTTTATTATAAATATGAAAAAAAATATTGATGTATTATATTAATATTTTTATTTAATTTATTTGATTTATATTATTTAAAAAAAGCATTATTGATGAATTTTTTTTAAATCTTCGTACTTTTGAAGGATGTTTCAACATAATATGTTGATAACATATAAAATATTATAATATTATCCACGAAAAAATTTATCAGTTGATAATAAATAAAGTTAATTAATTAATTAATAACTTTAAAATATTAATTAGTAATAGAATTATTTATTATTGAACTTTTATTAATATTAACAATGGTTTCATTCTTATATAGAGAAACTCAAACGACATGTTTTCATAAGTTTTCAGCAAAATCTCCTAACACTTTTTAACTATTGTAGTTTTGAAAATTTTGTTGAAGATTTTTGTCCAAGAGTAATGGAAAATCTCGTCTTATTGTCCAATTTTTGAAGATTTTTTGTGTGTTTCTTGGTTTCTTTTGTAGTTTATCTTTAGGGTTTTCAAGTTCACTCATCACCACATCAGCTATATCTTGAAACTAAAAAATAACTAATATCTTTATCTTCCAATCATCAAAGTCTTTTCTATCTAACATCGGTAGTGCACCTTAAATGATACTTTCGTTCTCATTCTTAATCATCTTGAATCTGTAAATCAAGAGTTTTATTAATTTTGATACCTTCAACTCTATTATTCACCATTAAGGAGAATAGTCACATATTTCACATATGAGACTCATCGAAAAACTAACAATAAAAAGCATAAAGTTTCACTTTATTCATAAGATAAACATTGTTCTTAATATTATGTTAATTCCAATATTACAATATATTGGTTTATTATAAAAAAAATAGAAAGAGAAAAATAACTCAAAAATAATAATAATATTAATATATGTAATACCTTTAACAATTATATATTTTTATAATTATATATATATATATATATATATATATATGAAAAGTTAAAAAAATGGAATTAACTATTTTTTTTTAATTGAATATTTAGTAACAATGGAATGAATCAAAGTTGGTGTTGGGATGGTTTGATGAGTGGTGGGAGTCAAGTCAAAGCCTTATTCATTTGGTGGGAAGGGAACTGAGTCATTACCCAAAAATACGCTTCAGCCTTAATGCTTTCCCATGTTCCTCCCACTCTTCTATTCATCACTCTATCTTTTAAGAAAATCATGTTGGAGCAAAAAACAGAGAACCAAAACCAGACCCATTTCCAACTTTTTGTCTTATACACTTCTTCTTTATGTAAATAAATTAATTGTTTACCATTTTATTCAGTTTTGTTGGCAGTGGTGGCCAAAAGCCTGCAGGCCGATAATATAATATGCCAACACAACACTCCATTTCCACCTTAACACGTGTTTCCTTAACTGCCCAGAATTATTTAACACTAAAGCTTTCTCCCCTTTTCAAAAATCATCATCCTTTCACTATTTTTTTCACCTCTTCTTTATACTTACTATTATTTATCATTAATCATCAAACCTATAAATGATGATTATGGTAAAAGGTTAAACAATAAGGCGGATCAATATAATATACTTAACCTTTGGAAAGTTTCAACTATCTAGATTTAATTATTTTATTAACCCTTTGATCTTATGATTCTTAAATGAGATCCTGGAAGCTTTAAAATCATCATATGTTGTAATTTGTTTATTGTTTTAAGCTGTCAGAATTAATGTTAGATTGTTTTTAAATTAAGAAAACCTAATTTAGAAATTAGTTTTTTATAAATTTTCAAATAATCCAGAAACTTCCTGGATATAGAAGTCAATCCATTGAACTTAATTTATTTTGTCATCATCTATATCTCTTAGTACAAACATTTTTTGAAAAAATAAAAATAAAAAATCAAGGAGGTTTGCACCACTAAAAGTGGAGTACAGGGAACTCCATTAAAATGGCCTAAGACCACATGGTAGAGTTGACCTTTTCCGTCTTCTATGCAAGAAGAAAATTAAAAATAATAATAACTAACGATGTTATTGACGCTTTAAGAAAGAAGGAATCATTTATTCTTATTTGGTTTATATTATTTTCCTTTAATAATATGAAAATAAAAAAAAAAATTCAAACCTCTATAAAAAGCCATGTTACTTCTTCCTCCTCGAGACTAATTGTCTGCAACATTCAACTGACCAGATGACAACTTCATTCTCCACCTTAATATTTGTCTCTTTTGCTCTTCTCTTCTCTTCACCTTTTGGGGCTGAAGCACGGCCCAAGCCAAATATACCCATCTCTTCTCTCGTCACCAAAACTCTTTTCGACTCCTTTTTCCTACACAAAGATGACGCTGCATGCCCTGCTAAAGATTTCTACACCTACCACTCCTTCATTCGTGCATCAAAATCCTTCCCTGCATTCGGTACCACTGGTTGTTTAGCCACGCGCAAGCGTGAGATCGCTGCGTTTCTCGCTCAGGTTTCTCATGAAACCACTGGTGGATGGGCCACTGCACCTGATGGTCCATTTGCTTGGGGCTTGTGCTTCAAGGAAGAAATTAGTCCTCAGAGTAATTACTGTGATTCTACTAACACCCAATGGCCTTGCTTCCCTGGCAAAAGTTACAAGGGAAGAGGACCAATTCAACTTTCTTGGTATGATCATTGTTTCTTTGTTTCATTACTACTACTTCTTCTCTATTCAAAATCATGCTATTTGGTTAACTAGATCAATCTGATATATAAAATTGTTCTAACTTAATTTCTGTTAATCATGTTATTGCTACCAAGTATTTACTTGCTTCGTCCATGATAATTTGTATTAATCAACACGAGATTATTTCAACATATAGAATGTAAAGTTTTGAATTTTACTTCTGTCATAAGCTTGCCAAACTAAAACATGATCATATTCTGTGTCAAAAGATTCACTCATCATACCCTATATTATCTAGAGAGACACTTACAGTTACAATAATCAATGTTACTTGATGTATAAAAGAAGTTGAGTTATTTAATGAGTAGGGTAAAATTATGGGCAGGAACTACAACTATGGACCAGCAGGGAAGGCGTTGGGATTTGATGGGCTGAGGAATCCAGAGATTGTGGCGAACAATTCTGAGATAGCCTTCAAAACTGGTCTGTGGTTTTGGATGACTGAGCAAAAGCCAAAACCTTCTTGCCACGACGTGATGGTTGAGAAATACGTGCCTACAGAAGCTGACATAGCAGCGAACCGAACATCTGGTTATGGCTTGGTGACTAACATAATCAATGGTGGACTGGAATGTGGGATTCCTGGTGATGCAAGAGTCAATGATCGGATTGGGTTTTTCGAAAGATATACAAAGTTGTTCAACGTGGACACTGGACCTAACTTGGATTGTGCATATCAGAAACCCTTCTAACTCTTACCTTATGCTTTATTTTTGTGTATTTCTTTCCATTTTATTTTATTTTTCTCTGGCCAGAATTTAATATTGTATTGAAGAAAGCAAGCATCACCTTCTTCATAGAATTTTCCTAATGCAGTCTATCAGAACTTGACAAACAAAGTTTTATTATTCTACTTGATCGTCTAGTGCCACCCTTGCCGGAGGATATTCTATCGGTTTTCAGATGGAAATTTTGACATGAACATAAATATATTTTATCTACAGGGGAGAGAAAAGTGTTTGAATATCAAATTTTTTTCACTGAAATGATTCGAATGTACACTACTACAAATAAGCCTAAATTAATTCTGTCATTGACATGACTTGAACTAACTTCGTGTTGGAGGCTGATACTTCAACCATTAAACTACTCAAATTTTTTTATAATAACTTATAAATAAATTATATTTATATTCAAATAAATATATATATCGTGTAAATATATAAATACAAATATATTTATATATTTTGATATATTTATATAATTATATATTTATATGTTGGATATAAGAGCACGTTCGAAGGTAAAAATGTGTGTCGAGTGGGTTTTCAAAATTTGATGTCAAATTTGTAAGCGGTCTCTTTATATGCGTTTGTAATTTAATGACAGAATATAATATTTATTTATATAATGATATAAAATAAATTTGGGAAACGCATCATTCGCTCAAGCGAAAAATATTAATTTTCGCTCAAGCGAGTGAATTTCCGTGAGTTTTAACGTATTTTCACTCAAGCGAGAGTCAATCTCACTTTCACCCTCGAACGTGCCCTCACATCCAACATATAAATATATAAATATATTTGTATTTATATATTCTATATTTATATATTTACATGAATATATATTTATTTGTATATAAATATAATTTATTTGTAAATTATTATAAAAAAATTATAGTAGTTTAGTGGTTGGAGTATCAATTTTCAACTCTAAAATACTTGGATTTGAATGACAATTCTCTAACTTAAGTGAATTTTTGACTAAAAAAATAAAAACACTTTCCAGAAAATATATATAAATAAATATATATATTTACACGAGATATATATTTATTTGTATATAAATATAATTTATTTGTAAGTTATTATCGAGAAAATTACAAGTAGTTTAGTGGTTGGAGTATCAACTTTCAACTCTAAAATATTGGGTTCAAATCATTGTCGATGACAATTCTCTAACTTAAGAAAATTTTTGGCTGAAAAAAAATAAAAACACTTTCCGGAAAATATATATAAATAAATATATATTTACACGGATATATATTTATTTGTATATAAATATAATTTATTTGTAAGTTATTATTAGAAAATTACAAGTAGTTTAGTGGTTGGAGTATCAACTCTCAACTCTAAAATATTGTGTTCGAATCCTGTTAGTGATAATTCTTTAACTTAAGATAATTTTTTGCCTATAACATATTTAATGTTGGTTTATCTAGAACCGACGTGGAAAGTGTTTTCTACGTCGGTTGACTAAGAACCGACGTAGAATGTGTCCAACTTTCAACGTTATTTTTTAACCAACCGATGTTGAATATATTTAACGTCAGTTCAGTTTTAACCGACGTTAAATGACGATGTTGAAAATATATTTTGTAGAAATGGTAACAGAACGACAAGTAGCATATATAAATGTAAGAAAGAAAGTGGGATAAAATAAGAAATGGAGGTGATGATGTCATTCTTCATTATTTATTTCTCACTCTTATATTTGTTAAACTGATTCTTTCAACTATTTGAACTTATCCGGCCACCACTTTCTCAATTATTATTTTTTCAATGTTACGTTTAATCTCCTATAGTTTTTAATTTACAAATTTTGACCTTCTTAATTTTAATTATTTACATTTAGTCTTCTCACTTATAAATTTAGACCCTTTTAATATTTCCCTCACTTACCATCTATTGTTAAATGTTGACTCTTACTTTCTAACCTGAGGATGAATATTGAGCAGAATAAGTGAGTTTCACGACTTATCTCTCCAACTTAGAATAATTAGTAAATAGAAGAATTCCTGAGAGGTAGAAATTCCAATTTTTCTTTAGTTATAGGCAGGTGAACCGAAATGATTGGATAATTTTTATTTGGATTCTAATTGATGGATTAAAAATAATTTATGAATCAGTTTCTGAATTCATTATAACTTCCATCCTCCTCCACCTCTTTTTAATAAAAAGTTTATTTAGTTCCTTCGTCAATAATTTTTATTGATAGATATCAGATCCATTTCTAATTTAAAAAAAATACAATAAAATAAAGTTTCTTATAATTTTTTTTAAAATACTCATTTATCCACGAAAGAATTTTTGGAAATTAAATAATTTTGTAACTTTCTCGTTAATTTTCATTAAAGAAATTTTATCTGTATTACTTTTTAAGATAATTTTTAAAATTTAAAAGTTATATGAATAAATCGTGAGATTGATATATAAGAATTTTTTTAAACCTTTGAAAAAAAAAGAAATCAAATAGTAAAATGGGTTATTTTAAACCATTTTATTCAAAATAGTTGTTTTGACTGTTTTACTAAAGAGAAATAGAGAAGGTTGACCCCTTTGATAATTGAGGTTAGCTGAAAATTTTGATCTATTTTTTTAAAATAAATTATTATAGGTTGGTTTATCAAATTTTTATTAATATATATTTCAAATAACAAAAAAGAATTTATAATCCTTAAAATTATAATTTATTTTATTTTAATTCTAGTAAAACAATTTTAAAAATGCGGATTATAGGATGAGACCAGGCATGACAGAATCCATTAGCAAATGAAAATCTTAAATTAATGATAAGATGATGGATTGACATTGAAATATGTTATTTTCACCATTTAATAACATTTGCAAATCATTTTATGAGTCTTATCTAAGTTACTATTTAAATATAGCACTTGCACATATCCAAACTTATCCTTCTGTGACTCTTATTTAAGAAACTCTAAAGATACCACCATAAGATCTGAATAATAATTTAGCCTCTTTTAACTTACTCAGATATATTATATCAACATCAATAATAACCTGATTTTAAATAAGATCTGAATATTAAGAATAAACAATATTTAATTATGAAAAAAAAAACAAATATAAATTAGAAATTGATAAAAATTCAAGTGGGTAAAGAGAAAAGCCAATGGTTGATTAGAAGTTGAGTTGTAGAAAAGAAACAAAGGTACGTAATATCCCAGCAGGGTTAAGAATGTACAACACTAATCTTTTCCACTATTTTCGAAGAAAGAGCAGAGTGAGCTATGCATATACATCTATCTGTGCATACTTCACTAAACAAAGTAAGACTTGCTAAAGTTTCTGATCTGCTACCACAGTGAGTCTCACTCTAGAGGACAAAATTGGAAATCACTGCTAGTGTCGTGTACACTCAACACCCGAATGTGTCTACCCTTGTGATCTTCAATCTCTTTACAGTGGATAAGAACATCCTACACCATCAAAAGAACACCCACATTAATGCACAATGGAATATATAATGCATTTGTTTCTTACAGGCAAAATGGAATCAATCAACTTACTCCCAAGGAACATCTCCAACCATGACCAAATCCCCTTCCTCATCTTCGTATGTTAGCACATGGCGTCTCTCAGGTTGTACTCCATTCATCTCTGTTCCCCCTGTTAACAGGGCACAATATTCCACTGTTATTTCTCTTTATGAGAGAAAAAAATGTTAGCACTATCTGGTACACTCTTTTGAACACATTTTATTAGTTTCAAAGTAAAAAGGATCATTCATTATTTGATCATTTATAACAAATATGAACTAAAAAATAAAAGAAATTGAACTGTTAAAGAAAAGAGACAATAGACTTACAAAGAATGGTGGTATCGAACATGTGTTCAAGAGTCTTCACTAACTCATAGTAGCCTCCATGAGCAAGTATATTGAGTTTCCTTCCTATTGGAATGCCTTCCATGTAGACCTTTACAAAGAAGCTGCTATGATCGTTGCAATCATTCACTTCAGCAGCTTGTGAAGTGTTCACCAGAGGGTGGTATGGTTGTTGCCAA
Source organism: Sphenostylis stenocarpa (assembly GCA_963425845.1). NCBI lineage: Eukaryota > Viridiplantae > Streptophyta > Magnoliopsida > Fabales > Fabaceae > Sphenostylis > Sphenostylis stenocarpa. Next base: position 32,644,316 of record OY731398.1, on the reverse strand, counting down.
TGCCCCCTTTATCATCAAATAAACAAACACGCTATCATTGTTGGGTCAATTAATCAAAGTTTCGTGATTTGAGCATGCACAAGTAGTGCCACAATACAAACCTTGAAATAGAAGAGCCAACACGATGAGAGGCAGAAATGCTGAGTCCAAGGCTAAGATCAGTGGGAAGTTCTTGGGTGAGAGAGGATGCCGTTGAAATGAGAAGGTGGTGCTGGTGGTGGCTGCTACTGCTGATAGAGGAGGAAGAGGAACTAGAGTGTTTTCCCATTGTGATATTTGGAAGTAGCAAAATGATGATGATGACACACTAAGCCGCCACCTTAAGGGCTTAAATAAACGAAGAAAGAGATGATGGTCCTATTCCTAGAATCAAGACTTCCTCTGCACCAGAGCCACTTCTCACCCCACTTTTTCTTTTTTCCATGTAATTGCTTGCTAGACCTAAAATGTCGTCATGGTAGCCGACAACTACACGTGTCAATAACAAAACTCCAACTTGGCATCTTTCCACTGACGTGTGTTTATTCCATTCAATTTTTCATTTTCAACCCCTCTTCATATTAATTAATTACCATAGTATAGTTATAATCTCAATTATTAGTATAAGCTTACAGAAAATTTAGTTTAGGAAGCCACATGTCTCTGTGTTACAATTTTAAAACATGATTTAAAAGGTTTTAAATAAAAAGAATCATTCATTCATTTGTAGTAATTTAAATTAAGATTGTGGTACATAAGAGGGAAGAAGAATATAGGAGTGATTGTTAGAGGGAATGAATATGGAGTGGTGCAGAGAATTGATGGGGTGGACAAGAGAACATCGATATCTGAAACCTTGTACATACATGCAATATCCAATAATCAATGTTCAATGGATATAATCATCGTGTTGCGCATGAGTGACCTTGATTGGAGAGACAAAATATATAAAGGCATTGGAACTGGTGATGCTACATAAACTGCTGTATACTCAGAAACATATTGATGTACGCTCCTTGAAAGGTTCTGTGAACAGCAGAAAAACCATCATCGACACCACAACATACTTATGAAGAGAAGTTGTGCGCATTTATGACCGCTAACTTTCTACCAGACAACCCTTCTCTCTTTTCCTTTTCAACAATTCAACTACACAACAAACAATCTTTCTACTACTACCATTGTCTTCCATGCAAAAAACTTTTACCATCTTTTTAAATAATTCAAAATGTTTATACACCGTTGCTCTTCAATTATTATCCCTGAAGTATTTCTTAATAGTATCCTTCTTCTGTCCTCCAGCGCTACAGCCTGAATAACGTTTACTACATTCATAACAAGTATTTATAGCAATATTATAATAGATATTATATATCTATTTATTTATTATTCATTTATTATAATATTCTAAATTACTCATGAATATTTCATAGTCAATAAAAAATAAATGATAAATTTAGAGGGGTAAATTCTTTATGAAAAAAAAATTACCGTTTTAATTAATTTGATAGATAGTAATAAAGTAGAAAGAGATATATGATGATTTAATATTTTAACTCAATTGAAAAATAATATAAAATACCCTTTCCGATAAAAAAAATTTAGTCTTAAAAATTATTAATATTTGATTGATGTTTTCAACTTTTAATAAAATATTATTTATTTTATTGTTAATTTGGTTTCAAACAAATTATAATTCGTAGTAGATACATATAATATATTCATTGAAATACTAGAGTTGTTTATAAATAAAAGTATTTCAATATTTATATTTATGTTATTTGTAATTTATGTAAAATAATTTGAAACTACGCCCAATTTAAACAAATTAATTATTAATAAATTTTGATATATTACGTTTTTTAATAAATATCTTTAATGTATCAATCAATGTAAAGTATAAATATTGAATAAAAATATAAAAAATTAATACATAGTTTGTATTTTTCTGGCTAAAGCAAAATCCGGATAAATAGGTCTTTATTTTTTAAGTAAGTGTTTATTAAACAAATCGTGCTTCTATTAAAAGTTTAAAGTTTCCGTAAAAAAAAAGTTTATAAATAAATTAAAGATCAAAATTTTAGAAAGTTGTTCAGAAAAAAAAAATTATAGAAAAATTAATCTCAGTCTTTTTCTTTTTCTTATTTTAAAAAAATGTATAGACAAATTTATCCAAACAAACTCTCTCCGTGACTTTGTTACCTCGAACCTTTCTTTTATCTTTTAAAAATTACTAAAGTCATCCTATCTAGAATATATATTTAAATTTTCATTCTCCCTAATAAAGTTAATGTTTATATATTTAGTTGTGAAATTTCGTATTAAATAATGTTACTTCATTCTTTAATTGATTATATTTTATTTTTTAATTTTCTTAATAAATATTTAAATTTCTTCTGTTCATACTAGATATAGTAAAATAGTAAAGTAGTTTTACTTCAGAAAATTGAAAAAAAAAATTAAAGACATTTTACTTTTATACTTAAAATTATGCTATAATACTCCCTTAGTTTAAATGAAAGTTAAAAAGTTTACACAATTTTAAGTTGAAACCTTACTTTTGCATTTTGAAAAGTGAGATGCTACCTGTGGTAAGATACTAAAATGGGAGGTAGACATTACTATAAATTGAAGGAAGGAAGCAATAAACAGGGGAGGGAGCACTGGAAAAAAAAATGTCATCAATGAGAGGGAGCAAACAGTAACAAGAAAGAATCAGAATTGTGGAACATTGTGACAAGTGTGAAACTATTAATGACTTTTTAAAATGCTCAAATCATAATGCACTCCTATCTCGGGGACACAAAATCAACCTTATTTTATTTTTTTTAACACAACAAAACACAAAACTAAACCACACTTCTTTCTATTCTACCACGTACTGTATCGTATTATTCATCGGTTCTTCTCCGTTCAACACCTCACCCCACGTGTACCATTCATTTCACGGGAATTTTCCTTTTCCCTTTCCCCTATCACATGTTCATAGTTTTCCATGTTCCTTCAAAGCCATAAAGAGGGAACACCAATTAAGAACCACGGAACAAAGAGGGAACAAGAACTTGGATGCTTGGATCTAAAGAAACGGGTAATGCTAGCTAATAAACATTCAAACATCTTAATCAGAATCTTTAACACATTAAAATGAAAAGAATATGTTTAACACGAGTAAAAGAATGAAAAAGAAAAGGTAAAATGTTCCCTGTCACCCCAACCATGACTCCATAAGGTTGCTTTCATTAGCCATCAATTTGTCATTTGGTCTCCAACACAGTATTTGCGTTGAACCTTAGAAAAAGCAGCGTGTAACCTACATTCCCCCTTTTCTTCAATAGCCTTAGTAAATGTGTCTCATCATGTTAAGACCACGTAGTCCAATTTCTTTAAACTTCATCTTTTTGCATTGTACCACATCGTTTTTTCAATACTTGCGTCTCCCTTGTCTTTCTTAACAACCCTCTCTCTAGTCTTTCATAATCGAGTTTCATTTCCTGTTTTCTCCGTACAAAACAACAACTATTTAAATTTATAGTTTTGTTTCCTTTGTTTATTCGACTTTTTACGTTTAAATGTAAAATTTTTTATTGAAAAAATTTATTTTCTCATTTGAAAACATAATAATATTCTGAATTTTATAATTAAATTGATATTTTTATCCAAAGTGTCTTTCACTTCCTAATAATATCTTAACTAAAAGAATATTGCTGAAGTAGACCAACTCAAGTTCTTCTCTAATTCTGTCACTTTTGTGATATTGAATAAGTTATATGCATAATATATGACAAGAAAATAATACGTTCGACCTAGTTTGGAGGGAGATGACAGGGAAAGGGTTAGAAGAAAATCTTGACAACTATGAAAAAAAATAAAATTTAACTTAATAAACACTTTTTGCCTATCATCATTTGAATTCTTAACCTCTTAGTTGGAATAATTTGCGGTAAACTTTTCCTAGATTTAATGAATATATATATATATATATATATATATATATATATATATATATATATATATATATATATATATATATCAATATTTCTCTTGGTCCTAATACAATTGTTCTTAATATATTGATCCTGATTTTTCATTTCATTTGCCTCATTACTTTGACTCTCAAAAATAAATATGAGAACGAATCAAAAGAAAATTTTAAAAAGATTTTTAAGATAAAATTAAAAGAGTAAAGAATTTAAGGAACGACATAAAAAAAACTACTTTGAAGGATAAATAATAAATAATTTTTATTAGATTAACAAAATATAAAAACAAACTTAAAAACCAAAATCATACTTAAGCTTACATCTTTTCTTAAAAAAAACCATGTTATTGTATTAGTTTAATAAATTGTCACTGATTTTGATAAAATTATCAATCTTTTTTTTTTCACATGCTTCTTCCCTTCCTTTATATAAAAACAAATCGTTGCACTTTCTCTCTTATGAGAAACATTGGCTCATATTTTGACGTATTAAATTATAAAAATGTATGCCCTTATATAATGTATTATAAATCTATTAATGAAATAAAAATAACTTATTATCTATTTAAGTAGATGCATTTATTAACCCATTGACAATATAAACTACGTTTATTGGTGGAAAAATATTTATTGAATTTCGTTTATTATCATTAAAGTATAAGCACTTATTAAACCATTTAATGTTAAGTGTTTTTAGAATAAAATTTAAATATATAATATCATTAATTAAAACTAATTTCATTTTGCGTGTGTGTTACATATCATTCTAATTTATATAAATGTATATTTAAAATTTACTAATTATTTACGTATCATTCTAATTTATATAAATGTATATTTAAAATTTACTAATTATTTACGAATTTGAGATGATATTCATCTTGAGATGTTTCTAGTGTATTTTCCTATTTACCTATTCAAGCATATATGCATGTGGGTGTTGGTTTCAATCAAGACCAAATATTTTGGGCTTAAAAGATGACCCATTGCGTGGATTGTGTTGTAAGTCCAGTCCAGAACAAATTAGGAGTCCATTATCATATAGATGGGGTTAAACACAAACTTTAAATGATAGAAAATTTCATTTACGTATATAACTGGTCAAACCCCATGAAACTACGAAGGTTGGAGAATAAAATGGCAAAGAGATGAGTAGGTTACTACTCTCAGCCAAGAAATATTGAATGAATAAAATATAATAAAATTATTCACGGTAGAAATCATTCTCCATCAATACATGTTTTGGCTTGCAACTTGATATTTCTTTATGAGGTTGGAAAAACTAGTATCTTCTTTGTTTGAGCCACAGTTTGAAAATTTGACCAGAATAGGAATGTAAAATTTGAGATTTTCCCCTACTTTATTCATTGAGGAAGGTTATTCCTGAGAATCTTTTTAACCCCCCTTGCAGAATTGCTGGTATAGATGAATTTCAAAGTTTTATTACCCCATGTTGCTATGGTTCAATATCCTATCCGAAAGAAGCTATTATAGAATGCTTAATATAGATTGTGAGGTGAAGGGATTAACCCAAGGACTAGAAACATTGAGAAAGATTTAAAAGCACAAAGCTAAAGTTTAGGCTTATTGTACTTTAAGCTTCCTCGTGCCTTTACCCATTATCCAAGGTTGAGTTGATGACAGTAGAATGTGTCAGAGTTTTTGTAGGTCCAATAGTGGGAAAAATAGCACATTTCTGGGTTTGACTGCAACAATATGTACCTCATCACTTTTCCCTAATCAGGCTCCACTCGAAACGGTTCTACTCTTGAATGAAAGTAGTGGTGGGAAAACTAATCTTGGAATCTTATCAGAGCTTTGATAACTACTTCATGAAACTGATAGATACTAGTTTAGAATGCAGATACTAACAGAAAGAAAAGACAAAGTTTTGATTGAATATCTTTCTCCCACTCCAGATCAATGGCCCCAAAGTGAAGAAGAAAAAGAATATCTCTATGGTTTCGCTTCATATTCTTAGACTAGATAAAATGTTATAGCATTCGAGAATAAACTTTATGCAGCTTTATCTATTGATTCGTTATATTCAAACAAGTTTCAATTCTGTCTTTAATTATTAGCTTTCTTTCTATTTTCCAATTCTTTTTAATTCCTTAAGCTTCTTGTTTAATGAAAGATGGATAGTGAGCTTACCAAAGCAATTAGGTTGAGATTTGATACAAATATTCGTAAGTAGTTGCTAATTGCCCTTGCACTAGATGATTCCTAACAAAAATATTTGGCTTTGAGGACTGTCCTTGGGAAAAACTAACCTAAAGGCCCAGAATTTTGTAAGACCCACTCACACACAATGTCATAGATAAGGTAAATGGCCCAAGTTCAAAGAGTCCACTAAAGAAACCAATACATATATACATATGATATGACAATACTTCTGTTCTGCCAGAAACCACTCTTTCTGGTACTTTCCACTTTACATTTTATTTGGTTGCCTATAACCTGCTATCAGGAACACAATTTAGTATGGAATCAGGAAACCTAAAGTTATGCAAATTATTTAAATCTTATTTAAGATCAACTGCATTTGCATAATAAAATAAGTTATTTAGTTATATTACCCGTTAAAGGGGAAATATTAATAGTGTTAAAGTATAAAGCTTTGTCAATAGTTTTATTAGGCATAAAAGTTAAAAAATTAGACTATGCTCCATGTCAATTTTATGATGGACCTAAAATTTCTTAGACATAGCCCTGCCTGTTGAAAATTCCAATTCGGCGAATTGGTAAGCCCTATACAACTGTTTAGCCCTTTAGTTTTAGTTCAATCTCAAGTAAAAAAAAATGTTAAAAGATGTCAACTTCCTTTGAATAAGTTTTAATATTTTAAAAAATTAGTTATGGATTTCGTTCCGATAATACTCCAAATTCAACCAATAAATAAATAAAAAACATCATATGTACTTTAGACATGATTGTCATTTTATCCATATATTTCTCTGGCTGCATTAACAAAAAAAAAAAAAAAATGAGTGCATCATGAGTTGATGCCGAATGTGAATAGTTCTGGATCGTCACAAAGATGATGAACACCCTAGAAAAGTGCAGCCACTAATATTCCAAGGGTCATACGAACAAAGAAAGGTAACGACAAATTTTTAAGAAAAAAATCCAAGATAAAGTTTTAAACCACCTAAACTTTCCATCTCAACTTTTTTATAAGATGGTAAGGGTTTATATTTGAAATATGATCATGACCCCAAAAATCTGAATTTTTTTTCTTGACAGAAACTCCATCACCACATAACAAAGCGAGATCAATGGAAAAGGTTGACGTGGAAAGAAAGAAAAAAAAAATAGTGAACTACTGTTCAAAATCTAACTACGAGAGGAAATAAATAAATGACATGACATGGAAATACCCTACAAATCAAAGAGGCATGTACATATATCATTTCATAGTCAATAAGACGGACTTTATAATTTAGGTCATTATTTTGGGCCCATTATAAAGGATGAAGCATTTTCATTTTCTCTTCATGAATGAACAGTTATGTTTTATCATGTGATAGTATAAATCAGATATATGTACATAAGCTTTTGTAGGTGATTTGGAGAACATTAAATAATGCACCTAATTAAGATTATGATACACTTATTATAGCTTAAATACTATATAGTAATGATATCAAATGTTGGTTTTATATTTATGTTGTTTGAAGAAAAATTGAAGAAGGAAGGTGTGGAAATATATATGATTTGTACAGTGGAGATGTGTGTTGTGTTATCCTGACGCCGGTAGAGTGTTATGGTGTTGGAAACTTTGTGTGTCATTTTCGGGTGTGTGGTGTTGCATCGTGGTCGGTAGATTTCGCGAGAGGATCTTAAAAATTCCAAGTACCAGCGATATGGATGAATACGAAAAGTACCGACAAGAGTACGAGGTGGCACGTGAATCCATGGTGAGTTTCACGTGAAAGTGGGAGACCCACTCGCACATTTTCTCTTGTTAGGATTGGAAAATGAGACATGATACATGAGGGGAGGGTGTGCCTCTGTGTGAACCCCATGGCCCCTCCACTTAGATGCTCGTGGTGGAGGGTCCTCACCCATGCCAACACACCCCACCATAACCTTAGATTCCACCTACTGCCCTTTTCTCTGCTTGTTATTATCATCAACACGTTTCTCTCATAATCTCACCTTTGATTTTCAGTTATCATAGTAAAAGAAAAAAAATCAGAAAAGAATGTTCTTTTTTAACCACATGTCGTTTTTTTATTGAGAAGATGAGAAGGGGGGACACGAAACTAAAACATCTGGTTTCATTCATCTGCGTAGAATATATTCAAGATAACTTGTCTGTGAACGCGTGATTCAGTTTGTATAGAAAGGGAACAAAACAAACAATATTAAAATGTATTTTAAAGATAGAAATAGTGTGTGTTTACCTTAAATATCTCCTCTAAATTTAGGAACATGGTGTGTCATTTTCAGGGAGAAATACAAACAAACAAGTAATTTGTTTGATATGGCACATATCATGAGGGAAATGTGGAGAGTTAGGAAAGGGGGATATAATGCTGGTCCACTTCCCTTGTTTGATACCTAACCAGTATAACATGACAAAAGAGAACTACATGAAATTTGTGGACACCTTTGGGGGAATCCACCAATTTTTATTTTTTTTATTTCGCTGAGTACTAGGAATTATAGTGAGATATGACTTGTATGCCATTCCAACGAAGACCACATGGAGTAGCAGTATTTATTACCAATTCCTCTTAGTAGATAGATCCATACATTCATTCATTCCCTCCACCTCAAGATTTTGTACCGTACAAGAAACCACTGCGATCCATTATTTGACCCCTACTTCGCATCAAGCTTCAACAATCCAGGACATCAGTTTCTTCAGATTAAGCACTAGAGTTCGTGCGTGCACAGTGCCAAATCCTCAGCATAACATAATTCCAATTCCAATTTGTTGGCTTCACATCCCTTATTAATTGGGCTCGCAGAGAGACTGCTATTGTTAACCTACCATATCCATCAAGCGTGTGAAACCCAACATAGCAGCAAAGCCAAGCAAGGAAGCTCGATTGTTTAGCTTAATTAATTTCGTTCAGTCAAATAATTCAGAAGATGGTTGACTCCATGACAAGAAACTCTTCCCATGTAGCCTCCATGTAAGTGTTAATTAATTTTTGTATTACAATTTGGATACATAGAACACGGCTTTATATCATAATGTATTTCATTATTCTATGGTGTTTCGTTTCATCCTTGCTATTTTTTCCTGGTTTAGTTGTAATCGAAGTGGGTGATTTTGTTTCAGTTATCACGATGATTTGCTTGAGCTGGTGTGGGAAGATGGTGACGTTGTTGTACGAGGAGGTTCATCAAATAGATCACAAAGGACTAACGAGGATAGAGTGTGTGAAGGTGCCAGCATTAGAAAAAGAACAAGGTTGAACCCTTTATACTCGCTTGAAGATCACTTTCCCCTTCTAAAGGAATCTGACACGAGCTCTTCACATCAAAGCAATGGCCAAGATTCGCGTGAATCCTCCCAAACTAAGAATTCCTGCAAGCTTAACGAAGAATTTGAAAACTTACTGAGACCAGTAAAAGACTCTAAGCCTGTTACCCCAGGCTACAGCCTCTTACAACAGCGCTTGCCTTCATCTCCTCTCGAGAAACATAGAACAGATTCAACCCAAACACCACCACCAGCAAACACACGGAATATGGGGTTTGATCAAAGAACAGCTAAAGTGAACTTCTCCAATTTTTCAATACCTGCAGTGTTCGTCAAATCTATTACTTGTAAGGGAAACAGTGCAACTCAGCAGGCAAAATATCATTCATCTCCAGCAAAAGTGGAGGAGATTGAGGCGCGCAAGGTTGAGAAATCAGCTGAAGAATCACAAGTGCTTCGAAAGCAAACATCCTTAACTGTTGAAAGAAGTGCAAACCCACCCCCACCCCTTGATGAGCACTCTGAAGCTGTTGGTCTTGGAATTCACAGATACCAAGGTCAACTACCTTGTGACCAAACTCCAGTCTCAGAAGCACATAAAGAAAAGGAAAAAGCTTATAACAATAATAAAAATAATAATACCGTGTGTCGAGAACCGTTCCTGGCATCTTCTTCTGTGTGCTCTCTTGGAGCCTCCAACTACCCAAACCTTGGTATCAGGAAACATGAGGACACTGATGACTCGGTATATTTAAGTGATGTAAGTGGAACCCTAGGCTATGTTTTTACCTTCTTTAGCCCTTCGCTTTAGTTACCATCAGTCTCACGGAACATGGATCAATTTATTTGATGCAGAATGATGAAGAGCCTGAAGATACGTTAAAGCAAGATAGGGAGGGTAGCAGAGTCAAGAGAAGCAGGAATCCTGAGGTTCATAACTTATCTGAGAAGGTGAGGAAATCGTATTGGACATGATAAAGTAGATCATATGAAATGAAATACACCCATAGAAATATAGTGAGAAAAAATAACAGATCAAGAGCTCGTATATCTGAAAATTAGTTCCATGTATCTGATAGTCGTGGATATGTTTGCAGAAGCGAAGAGAAAAAATCAACAAGAAGATGCGTACATTGAAAGAGCTCATACCCAATTGCAATAAGGTACGTGTGTCGACTGTATTACAGACAATAAATTATTACATAGTTAATCACTATGATCTTTATAAATTATGAAATTCAACTACATATCATTTGAAGATTGACTAGGATAATAGATACAAAATGATCTCGGAATACGTGATAATTTAGTTTCTAACTTTCTCATTATGTCTAACATCTTTATAGCAAGAACTTCTTGGCTTGTTTTCTCTAAGTTTCGTCTTGTGTATGTCTCCAGGTGGACAAAGCATCAATGCTTGACGATGCCATCGACTATCTGAAGACTCTAAAGCTTCAGTTACAGGTAAAATTTTGAAGTCCACCAGTGTTGTGCAAAGGATGCTATCCAAGACTTGACCTTGATTTACAAATATAGGGATTTGAATGAAAGTCTAAAGCATAGTGCTATGTATATGAAATGATGCAGATGATGTCAATGGGAAATGGTTTATGGCCGCTTATGATGCTACCTGCTGCCGCGGCGCATCACATGAATGGACCATATTTACCTCAGTTAGTGGGAGCTGGAATGGGATTCCGGCCACCACAGGTTCCTATGCCACCACTTTCTGCTATTACAGACAACATATGTCGTCAGATGTTTGGTTTCCCCAACCAAACACCGCCTATGCCAATGCCTCATGCACCTTTCTTCCCCATCATTGGAAATTCTCCCACACGACCACACTTGGCTACCACCACCACCCCTACCACCGACTTGGCACAACGTCTTGCTAAATCTGCTGCATCTGTCTCACTCCCCAACATCATGGACCCTCTTGAAAATGCAACACAACTCCAGAATCAGGTTTCCTTTCAACACCGCGGCACTAGTACCCCACTAGCTACCCCTTTCATTTTTTCACCCAAGTAGAGGAAAATGTGCAGGGAGGGAAACCTGAGAGTGATAAAATTAATAAATTAGATTCGAGATGTTAATTAGAGGCGAGTGTAGAGTTTGGTTCACCCTTTTCATAAAGATGGTCTACATTTTTCTGATCATAGAATATCGGTTGCAGAATCTGACATTTCACAGTTTCATGCGTGCTTTCACCCTTGTACTAGTATCATTTATCCGTGCACGAGACTTTATTAATAATAAATAATAATTTAATATCAAACTAAATATTAACGATAAATAAGATATTGTGTTGTTTTATTATTTTTAACTTGAAAATATTCATCCACACACGAACGATCGACAGTGAGATACCTTAGATTGTGATAAAATAAATTTTGATTAAAACTTGTTTAATAACTAATTATTATGGTAAATCTAACGTTTTACCTGTGTTTATCTAGTTGAATTAGTATTTTAGTGTCTGTTTTTCTATGAGATAAATATTTATTTATATAAAATTCATATATATATGTAATATTCTATAAAGAATAATTTGTAAACTATTGACATTTAAAAAAATATATTAATGTTTTGTTTGCTTTTTTTAATTGTAGTTAGGAATCTGATATCTATTGGCATGCTCATTTGAGAAGATTTGGAGCAATCCGACACCCTTCAAAATTTATTATAACATGATAAAAAAGTGAGTGAACGATAACAAATATTTGAATTATTCTTTTTAATTTTTTTATTTATATGAATATTTTATTTCATTCTAAAAAATAATTTTCTCTTTGTACTAAAATATTATTATTTAATTATCTTATATTTAATCATATTAATTACAATAAATTTATTTAAATCAATTATTTTTCTCTCAATCTAAATAACTCACAAATTCAATAAAATCACCTTAAATTTACTCTTTCCAACTCACACCAAACACAAGTTCAAATCTTAAATATAATAAATGTTAATTGAAAAATTGAAGCCAAAAAAAAATTCATTTAAAGGTTAAAAAAATAATAATTTAGGTATCGAAATAAATTATAACAGTTTCTTACCAGTCAAACTTCAAGTGCGAATCATAAAGCGAAAACTAAACCCTATATATTGATATTTGTGTCAGATTGATTAGTCCCAAATAATATGACCAAAAAAATATTTAACTCTAAAAAATAAAAATATTCGTGAATATATTATATAATGATATAGTTATAAAATAAAATATAATCCATGGTTCTCCAAATATTAAATTAGTCTGTATATGCATTGAATTAACGTATAAATAACTTGATCTTTTAGTTTATATTTCCTTGAAAAAATAAATTAAATTCTTTGAACACATAATGCATCTTTCCAGATAAAATATAGAACATTCACTCGTAACTCTTAACTCTTCTTTTATTTACATAATGAATTTAAATGGTGTTGAATTCGTTATCATAATGTTATGCATTACGTCACCCCTTATCCATTATGGAGCGATCCTCCAGCTGAATGTCGGGATTATCGATTAAAAAGAAAAATGATGCAACGAAAGCCTTATCGTCTCAAAAATTTGAAGATGGAGAAATTGTTTATTATTATTGTTATGAGTTATACATTATTTAGAGGTAAAGGTCAAGAAAATTATATACACTTTTTTTTATTATTGAAATGAATTTTAAAAATAAAATTATGATGAATAAAAATTTTAAAACAGACAATATTTTAAATATATAAATTGATTTAATAATTTTATTATAATAAATATAAAATTAAACATTATTATTTTTAATAAATATATAAATTAATCTAACAATATTATCATAACGAATATAAAATCGAATATTATCATTTTTAATAGAACAAGTAATATTTTATATTAATCTATATATAAGATCAATATCATATATAATATAAGAATAATTGTCATTAATGACTTGAAATTCAGAAAAAATTATTAAAATTTCAAGATAAATAAATCATATATAAAAATAAAGAGATAACTCACTTTTTTTCTATTAAGATAAGTCGAAATAAATTCATGAGAAGATTAATTTCACTTTTTTTTTTTTAAGAAAATTTAACATCTATCATAAGATTGAAGATAAATTCTTATTTTATTAATAATTTTTAGTCACCGAATAAGAATTATGTTTCGATATGATCATAAATCTCATATTATTTAAGAGTCAAGATCAATAATAATTTATATGGATCTTACTCTTTAAATCACTAATGTATTTTTCAATAATAAAATCATAACGGACTAAAAACATTAATATTTATTTACTTAATAATTTGTTCATATGACATCACTTCCTAAATAATACAATATTCAATCTAGTTATTTTGTAATAGATATTTTTTATTTTGTTTATAAATTTGATTACTAATACAAAATACATGAAATGTACTTTTAGCAAAATAATATTGGGTGAATACATTAAGCAAGATAAATTTAGCAATATATGCATTAGATTATTTTTACAATAATAGTTTATAAATAAACATATAATTTTAATATATTTGATACATCATTAATTTAAAATTTTAAAAAATATATAAATATTATTTTTCTAGTTTGTAAGTGTTGGTATAGAATTTGTATTAAAATAATATTTTTAATGATCAGTAATCTTTATAAATAATTTATTTAGGATTTAAAATTTAAGAATATATGTGAACCCATCTTACATTTTTTTTTCGACAATTAGTTTAAGTCGAATTTAAACAAGTTATATTTTAATAATTTATTTAGTTTTTGTGAGTCACAAAATATTTATGGATTAGTTTGAAGTAAAAGTTATATATTTTTTTCTTTAAAATAATTTTTAATATAAATGAAAAATCTTTTACTTCAAATTTCAAAGTCCGAAACACCAATTTGAGAAACCCTAAATATCATGAATACAGGTAATAATAAGAAAATAAAGTAGGCAAAAGTTGGCCAAAATTAATATCCAAATTCAAATCCTTCATAAATGACAGAAGAAACAGATGTGAACGAGACAAACAGCAAAACACAACAATTCAACTTTTTTGTGCTTTTTTTATGACCAATCACCAAAAGATGACAAATGAATAAAGAAGCTAAACAGTAATATAAAAAAGAAAAGATCCATCCTTTTAAATTGTTGGGGATACGTTCACCGATTCATTTTCACACCATATAATTATATTTTATAAAATGCAAAATTTTAAAATGGTAGAAAAGATTATTTTACAAACTAATTTTACTGGATTAAATTAAGTGTTTATTATTTTTAACATAAAATATAAGTGTCGGTTCTTGTAACGGTCATAAACCTCCAAATAATAGAGAAGCTAATAAGATAGGTTGACTTTCTCAGAAATTTGTTGTTACGTAGACCCAAATATGAGAGCACATTGCAGAGGCCATTTTCATTTATGCAAGGGGCATAAAATGACAAATGAATCACACGAGGGAGTTATGTTGAAGAAGGTGTTTGTTTTAAGTTATCAAAATTTATGCTTAAGAAAAAGGTTGGGAAAATTTGTATTTTTCAAACCTTACAAGAATACATTTGTAAGCATGTGTAAATCATTAATGGGATTGGATCAATACTTTCTAAAGGGTATTCATGGTGTTATGAATCAAATGGTTTCAAATGGATAATTTCTTTATGCGAAATATTTTTCACTCCACAAATTCTTACAAAATTCACAATTTTTGGTTTGATTTGAAACTAATTCATTTCACTCAGCAAATTTATGTCTCTTTCAACAAAAATTTAGATGAGTAAAAAAAATGTCATTGTGAATAGTAACAAGAAATAACACCACTCCATCTAGTAGATCATTCTTCTACCACCCACTAGATAAAAAAGTCACATCTTTTACTTTATTTATGTGTTTACTCTATTTTGAGTTTTATAAACCCTACTAAAAGTTTGTATTTTTATTTTTTCTTGCGATATTTATTTGTTTAGATAGTGAGCTTGTGAAAGCCACTTAAAGTCTTTTGAGAAAATTTGTATTTTCCAGTTTACCATTTTTGCGATTTAGTATGCTTGGCAACAAGTGAACATTAATTTTAACATTAAATTATATCAACAAAAGCCAGTGGATGACGTACTTTATAGAGCAAAGAATTATGGATTCGTTTCAGCCTAGAGATAATGAATTATTGTTTCCTTCTATACACAAATCATTGCTTTCACTTCTTGCTACTGGCATTTCCAGATGAGAAGAAAATCTAAAGGACAATCACTCAAAATATATTAATGCATTCAGTGAGTTACACATGAAGGGTTTTTTATTTTTTTTATTTTGCTTTGTCAACTCAACGATGTGTGTTTGTCCAAGAGTAAATTTTAAAGATAAAACCCTAGAGGAAATTTTGGTGTAAAGTCCATTTATTTTTAAATGATGGGGTCATTTTCTAATAGGTTAAGAAAACTTTCCCATTGGATTTTGTTATTAAACTGTGACAGTCCAAATAAAAATTCTTATCACTAAACACATTTTCGATTAAGTAAAATAAAATAATAATAAAAAAACTACACAATTTATGTTTATGTTGACATTGAAAAGTGAGGTAACAATCAATTTAATTTCAACACTTCAGTCATATAGGAGAATCTTCATTTTAGTTGGAGATCAATGAATGAATGATGACACAAAATACACATTTGTTGTATTTGTAAGAACCACTATCAATTTGTTTGTTTATCAATTTTGAATCTCTTAAATGAACGCTTCGAAACTAAAAATTATTACTTCTCATGCAGCAGTGTTTTGGAATGAGTTGTACCTGTATAAACCAAAATTTTTAACCAACCCAGGATATGACCAATAATCCACTGGTATTGGCCTAATAGTGAGATAAGATAATACTATGCATGAGTATGTAGATTTTATTCTGGTTGTCATTGTTATCCACTAAAAAAGGACAACACTAACCACTAATGAACTCATCATTTTCCTTAACCAACCATGCACATTGTCAACCAATAATTAATTCATCATTATCTGATAGATGAGCTATAAAAGAATTGCGTGTACCCAGATTGGCTCAGACCAACCAAGAAAGTAGACTAATAATAAGTTTTAAGCTAAGTTAGGTACAGTTCAGCAGTCAGCTCAGCTCATTCATTACGTTGTTGGTCCCACCATCAATTATCCATCTATGAAAAGCCACATGATTAATTGTAAAAAGAAATAAAACTCTTGTGAGTGAGAAGAGCAAACCCATGCATTCACAATATTTCCATTCCTGATGTTCAGCCGAACCTTCTAAGGTCTCCATATCAGAAACATCATAAACAATCATCGTCGGTCTTCAAATAGAGTAACATGTGGTTTACCCGAAACATTGCATTCCCAATTGTGGGTAGCATACTTCGAAACAGCATATTCAATGCCAGATTTGGGTTGTACTAATAATACTTTACTTTGCATGTGAAGCTTTAAAGCATAAATTTGTTAAGAAAAACATGACAAGGATTGTGACAAATTACTTTCAAAATAAAGTATTTAAAAATACAAATGATTGAAGATTTATCCGCAACAATAACTGTACACCTGAAACGGACATTGTTATCACCCATGTCTATATAATCAAATCGTGGGTCATGTAAAACTCTTTTCGCCAAAAATAAAGCACAAGAACCATAATTTTCGTTTTCAAACTTACACAGCTTCCATTTGTAATTTTTTTGTTATTTTGTCTCCATCTGACACCAACTGAGTAATTCCTGGCTTCCCAGCTGGATGGTCAGAAAGGTTGAGATTTGAGAAAGCATTGCTAATAAAATCAGCAGCCTCAGAAGCTGTTCTTCCCTCTGCTTTAATTGTCTTCTCCGGGGTAGGAACTTGAGCCTCTTTCCCAACAGTCAACTCCAACTTCTTGAATTCCTCTTCAATATCTTCATCCTCAAAATCCACGTATGATGGCGTTTGTTCTGCAGTCACCAGAAAGTAAAATAGTGCTCACAAAAAAAATTAAAAATTAAAAATCCTTAATTATTCACATCAAACACAAAGCATTACCGCCACCCTGAAATCCCCTCGAGTTCAATATCTCATACAAAACCAATGAAACCATTTCATTCCATTACAAACTGCAAAAGCACAGTTCAAATGCATGTCACAACAGACAGGACAAATTATACCTAGCAGCTTTTCAACTTCCTTGTGTGAATCAATGCTCTCTTGGATATCTCTTAGACAAAGATCAACATCTTCCACGCTGATCTTATTTTCTTTAATAGCTCGAGCTCCAATCTGCATAGCTTCAGCAACCTGCTAACAAATAACAGATCACCAGTTGTAAAAAAAAAAAAGGAAAAATATATCTTTGGTCTTGTACTTTTTAACAAATTTGTCTTTGATCCTCCAACTTTTGAAAATATGTAATTTTAATCATTTTTATACCTAAATTAACACTTAATTATGACTTTTCACCTTGAGTTAATAAAAGGACTAAATGTGATTAATTACTTATACCTAAATTTGATATTTAGCAATTTTATTTTACTGTTACAAAGTTTATAAAAGAAATAAATCCATTTTTTTTTAAGTTTGATAATTAATGTAAACATTTAAAATATAAGGACCAAAATCAATTTCCACAAAAAGTATAAGGATCAAAACCATATTTAACCAATTATATATATATATATATATATATATATATATATATATATATATATATATATATATATATATATATATATATATATATATATATATATATATATATATATATATATGTAAATATGCAGCTCAAAACATTCTTCAGATTATGATATAAACTGATCAACTTTATATAATGTTTAAAATCATACCTTTTTTGTTGACTCGGCATCAGCAATAACACCAAGTACTTCCTCTACTCTGTTCAAAAGTGATGAACATTTTTCTCTACTCTGGGTGACTAACTTCAGCTCCCTTGCATAGCTAAGGGCCATTTTTTTCTTCCCAGATTGCAGAGAAGCCAATGCTGATTTTCTCAACCTAATAAAATCAATCTGTGAGGCAACTACACATTTTTTAGCAAACATCCCCACATCGATAGTGTTTGATGTGAAAATCACTGCAACTTTTGATTTTTGACTTCTGAAAACAATATACACACTACTCTTGGAACATATATTTGTAGAATTATAACCAATCAAGTTTCAGTGCAGTCAAACTATTGTCCGTTAATCCATGTTTTAAGAGTGGATGACGCACAAACTATCACTAGAGGTCCAAAACCAATTAAGTGAAATGGTTTATGACGGTGGTCACACAACAGAAACAGCAAAGTAAGACATCACGTGAATGAGGATATCATGCACATCAACAGCGGTAATTCGTCAATGTGTTTGGATACGCGTATTTGTGTTAAAAACGACTTATAACCAGAAAGCTACTAAGAAGTTTAACAAAAGAAAAAGCATTTTTTTCTAAAAAAGATCAAAACCAAACATACTGTAGGATAAAATATAATATACCGTAAGAAAGGGAAAATAGTTCAGCATTCAACCGAAGATTTTCTTTTATTTTCTCTTGAAAGTTTTTTACTATTTATAATTAGAAGTTCCTTCAGGATACGTATACAAGTATGAAGATTTATAAAATAAACTCACAATTCATAACGCTTGTCAGTCACATCCAGTTGCTGCTGGAGCTTCTCAGTTGTCCAAATCAGGTGCAATACATCATAATCTAAATCAGTCATACTAGATAATGCTCCAGCTGAAAGAGAAACTTTTACTCCCTGTAAATAAATCAATTAAAAAAAATTGAAATAAGACAAGTATGAGTGCAAAAATTAAGTCAGTATAGATATTCCTGCCTGCCACAAACAGAACATTCTTGGCCAGCATTAATAACAGCCAGAATTTTTATAAGTTTTTATTATTTACTAGAAATGTCAAAAGTTATACATGTCCCGTCCAAGACTCACATGTAAAGGGAAAAATAATTCCCCAGGATAGAATATCAAATGATAATAGTATTTCTTTTTCTGATTGGAATAATAACTTAAGTTTTGGTACCTCTATAAAATCTTTCTTGTTCACTGACAGATACTGTGCTGTTCTACACCCAGACATATACCTCAATATTACAGAGGCCTCATCCTGCCCTCCACATACGTCCTGAAATTTCTTCATTGTGACCATACAAGACGAATTCCAGTGACTCTCAGATAGATGTTTGACAACTTCAGAAGCCTTATCCTATGCATGAAGAAACAAAACTAAAATTAGTAGTAATGATAAAATCTAGCATAATCATGGTTCTAAATTGCAGTCCAAAAACCGCAATTGTAGCTGCAATATGGCTGTTGCAGTGCCTTCCACAACTGCAATGGCCCACAATTGCGGTGTGATTCTGAATCACATAATTTTCCGCAATGAATGTGTCTGCAATAGTCTCAACCAAACCTGGATATTTTAGTTTCATTTTTATCACTAGAAAAAATAAAGATTTTAATTTCAATCTTCCATTCTAACTTCTAAATGTCAATGGTGGAATGAGTATTGGAGTATGGGATACTGAGGGAGTGCAAGAGACATTTCATGATGGGGCGCTGGAGGATAGTGTGATGTATAATTATAGAATATGTATCAATAATTAGAGTAATTACAAAGTTATTATAATGTGCTATTCGTGCACCCATAAAATAATTTTGTGCCGCAACCCACAATCAGCATTGAAGCAGATGCAATATCCACAACCGCAGTGGCTGCAACAGCGAATATGCAATTGCAACGCCAATTGCAAATTAGAACAATAAGCATAATCAAACAAATGAAAACTTAATCCAATAAGCATAATCAAACAAGTGAGAACATAATCCAACTCCAGCAAAACTTAATCGACTTGCTCATACTGCCACTGCATGGAAGCAAACATAATGATCACATTGGAAATCTTAACTACAGATGCATGAGATAAATCAAACACTAACAGCATTTACATAGCATTTGGTTGAGGGAGAGCGACGAGAGGCCAGGGATTGTCATAAAAGTTATTTGGTTCAAAATTATGGAGTGAGGAGATGGGCAACAAAGGGGAAAATCATTGTTCTCCTCCAATTTCCCTTCCCACCAATGTTTAATGGATTTGACGAGTGAAATGCTAAATGCTTATGGACTACTTACTAATTTATCCTTAGTTTAAATACTTGAACTTAATAGTTGAACAAATCTTACCTTTTAGTCCCTACACTGAAAATAATCTTTTTTTGTCGTTACATCTCCAATTTCCCTACCCACCCACCAATGTTTAGTGGATTTGATGAGTGGAAATGCTAAATTTTTATGGACTACAATTACTACTTTATCCTTAGTTTAAATAATTAAACTTAATAGTTGAACAAAGTTTACCTTTTAGTTCCTACTCTTAAAATAATCTTTTCTTGTCTTCATAATAATATTATTAAACTCTTTTTATCCCGATGGCTTCAGATAATAGAATTTAAAAAAGATTAAAAACTGTATGTATAGAGACTAAAAAAGAATTAAAAAATTATATATGTAAAAACTAAATGGATCATTTTTAAGAAGTGTATACACCAAAATGTAAAGTTTGTACAACAAAAATTGAAAATTATACGGGTATAATAATGAAGCACTTTTATTTTTTTGTTCCCTCTTTTTGCGAACCAAAAAAATCTCTCCACCCATCCACAAACCAAACTAACAACCCAGACGAAAAGAAGAGAAAAGAATATAAGCTCTTGAAATAAAAGGGTGCGAGATAACTGATAACCTTAAGCATAGCCGTTACGATGACACATTGTTCAGCCATAATATCTGGAGCTGCTGGTCTTGTTATCAAGGTACTCACTCTTCTAACTAGTTGGGAGAATCGCCCACTCGATGGATCCGCAAGATCCACAGTTCTTGTAATGTCACCTTCATTATACATTAGAGACTGGAAAATGAAAATATGTAAAGACAAAAAAAAAAAAAAAAAAAAAGGCTTTTATGGACAATAACATAACTCAAAGAGAAGGAGTAGTGACTCATACACACTAACCAGTACATTATCAAGACACAGAGGGGTTAACCCTCCACGATTAAACCAGTCATTCTTAACCTGAAAATAATTAATTGAAAATCAGAGAGAAAAAGGAGTGAAATTGAAATTGGAAAAACCTAGTACCACTTCGAACTTACTTCGGAGGGTCGAATAAGGAGGAGGCGAAAATGGGTGGCGATTTTGATGATCAATTGTTTTCAGAAGAGGAGAGTAGGTTCCCAATCGCATCTTTGTCCGGAAAAAGCTTTGAATCGAGCAACGGCAATCACTTCGGCGTCCCAATCAGAAATTTCCTTAGCAATGAAATCCCTAACCCTCGCACCATTCACATTCGAAATCGAATCCATCTTCCGAACTCAATCACTTCCTTTCCGCACATTTTCCTCCCTAAACTTCATAACCCCTTTCATAACGCGCTAAATTCACTACTAACAAATAACAATTTGCTCTTCAAAAAGTCACCGTTAAAAATAGTTAATAATTTTCTTTTGTTTTTTATTTTTTTTTAAATAATTTTAAAGATTAATCTTAGAGTTAATAAATAATTTTAATAATATAATAAAAAGATAGAGGATTTAATCTAATAATAAATAAATTATATTAATAAAAACATAAAATATATTCTATCAATTTTTGTGTTTTAGTTTTATAAAATAATAAACAAATAAATCCTTAATTTTCTTCTTAAATTACAAGATGGGTACTTCAACACGATCAACAATATACAGATTGATATTTATTTTATATGATTGAAATTTATAATAAATAAATTGGCAGGGCTTGTAGAGGCGAATTGAATAGTACAAGGCTTATTTGTTGATTATGCATATGGGCCCAAGCCTAAGCCCACAGTGCTTGTGAAGGGTAGGGAAAAGGAAAGAATGACATTGATCAAGAAACAACATAAAGGGCCTTTCCAACCTAAGTGTAAATTAACTTATATTAAAAATATTAAACTTAACTAATGTTGGGCTAAAAACAATAATAATAAAAAAAAAACTGGTATTAAAATTCGTATGGTTCTCCAGACACACTTTTCACTTTTTTTATGATTTTTTTTTCTTTTGAAACATTAATTGAACTATAAATATATTTGAGCTTATTATTTATAAGATGTAATCTTGTTTAAAACATTATTAAACATTAACATCCCTTCTTTGGTAGAGATAAAATTAATTTAACGGATGAAAATAGAAAATAAATATGGTTGGGTTTTCGATTTGAAAAAGTTTAAAATGATTTGATTTAGACAAAAAGAAAAGGGAAAATTTTAATTATAATTAAAAAATATTATTTTATCATATTTAGTGGATGTTTGACGAACTAATACAAACTGATACATTTAATTCATTATAATAAGCATGTAATAGAATAAATGAAGAAAGATGGGACAAAAGTTTGGAGAACATAGTCATGTGATTTGACAAGAGAATGAGAACACAGAGAACTTTGAATGGGAAGAGGCCCAGAAAAAAAAAAAATAGAGAGGGGAAGAGGGATTACTAGAGGACATGAATCATTTATTTTTTGGGGGATGATAACTATTTTTAATTTCAATTAAATTTGATTGATAACCCATCATTGAATGATTGAGATATTTTGAGTGATTAAAATGCACGCATTCATTAATTTCCTCTTTAACATTAGCATCATTGATGTAGTTTTCATTCTCCCCACCACAAAACCAAGGGCATAGTCACAACAAATAAGAGTTCAACAGGTGATGCAATTTAGTCATATTTTTATACAGTGGTGGAGTGTATAAAATTTAGATTTGATAAAAAAAAAATCAGATTTAATGAGTGAGTGGCAGTTTGATGAGACTAAACTTGAGCATGGGAAATTAACCCTAGATCTTCAAAGTTTATATCAGCGAAAGTGATGTAACGTTGATGAGAGTTGACCATCATTTCCCACTAATCCATTCTCTTTGGATTAGCCTTGTTCCTTGGATTTAAAGTCATACTGTAATAATGAGTAGGAGTTATTTACTCACTTGGTTCATCTTTTTTCTTATAATTTTAATTTTTCCATCAAACTTGACTTGGTCGTACACACTCACTCATGAAAAGTGACGTGCCTTTCTCCCCTTGAAAAGCCGAGCATTCTCCCTCAATTCTAACATATGTCACTGTAGTAAATCAAAATGGGACGTGGGAAAAGAAATTTTTGACAAGATTCTATGAGAATAGCATCTTGTGACACTACGTCACTAATTATGGTGCTAATCATAATTAATCCGTCCAAGATTTGATACATCCAATATGACCACGGATTTCTCTCTTTCTCTTTCTTTAATTGCGAATTATGTTTTGTACGATAGCCATAACTTAGACACATGCATGTGCTAAATTACCTTTAGCACTAACCTCGTTATTAACCACTTATAACTATGTTTTAAAAAATTCAACACTAGTTTAAAAAAATAAAAAAACAAAAAGAGTGAGTTGGAAACTTAAAAGGAGTTGTTAATTGGGTGTTGTTGAATAGAGCCGTGTATGCGGTGGAGCTTAATAGCATGCAAGAACATGGGATGTTTCGTAGAATAAATTGTGGGATTTGAGAGAATTAGATGTTGATGTGTTGGACGTTAACATCAAGGAGTTTCTAAGGACGAATAAGGCAATGACATGTGTGAAATTTACAAAGTGTTAATAAGAGCTAAGGTTAGCACGATGTCTAATCCCATTATCTCAAGGTGATGATGGTTGGTGTTTCTTGTCAATTGGTTGTCATCCTCTTTAAGAAAGGGATAGGTTAAAGATAATGAAACAAGGCAAATGAAGGCACCTCTCATCACTTATGACTCTATATATATTCAATTCAAGGACACCTTCATCGATGGTTAAACATAACTTGTTGTTCAAGATTTTGTAACTTCCCCCTACTAATAACCTATCCCATCACCAACCAAATACCACACCTTTTCTTTCTTTCTTCTTTTCTTCTCACTACTATGCCCCGAATCATTAAGATAAGTGGTAAAATACCCTATATTACAAAACTAAAAAATCAATTTCATTCTTTAATATGCTATTTTGATAACAATAAGCAAAATAATAGGTTTATGACTAAAGCATAGCTAGCGCGAAAATGATTGGAATGGGAACAAATAAAAAGATTTTGAGTTTCGTAATGTGTGGTTTTGTTTGGATAATATATAGCAAATATTTGGTTCCTAGAAGATACGCTGCAACTCAACATGCCGCAACTTCTGCGATTGCCTGCAAGAAGCCAAAAACTGTAGCCACTTTTAATCATTGATATTAAGGTTACCATCCTCCCACTTCAAATTTTGTTCAGACCAAACAAAACAATTAAAGTGACCTATTTGTTCATTTCTCAACCATCACTCCTTCTATTTTTTGTTTCAATCAACATATCCTTCATCACTTGATCCACTTCTACAAGGGTCATGATATTTTGACAACCTTAACAAAAAACAATTCAAAAAACAACTCATTTTATTAATATAATAATCATGAAAGAGATTAAATAAAAATGAAAATAAGTTAAAATTATTATTATAATATTAAAAGTGAGTTATTTGTTAAAGTTGTATAAAATTGGATTGTCAAAGTATCATTTTTCCTTCTACAAACTCTTTATAATGAAGCTGTTCTTTTTAACATAAATTAATCTAAAATTGTCTTTGTCCTTTCCAATATATAAATATTTATTTAATTGAACTGGCTAATTATTCAATTTTCCAATATATAATTAATGTTAGTAGTTTATTATACTCTTTTTAATTTATTTCTTAAAGTATTAAACCTAGTTTTGTTATTTAAAGTCAAAATCATTTCTTATGGTATCAACGTCTATGGTTATCAAACCAACAATTACATAAATTAAATTCAATCATAAAAGTATCAAGAGTAGAGGTCAATAGATACAAAGATAATTAAAAATTGAGAAATCATTAATTAATTAATTAATTAATTAAGAACTACGCTATACCCCTAAAAAAAATTTTACTCACACATATATGATAATGGGTCTGCTTTTGTTACATATTGAATTAATTTTTAGGGTTTTTTTAAAGAAGGTGAGGCTACATGTGCATTTATTTATAATCACAAACTAATTATTTTTCAAAAAAAAAAGAGCATATACACCATTTTTTTTTAAGTATTTATTATTTCAATTTTTATTTTTTTTAAAGTGACAATTTACCTAATAAAATCTTTGATATCAGAACACAACAATCGGTCATTAACGTGAATAAAATAATTGACAAATGGGTTAAAACGGATTTGCCGACAACCACTGTGTACGGTAAAATTGGAATCAGGGGGCAAGGTATCAACGGTAATTAACTATCTTCACATCAATTCATTTATTTTTAAATCGTAAACGAATTCAAAAACACAATAATCACACCAAGACACGTTGACTTCTGATAAATCACATATAAAGACTTTAATGATATTGATCGCGATTAAATAAAAATAAAAAAGAGCACGGAGAAATATTTGCCACAACACTTTACAGCAAAGGAAATAAATATACGATAAAATAGATTTAGAAAAAAATCAATAATATCTTAAAATATGTATAATAAATTCTATAATCCATCTTCTAATTATCCAATTAAACTAATCATATTTGTAATCACTAACTGACTACCTAAACAATTTTTTGCATATTGAATTAAATGACGACAAGAGTATTATTACATGTAGGGTATTACTGGACTACACGCATAATATTTAAGGTGTTATGTCGCATAAATAATTAGGGTTTGGTTGTCGAACAAACATAAAGTTTTAATTTTTTTTACAGCCCTACAAACACAAAGTTAGGGATCGCATTGAATATATTTTTATCTTCTTTGATATAAAAATGAGATAATAATATCATAATATGTGTGTTTAAAAAGTGTTGGGTCCTGCATGAGCAAAGGTATGTCCCATGCAGTCATTCTTCACCCATCTAAGCTCAATAATTCAATGGTTTTGCTTCCATTTATTCTGTCTATGTATGGCTCAGCACAGTGCCACCTCTGCAACTTATCCTCTTTTCAAACTGGAAGAAGATATCACGTTGCACATGTACGTGTACTCATCCTGAAGATCCTGACATTACCTTGTATTTTCCCTGTCACTTCCTCTCTTCCTTCAATCATATCATACTTCATTTCAGCAACTACGTAGATGCAATATACCCATTCATTGTTACTCTAAATGAGACTATATGCATAAATAAACGAACAAAGTAGAGATGCTTTCAACTTCCAGGTAAATTGTGCGTATTTTATGCTCAAATATACTACATGCTTTCAAGAATAGTGAATGATTTGGTTTGCTTAGCAGCATTAACTCGAGTCAATAAATACACTGTTTGGACATTGTTTTACGATGAATCATCATCATGAGACGGACGTTATTGTAAGGAACCATACAAAAGGAAACCTAAGCAGTTTGAACTTTAAAGGAAATAAATATATAGCATAATGAAGTTGTCTCTCTTTAATTAATTCAGCAAACTATTGTTGAATTGACACCAGTAGTTACCAGTTATTTGGGGATCCAACTTCCCCAACAGTTATTTTTGTGAAAGTAGTGTTAGTCCCTTTTTGGCATTATATTGCCACTGGCTAGAGGGTAATCATTTGGACCTTGTTGGGCACCCCAATTATTTTAGGGAAATGACCCTAATTATGAACCAAGCCGGGGACCA
Source organism: Sphenostylis stenocarpa (assembly GCA_963425845.1). NCBI lineage: Eukaryota > Viridiplantae > Streptophyta > Magnoliopsida > Fabales > Fabaceae > Sphenostylis > Sphenostylis stenocarpa. The sequence continues at coordinate 32,617,248 of OY731398.1, read as the reverse complement.
TATTTGGCACAAAACATGATTTTCATCATGAGGAATCCTAGTTCCAGATTGAAATGTCTACCTTTGAATAGGCATTTGGTGTATGGTGTGCGATGTTCTTGAGAGAAAGAAAACGAAATGAAATAATATTAGAAAGTGAGATATTTTTTAAGCTGTCTGGTAAAAAACAATAGAGAGAAAAAGAAGGATACGATGAATGGTAGAGTAAAAAGTGAAAGGAAAGAGAAATAATGTAATTAGATGGGGGTTTTATTTTCCATCCCATTTGGAAAGGAAGAGTGAATGTTGTGAAGTCTATGTGTTTATCTTCTTCTTCTTTTTTCCTTCCTTTGTTTTGTAAACGTAACAAATTTTAACATTTATGTGCTATCTGCATAGGTATTTGTTGTTTTCAAGAGTTTTCTTTCTTAGGACATGTTTTGTATTATTAATGATCCAAAATGTTAAATTAAATTGTTCGATTAGTATATACTTCATATGATTATTTAGTATGTAATGCATTTTTTTTATCAAAATAAGTGGTAGAATAATGATTCTTCTAAAAAGTGTTTGGAGCTTGATTTGCTGTAGAAAAGGGCAGAAGCCAAAAATGAATATGAAATTAATAGGATATATACAAGTCATGTTGGAAAAGGGTGAGTAAAAGTGTAGGAAAATAGAAAAAAGGAAAAATAAAAAATGGGAATTGATATAAGCACATTGTTGTGATGTGATTTAATGGATGAGTTTGGGCAATGCATATAGACACAATTGAAAGGTGATGCAGGCACATCCATCTACTTCTTGCCTGGTCCTCATTAATTAAATATGTTGACATGTTTGGGGCCATATGCCATATGCCATATACCTATTTAATCTCCCTCTCCTCTGGCTAATCCTTCACACACACACACACCCACTTCAAAAATCGCTTTTACATTGGTTGATATTAAAGATATTTCAAACTTCAATTTACTTTTCTAAGTAATATAGGGTTTTCACTTTCAATAAAAAAATTAATTTCTCAGTGCTCCATTTTAAAATTGAAAACATATATAAATCCAATTTGAGTGAAGTCAACAACACAGGCTTTGGCATTAGTGTTATTTGTTCATTATTTTAGAATTATGAATATATTTTCAAAAGTAATATTAAAAAAACAATATAAGACTGTAAATAACTTATGCTTCATGGTGCGTGCTTCAGAAATGATAAAATAAAAGTCAAACATGTCTGCCTATTCCACAGGAAGTGACAAATTACGCCTGGAATTGGGTGCACCATGAACTCAATAACGATAAGCCACGTTCAACTATTTCATTCATACGTCAATTCTACTTATGATTTCAAAACGCACCTTATTTTAGTCAGAATATTTTCGTTTATTTAACTAAAATATATTTCACAAAATACTATATATGTAAAAAAAATATTTTAACAATAAATGAACTTTATGTATTTTTTTTTATTATCTCACCTCCACTGTCGGTGGTCCTTCTACTACTCTTATATAAATAAATGATACGTTGAATGGTTGTTAAATTTTCTGTTCAAAATACACACACGTGATACTTTTTTATTAAAAATGAATTATAATATCGAAACTCATTTAAATAACTTTCATTTGAAACTCATTTACATTTTCATTTGGTTGTTATAGATAGCATTTTTTTACGCATTTTGTAATGTACTTTCATCTTAAAAAATTATAAACTAAAAATGTGGTTTTAAAGCTAATTGAGTTTAAATTGGAAGGATATTTTGGAAAGAAGTGATAGTGGATGCATCATGGGTGTAACTAAAAAGGTTAATTAATAGATATAATTGAATCTGGGCATTGATGAAAGATTCCGAGAATGACATAATGTGTGGAGGTACAATGATAAAGGAGTCCTTCAATAATCGGAGTGAGAAAGTTTAAGACAATCTATGGCCCAAGAAGAAGACCTACACATCAATCCTTATCATCTATCATGGACCTCCAAGGACATGTTTAGAGCCATGTCATAAACTCAACCACTCATTTTTTTTATTTTTTTTTTCTCTCATCATTTTTTCTTTCAATCATCTCCTTTTCTTTTTCCTCTGTTATCTTATTGTTTTTGTGGCTGCGATACCCATTTTATAATATCTTTCTCCCAACATAATTGATTCCATGTTTCACATTATTTATCTATTTACAATACACATTCAAATATACTTTTTATATAATAATTTTAATTAATATTTATTTTTATATATTATTAATTACTCTATTAAATTTATATTATTTATAATTAAAAAATAATTATTTTCATACATAAATAAAAAATCACACATATATATATATATATTACTTGGTAACACTTAAAATAATTATTATCATTATTATATAAAAATACATTTTATCTTATAATAATTTATTTAACAAGTGTATAAGTATGTTAGACTAAAAAATGTGTTTTTGTAAAAAATAATATTGATAACATTTTTTACGTAATATCTAAAGTGATATTTGAGATTATAATTCGTTGTTTATTATATTTTTCATTTATCATAGAGTATATAATTTATAATATTCTACTGCTGATCTTAATTATTATATTAGGTATACTATTTATTTTAATAATTGATAAAATACTTAATCTTTTAAAAAAACCATGGCAATAAATATAAACTACACTAGTTTATTTTTTTCTATATCATAAAAATATATTATTTTATGTCATTTTTATTTTATCAATAACTAGGTTTTAATCTTACAACTAATTTCATCAAATACTTTACATTTAATGAATTAATTTGACAACATTCAACTTTAAATTAATATATATATATATATATATATATATATATATATATTAACTTATGAATTATATTTGTCCAATTACAGCCTAAATAAAATTAATACCATCATAATTAGCGTCACGTGATATATATCACATTGTTTGTTATTATTATTTTTCTTATCTATAAATAAATAAATAAACATTTTATACATGATTTTTACAATGACCATAAGATAAGTTTGAATAAAATGAATACTAGGTAATTATTCACTCCAGTTTTTTTTATTATTAAAAAAAAAAACTGCAGAGATTTGAAAGATCAATAGACTTTGTACAATATCATTGTCTTTTTGTCTTTATCCTACGCACTCATATGGCAAAATATTATGAAATCTTATCAACAGTCACCTCTTTAAATTTTGAACTTTTGTTTTGTTCCTGAAAATGCAGCTTATTTGTCATTGTACATCCAATCCCTATTATACAAATATAAACTATTCATTCTTTTATACTTTCAAATATTTATTTTTAAAATTAAGAACATCTCTTGTTAAATATTTGTTGGATATATTCTTTTTAAATTATTAAGTTACTGATTTTTTTTTAAATTGTTTTGTTTACTAGAATTCAAGTAATCTTATATTAAAAATAGAGGAAAACAAAGTTAACGTATATAAAATTATATTTATTTTTAGGTACGATAGTAAATTTATATTGTTAAATATATACAAAATAAGAATAAACAATACTAATAAAATATTTAAAAAGTACACAAATTACTAAAACAAATAACATAATAAAAAATTAAAGATTTACTAATTTCTAGATTTTTTTCTTTATATTTTTATAAGCTAAAGGTTAAATTTTGAGAATTACCAGTTTAGAAAATAAGAAAAAAATAATTCAATGACTTAAGTTTTAATATAAATATCTTTAACTAAATTTAAGAATCGGATGAAAAATATAATGTGTTATTTTTCACTCAGAGAGAAATTATGTTAGGTGGTACATTGAGAGTGTGATATTTGACCTTATACTTGTGAGGTATATGAAACTTTAAACAAGAGTATAAAATAAAATGTTATCTTATATCAAATGATATTTTACTTTCATTACTAATAATACCATATGCTCATTTGCATCTTAAAATACTTCTTTAAATTAATAATTCTAATGTATATTTTGGTCAATTTATTATTCCACGTTTTTTTCTTCAAAACTATGAAAATATCTTAATTTTTTCAAATTTTTTATACAAAAGGAAGTATCAAGAACTTGTTTGATATATACCTAATATTTTTTATCATCACCCTGATCATAGTCCTATATCCATGTACACCAATAGGGTTGTGAAAGACTTATTAACAATGTTTGAAAAATAATGAATAATTGCATAAACTGAATATATTCAATATTAATTAAAAAAAATGATAATCAGTAAATTAGTTTTTAATTATTTGTTTAAATTAATATAAAGTCTTTTGAATTTTACGTACTTATTTTAGTAAAATCAAAGTTTGACAAAAGAAACTAGTAGATAATTTTTTTTTTCATGTAAAAATACATTGTTAATGTGTAACTATTGAAACTCCGACTAAGAATAAAGGTAAGATAAAAAATTGATATCATTATAATTATTTAGAAGAGAAAGGGTTTAAATAATCATTATTATCGTCACCAACTTTAGTCTATATTTTTTAATAATTTTATCTCCGTTTTAATATTTACTTATATTCAATTGGAATTTTTTCTTGTGATAAGCACGTGATTATTATTACTATAATAACCGTTATATATTTTTTTGAAAAGTAAAAAAAAAGTCAATATTAATTATAAAGGAATCAATGTTGAAATTGCGAACTTTCATCATTATTTATAAAAGAATCAATATTAAATATTACTATTTTTAATATTAGTTATTTTATAATTGATGTTAATACTAATATGAGTGAAGAAGATGATTATAAGAATAAAAGTATTTTCAATAATATAAGTGAAGTTTTTAGTGATGCATACAACCTAAATAATTGGTAAATATGTGATAAGGGATACCTGACTCCATGATCTTGAATGTGCTGTGTGATGTTCTTCCTCGTTACATTGTTGTTTAAAACAACATCGTGAACTCTATTTTTGGGATTTTTTTAATGATGTTTTTCTGTTTTATATTGTACTCTATTTTTGGTTTTAAGTATCATTTATACTCAATTTAATTGATTTTATTTACTTATAAAAAAATTAAAATAAAATAAAACAACATCGTGAGCTCCACTGTGCCCCTGGTGGTAAGAACGTTTTCAACCATAATCAAAAATGAATGGAGGAAGTGAGAGAAAACAAATTAAATGACTAGAAAAGATTATAGAAAAGACATTCGTCCCTTTCTCTTTATAATCCATGTCATGGAGGGCTTGAACATTCATGATGAAGTTAATTTTGTCGTCTAGATCTCATCAATAAATTTGTAATAAAAACAATGCAATGTTAGAGCTGTCTAGGTAGTGTCTTTAAAGAAAATTGTTTAGTTTTATTTAAATCTAGATTTTCAATGTCAAAACCTAGGAAATAAGGAGATTTTATGTAATCTCAAATGTAGAAAAGTAAATTAAAAATAATAATCTAATCTATTAAAAATAGTAAATGAAAACAATAAACCTATGAAAACAAATAAAGAAAACATTTAAAGAAAGTAGTAAATGAAAACATTAAAGTAAGTTTATAAATATAATATATGAAAGTTGTAAATGCGAGAAAAGTGAAAATATTGAATTAAATCTACTGCTACAAAGCTATAAAGTTTACTATAAACATTATAAACAAAGTTTGAAAGTAAAATCAGAATCAAAATGAAAATTGATTTGAAGGTTGATAAATAATAGTTAAGAAACTGTGTTGATTCTTCAATCATAAACTTGCTTTTATGGTTATTATTGATTCTATGGAATTGTCTTGCAATTACAAAAACAAATCCACAATAGTTCCAATTAATTACATTCCATTTGAAATTCATATTCACAACTCAATTCATAAATCAAACAATCACTTAAGTCTAGAAGTTATATTATGATGTAAATGAGATATTCAATTAAATAACCTCAATTACATTGATTATAATAAATTATAATAGGTTGTAATCTAAACCATAAAAAACAAGTTTTAATTGATAAATGAATAACAAAATTGAATTAGAACATGATGAACAATTGAAAAATCAGAAATAACATGAAAACAATAAAGAAATGAGTAAAAGAAGATGAACAAGATAAAAACAGAAAATAAAACAAAGAAGTAAAGAGAGAAAGAAACAAATTTGATCAATAACAACTTGAATTAATAAACTTCATAACATTATTCGTACAAGAAGCTCTGTGAACAGAATTAGAAGTGAAGCATCACTAAAAACTAGATAAATTTGTAAATAAACTTGTGACTAAAACTTAACTTATGTTTTTCGGTTTTCAAAGACTTATTTATATAACAATAAAGATATACGAAACGTTCAAGACCCATTCAACTCAAAACAACACTATGCAAAATTAAGATTTGACAAATCTGCTCAACGAATTGTCAGTTAAATTAGTTACATAAATTCTGGTAGAATTTTGCTCAACGGATCAAAAAGTGTTTAATGGTTTACATTAGACTAATTTTACTGAGTGGATTAAGGCAACTCCATATGATTTTATTTTATATTTTCTTTAATTTTTCATTCTTGTAAGAGTAAATAAATAATTATAATTTAAGCAATAAATTATATTAGGATATTTTTATTTCTTTTTTACAAAATTACATTAATTATTAATAATTTATTAAGAAAACATACCTAATATATATAAATTATACTAATAAATTTATTGATAAAATATGTTTATCAATACAACGGAAGACGTGGTGGAGGTATGGTAGAGGATACGAAGACGCGATAGAATGTGTGATGGAGGACGTTGTGAAGAGTATAACCGAAACACAAAGACATGACAAAGGATGTGATGGAAGGTGTAAGAGAAGATGAGAGATAAAGAAGAGAGGAAGAAAAACTATTTTATTAAATAAGAGAAATATTTTATATAAGGTTAGAAATATAATATTATAAAAAAAAATTATATCAATTATACTAGAAATAAAATTAATGAACTAATGAAAATGTAACTTTTATATTAATTATAATATAATTAATGTAAAATATTTTTTAAAATTATAAGTTGATCGTTTTTTTATAAAGATTTGTTCATAATTATTATTAAATGATGTAATTGAAAATTATTTTTATTATAACGTTTACAAATATAATTTGCGATAAGACAAAACTCAACTTAAATATTGTTCTTGTAATAGTCATGTGTGATTGTTTCTATTTTTTTATTTAATAATTTAGAGAAAATTTTTATAAGAACCACACGTATCCTTTAGTTTTTACTCACACTATTACAATTACGTCCCTGTTTTCACATTTCCCTTCAGGTTAAAGTACGTATACAATTAATTGGTCGAACAAGGTACATATCATTGCTACTTGTGTAACCAAGCATCATTTTTTTTTTAAATTCTATCAACTGTACTTCAAAGATGTTGACTAAACTATTAAATAAAGGGAAAAGGTTAAAATATTAATTTGTAGAAAATTAAATAGGTTTTAATCGACCAACATTTTCAGAATACTTAATTAGTTAACAAGACTTCCATCATGGAAATAAAATAATTGATAAATTATAGTAAGTTGAATTTTCGGGGACCACAACATTGGCATCCAAGCACAAGCAGAAGCCCAGATGCAGCAATGAGGGGAAGTTCAATTTCTAATTAAGGCAACTAACTGTATTGTAGAAATTGATCCATGTTCCTTAAATGCTTAAAATATTACTGTTACATATTTGTGGAAGAACCCTAATGATTGTGATTAATTTATATAAAAATGTTTGCAACAGATTGATGTTGGCTTGGTGATCCCATATTTTGATATTTTATTTTTGTGACTCTTAAAGGTTCTGCAGTTCGATGTGGGCCACAGATTCGGCAGTTAATGATATGCAATAATTCAGAATGCTTCTCTTTTTCTCTGCTTTTGTAATCTTATACCCGCTTCTCTTTATAAATTTTAATAAAAAAATATGATGTGGATGAGTTTGTGATGCAGATTTGGTAAACGTTATTTCCCTTTCTAAATTGTAGATGAGTTAGTGTTGAGCTGCAGAATATTCTTTTCCATTTTTAATTATATGCGGAAGCTTCTTAATTCTTATCCTCACCTGAGTTTCTGAGTAAAGATATTCAGAATAAAAAAAGTTGCAGAAAGCACGAACGGGGAGGGCTTAAGCTATAAAGAAAAAGAAAGAACAAACAGAACATGGAGAATGAAGCTATTTTGCTTTTGTTTTATAAAATGTAAATATATCTGCTTTTCTGTATTTCTGTATGTCTACATTATCCTAAAGTATCATCACTACGTGCTTTCTTCTTTCTCTTTTCTGTTTTCTTTTTAGCTTTTGATTATTCAAAATTTTAAATTTAATTGAAATAGAATATATTTTTGTATAAAAAGTCGTACAAATACTAGTTAAAAATAGGCTTTTAACATTGGTTTAGAACCAGATATAGAAAGTCTAATATTTTTATTTTTTTATATATTTTATTTATTCATAACCCCTCTCTAATTATCCTATTGATCTAGACTCATCCTCTCCCTTTTATATTATATTTTTGTGTAACTTTCCACATCGGTTGTAAGGAACCGATGTAGAAAGTCTAATATTTTTATTATTTATATTTTTTAGGAATTTGAATTATTATCATATTAAGAGAATTGTCACTGACAAGATTCGAACCCGATGACCTTAGAGTGGAGGTCGATACTCCAACCACTAAGCTACCAGGATTCGAGTGAATTTTCAAAATTTGATGTCAAATTTGTGAGCGGGTCTCTTTATATGGATTATAACTTAATGACAAAATATAATCTTTATAATTTATTTATATAATGATATAAAATATTTTTTTTCTTTATTTTATATCATTATATAAATTAATTATAAAGATTATATTATATATTATTATAAATAAATTATAAAAATTATATTCTATCATTAAATTACAAATTCATATAAAGAGACTTGCTCACAAATTTGACATCAAATTTTGAAAACCCACTCACACTTTCACTATCGAAGCACGCTCTCGCATTTAACATATAAATATATAAATATATTTATATTTGTATTTATATATTTTATATTTATATATTTACATGGATATACATTTTTATTTGTATATAAATATAATTTATTTATAAGTTATTATCGAGAAAATCATAGTAGTTTAGTGATTAAAGTATTAGTCTTTAATTATAAGGTATTAGGTTCGAATCCTGCAAGTAATAATTCTCTTAATTTTATAAAAAGACTTTCTACATCGATTCATTTGCTACATCGGTTCTTTAAGAACCGATGTTAAAAGTAAAGAACCGATGTTAAAAGTGATTTTTGAACAAGTGAAATATAATTTTATTTCATAGATATAAGAATTAGTATTTTTTAATTACAATTTACAATATATGTCAATTATGTTCCAAAAAGTGACAAATATCTTTATATGACAGTTGTATCATCAGACTTTGAATACAAAAAATAACGTTATACTTATTTTAGTATTTAATGACAACTACGACTTGTCATATTAATAGTTTAAATAATTTTTTTGGCTATTAATCAGAGAAGAAAAACTAAAGTACATGCATGGCGGTGGGATGGTTGTGGAGTTAATGCAATTTTAATAAATTCGTTGACAAATTATTATCGACTAATGTTATCAATAATTAAAAATTTACTAACAAGTAAAAGAAAAAAAAATTATTGAATAAAATTAGACAAAACCCTAAACCTAAACATCAATACCATTATACTCAATGATTAAAAGAATAAAATATGCGTTGAATTAGATGATGATAAATGGGAATCACCCTGATCCTTCCTCGGAGGGAAGTGTACGGATATACATTGAGTTTAGGGACGAGTGTGGTTGAAGAACACCTGGTACACAGATTGGAGTGTGTGGAGAGGAAATTTGCCCTGGTTTCCTTTATTTGTTTCATTTATTAGAATTGCATTTTTTTTTTCTCTTGAGGGGGTCCATAGTTGTGCTACACTATGGGATTAGTCAACACTCAAACTGTTTGTATTATGTACCAGGCGTAGCAAGAGAATTTGTATTGTAATTTGTTCTCACTTCGTTCCTTCCTCCTATAACTCTTGGAGTATCAATTTTCATGCTTCATTTGCAAGCATGGATTATAGTAAGATAAGTCTTTCCCTTCATGAATGATACTACTACCACTGAAATGCCCCCACCTTCTTACAAGAGACATCAACCTTCACAAGTCATACCTCCGATAAGACATGCTATACTGATTTTTGGGTAAGCCCAAATTACTTTATTTCCAAGTTTAAAACTATTTTTTTTTAAATATTAAGATTTACTTAAGAAGATAACTTTCTTTTCATTAATGTTTTTCTGTACATAGATTTAAAGATTAAACATGTAGTAGATATTTAAGCAACACAATTATCTGTAAACCATAAACGTGTTGATGATAGTTGAGATATGGTAGACGTATACCACTATACTGTTTACTGACCCCATTTTCCTGATTTTCTCATGAAGCTAAAGTGAACCTTCCCTGGCTCCAAATCCATCTCATACGTACACATACTTTTAAGAGAAAAAAGAAAGAAATAGAAGGAACCTTACTAGTGAGTACTGATTATGACATCTCTTTGGGGCCTCCCTCTTATATTAATTCAACTCCTTTTCTTAGCTGCCACTTCATTTTCCTGTCATCAATTCACATAATCTCTCTCGCTCTCATATTCTCCCTATCACAGTCTGGTTCAGTGCCACTCCTGCTGACATTTCACCTACACACAAGTTCAATTCAAGAAGCCATCAGTTACTTGGAAAGGTTCACCCCTCAGTGTTGGTGGGGGGAGAAGCTACCAAAAACTACAAATGGGAAGGCACTCCTGCTGTTACAAGCAGAAACTTAGGAAGGGTCTGTGGTCACCAGAGGAGGATGAAAAACTTCTGAGGCATATTACTAAGTATGGTCATGGTTGTTGGAGCTCAGTTCCTAAGCAAGCAGGTACTCCAACACTCTAACACCTCATCTAGCATAAAATAAAGGGAAGAACTTGTTGTTCATTTCCCTGTCAATGTCGTTTATTGGCAGGTTTGCAGAGGTGCGGCAAGAGCTGCAGGCTTAGGTGGATCAATTACTTAAGGCCTGATTTGAAGAGAGGCACATTTTCACAAGAGGAGGAAAATCTTATCATTGAACTTCATGCAGTGTTAGGGAACAGGTAAATCTGTTCCTTCTTTTCATGTTTAAACTCTTCCATTTTCTGCATGGTTAGTCTCTGGCTCTTTGCCAAGCACACCTGGCCATTAAAAAAAAAACTCTTCCATTTTTCTTATGGTTGGGCCATCCTAGATATCTTGACATTGATACTCTTTCTTTACTCAGATGGTCTCAAATTGCAGCACAATTGCCTGGGAGGACTGACAATGAAATAAAGAATCTATGGAATTCTTGCCTAAAGAAGAAACTGAGACAAAGAGGAATAAACCCTGTGACACATAAGCCACTTTCAGAAGTTGAGAGTGGGGAGGAGGAGAAAACAAGGAGCCAAGAATTATCCAATGAATTGAACCTACTGAATTCTGAGAGCTTCAAGTCAGATGAAGGGTCCCATGAGCAGAGAGCGTCTTCAATTGCCCCCAAGGCCTATGAGATGGAAGGTTCTTGCAGCTCCAAGATTAACACCAAAGACGACACCAACTTGATAGCCAATTGTTCCAACAAAGACTTGTTCATAGACAGCTACACCACTAGTTGCCAACCCTCAGATTTGATGGGAACTTACCCTCTTCAGATGACTGACACTCTCCCAACCAATTCAAACTCTAGCCATTGGTTCAGCCCAACTGCAAGACCCTTTGATATGAACTCTGAGTTTACTTCTAATGTTATGTCCATTCTTCCACCTGCAACAACCTCATTTCTCCCTAGTACTTCTTTTTGCTACAAGCCATCTCTTGCCGTTCCTTCAGAAGATATTTCAACACCTTCTTTTGCTTTGAATGGACCCAATTACTGGGAAGCCAGTGCCTCCAACAACAGCAATGGCAGCAACACAAGTGATGGCAACAGAGAGTTGACAAGTAGCAAGAACAGTGTCCTCTCTTCTTGGGGACTGACAGAAGAAGCCAAGTGGTCTGAGTACCTCCACAACCCAATGTTGATGCTGGCAGCTCCTGAATCATTGTGCAACCAAATTAGGCCAGCCACACATTTGGTACCTGATCACAATTTAGGGGCCATGATGCCTGGTTCCAAGGAGCAACACCAGTCACAAACTTCTACCATCTTTTCCAAGGACATCCAGAAGCTAGCAGCAGCCTTTGGACATATATAATAGCATCAGACTTTGACATAATGAAAGATTTTAAAAGGGGCTCCAAGGGATTTATTTCTGTTCTTAGTACAGGTGTGTGAAACAACAGATTAATTTTGCTCTTGTATATAGGCCACGTCTGTCACAAAAACATTTCATTTTGGTAATTTTTATTGTGAGCCAAATCATTTGTCTTTTATCTTCTCCAGTGTGGGTGGAATATCATTGCAGAATAATAAGGATTTCTCTGCTTTGTTCTTTCTTTCTTTTTCTACACTGTTGACTGCAATGCACTGGTGCATTAATTTCCATATCTATGCCATCACAAATGTTACTGGTGCACGGGAAGTATCACTTTATTTTCCAATGGGATACACTTTTAGTTACTTTGCCTACACACAATTAACCGAATCTCTTTCATCTCACCCGTTACCATCTTCTATTCATCTCTAACCACACCACGCTATCTTATAGAGTACTCAAAAGGACATCAAACTTGTGCAGCCCGAACTTTACCCTATCCAATATTCTAGTTGCTGCCCACCATTTTTCTTGACACAAAGAAGGATTCACTTTATTTTATTTTTCTTCCATAAATAAGCCTAAGCTTGAGACTTTCCCATCTAAGCAAGTTTTAATTTTAACAGCACAAGGAGGAGGCCAGTGTTGTTCTCCCTATAAGACTATAGAAGTGAATAATTTTCTTCACTCATGGGCAAGAAAGGGACAGGAGCAAAGATTAAATGTAGAAAAAGATGCCCCTGGATAACCTTTGACATTTGCGAACATTTTGCTTGCTTTAAATTTATTTCATGAGACCATGTTGGCTTCTCCCTCTCACAAGTCATTGACGCAGGGGAAGACTAACAGGATCATGTGCGTGTAAGTAGTAATAAAGTGGCAACACTAATGCAATGAATTGAAGTTGAAAGTTGCTTACTTAGTTACGGTCCGTACAATGAGACATGGACAGCTAAGTTAAGGAGCACCTTATGTGTGTGGTCATGTCTTCTAGCGCTTCGAACACACTTGAAAACATTATCTCAAAACAACCCTTTTGTTTTGCAAGTGAGAAACTTCCAATTCCTAGAAGCGCTACAACTTAATTCCAAGCCACTTTCTGCAAAACTGCTTTGTGGCTAACCACATCCCCGCCACAGGTGGCAACATCAATATCTCTTCGGCTTTCGTGACCCAATTCACCCCCACGTATATTAACTCCTCTATATTTGGTTTAACGTTTGGATCTATTATCTACTTTAGTAATTACTTATAATAACTTTTATTCTTTTTAATCCGAAATATAGACATAAGACTCTATCAACTAAACCAAACACGCACTACTTTATCTTATATTTACTTCAACAAACCCAAATATATGTTTTGGTTATACTAAACTAATAATATAACAGTTTATATCTGAGGATTGTTCTACTCCAGAGTGTAAAAAGAAGAACCATACAATTTATGAAAAAGATAAATAATAAAAGGGTGTAAAGTTTGAATTAAGATTGGTTGTAATTTGTAAAGGCAGCGTTGTTCTGTATTGAATTATTCCATCAAATTCTTACCATATGATTGTTGGAATGAAGTATATTTTATTGTATTTAAATTCTCCTAATTCCTCTCTAGTTCAGATGCAGACGGAGATTGATATTATCCTTCCAAACACCACTCCAATTGCTAGATCTCAAAAATTCAACTTCACAGTTAACCATTTCTTTCATAAACTTCTTAACCAAACTAATTGTACCTTTAACTTTAATTATTGGGTTCGAATTATATTCAACAACAAAAACAATAAAATTATTTACATCAAAATATAATGTAACACATATAATGATCAGAACTCAATATTTTTAATTAAATTGATAATAAAGGAATCAAATCAAGTTTTTTCTCTCTTAAAAGGTTGAATGTTGGTCTCTTTTGTTTTAGAAGAGCCGCGTGAACATTTTTTGTTAGAATTAATTTAATTAATTCATTTCATTATGTGAATTATGTGAAATATAATGATGGACTCAAATGTTATTTAATAAAATATAAGGACCTACTGGTTATTATGTGAAATCAGAATAAAATAAAATAAAAACTTACAATAACCAACTTGATGAACATGGATTAATGAAAGATAATTGAGATTCTGTCTCTGACCATAAAGTTTTTTTACGATAAACCATCAAGAAAGCGTGAAAAGAGAAAAAAAGATAAAGAGATAGATTGAAAAAATGAGGTTGGAGTTAAAGAACAAACTCTCATAAATCAAGGTTATTCTTCTTATTATGATTCATGTATGTTATATTGTGAAAATCAATCATCTAAAATGTTGTAGAGTAGTTTTCTAGAATGAATTAAGAATGTAGAAAAACTACAAATTAACTTACATATGGTATCAGAACACTGATTATTAGATTTATGATTTTCCTGGTAGTTTTTCTCAAATTATGTTTTTCCCAAATTAAGATAAACACTAATTATGAATTTAGGGATTTTTCTGTGAGATTAGTATGAACCCTAATTTATTCCCAAATTTATTTTTCTCAAAATTAAATAAAAGAATAAACCTAATTTATGTTTTAAGACTGCAATCAATTTTAAATTGAAACCAATTTTATAGCCCTATGCGTGATTGACGTGATTGAGTTAAGGTGAATCATATATGAAATTGGTTTCACTGCATGTCATAATTATGTTATAATTATGATGAAAGAAAGATAAACGATAAAGTTGATATTTTTATGTTTTTACTTACTGTTACTGTTAATATGCATCATGGACCATGCTCACAGAACACATTTGCATGTTCCTTTTTATTATGCATGATTATTATATGTTTTTGGTAGTGAATAATTAGCAGTTACGTTAGATCTACATCTTATTTTGTCCACGTATAATACATGTAAATGACTGCTGATAATGTACTATCACAGAATGTACCTAGTTTTACTTTACATATAAATGAATGGTTGTTACTATAATGGGATGTACCCGTGTATAAATGTCTTAATTGCAAATTTGTTTTGCAAATTGAATTGAATTATTTTTGCTATAAGTTGTGCATAAAAGTTTTGAATTGACAATTTCAATAAAATTAAGGTCTTAGGATTGAAAATTAATCCTACAATTGAAATTGAAATTATGAGTTTCAATTTTATTTATGACACATAATATTTTATTATGTGAATAATGTACATATTTATTAAAATTAATAATAAAAAAAATGCTATGAATGGTTAATAGCAATTAAAGATATTATTTATTTGAAATGAAGCATGATAAATTTTGTTAGTCACCAAAGTGGCTAAAATTTTAAGGTTATTTTGATTTCAAATTATTAATGATTTTATTTCAATTACCCGTAGTATAAAAGCTAAAATTATGAATAATTGATTTATGGGTTAATTGAAGTTCATTATTATAAGGCATTTCAAGATCACCAAAGGTTAATTAATTGCTATTATAATTAATGAGCATAAAGATGGATAATTTTGTGTGGGTCACTAGTTTTATTTATATACCCAAAGGTGTTAGGTGATTCTAGTTGATACATATTTTAATTATCATTAATGTTATAAAATGATTAGCGTAATTATGTTTGTGTATTAGTGGATCTCCCAAAGGAGAACATTAGTATGTATAGAATGATTATTTATATTTGAATTTGTATTTATGTTTAATTTGTATGACTCAAAGCGTTAATGTTAGACATGTGTTAATTGAAGTATTTGTTCCTGTAGCTCTACATTCACTTTCTTCATCTGTTCCAGTCTTTAATAGATTAAATTTTCATGACTGGAGTGAACAAGTCCAATTTCACTTAGGTGTGTTGGATCTTGATTTGACTTTCCAAGTTGAAAAACTGGCTGCTATCACTGATGCTAGTAGCAATGAAGAAAAAACTCATTATAGAGCTTGTGAAAGATCAAACAGACTTAGTCTTATGTTTATGCGAATGAGTATAACAAGCAATATTAAGTCTGCTCTTCCTAAAACTGAGGGTACGAAAGAGTTTATGAAATTTGTGGAAGAACGCTCCCAAATTGCTGACAAATCCCTTGTTGGGACTTTGATGAATACGTTGACCACCATGAAGTTTGATGGTTCTCGTAGTATGCATGAACACGTAATCGAAATGACAAATATCACAACAAGACTCAAGTCTCTTGGAATGGCATTGGAAGAAAATTTTCTTGTGCAGTTCATTTTGAACTCGTTACCGTCGGAGTATGGTCCGTTTCAGATGAATTATAATACCATGAAAGACAAATGAAATGTGCATAAATTGCATAATATGTTAGTCCAAGAGGAAACCAGACTCAAGAACCTAGGAAGTCACTCTATTCATTATGTGAAAAATCAAGGAGCTAAAAAGAAAGTTGTTAACAAACATGAAAAGGGTAAATGACCATTAAAGATTAGTGAATCATCCATTAACATTCGGAAGAAAAATGACAAATGTCATTTCTGCGGGAAGTCTGGAAATTTCCAGAAGGACTACTTAAAGCGTAAAGCTTGGTTCAAAAAGAAAGATGAGCATATTGCTTACGTATATTTTGAATCAAACTTAACTGAAGTTCCCCATAATACTTGATGGATTGATTCTAGATGTACAACTCATGTTTCTAATGTAATGCATAAATTCCTTTCAACCCGAACCATAAGCCCAAATGAGAAGTTCGTCTTCATGGGGAATAAAGTAAAGGTTCTAATGGAAGTTGTCGGGACTTATCGTTTAATCCTTGACACTGGATATCACTTAGACCTTATGGATACTTTTTATGTACCTAAATCACTAGAAATTTAGTTTCTTTGTCTAAGTTTGATGTTGTTGGATACTCTTTTAAGTTTGAGAATGGTTGTTTCAGTTTATTTAAGCGTACTTGTATGATTAGAATTGATACATTTTATGATGGTTTATATAAATTAAATTTGGATAATTTATATGCTGAAACTCTCATGACCTTGCATCATAATATTGACACTAAACGTAGTTTGGTGAATGAATGATCTGCTTACTTATGGCATAAACATTTGTAACATATTTCTAAAGAAAGAATGCAAAGATTAGTAACGAATGAAATCCTTTCAGATTTAGATTTTACTGATATGAATATATGTGTGGATTGTATTAAAAGCAAACAAACAAAACACATAAAGAAAGGAGCCACAAGAAGCACTCAACTTCTTGAAATCATACACACTGATATATGTGGTCCATTTGACGTAAATTCTTTTAATAAAAAGAAGTATTTCATTATCTTCATTGACGATTTCTCGCATTATGGACATGTCTATTTACTACATGACAAATCTCAAGCAATAAATGCCTTAGAATGTTATATAAATGAAGTGGAGAGACAATTAGACAGAAAGGTAAAAATTGTCATGTTAGATAGATGTGATAAGTATTATGGAAGATATAATGAAAGTGGACAACACTCTGGTCAGTTTGCTAGGTTCCTTGAGAAGCGTGGTCAATTCACAATGTCAAGCACACCACAGCAAAATAATGTGTCTAAAAGATATAATCGAACCTTAATGGATATAATTAGAAACATGTTAAGTAATTTATGCTTACCTGAATTTACATTGTTTCCTATAAAAAATATATAGTTGTGCTAACAATAATTAGGATCACAAGTGATAATCATTCATATTATTAATATTTTCTAAAATTATTAATATTTTCTAAAATTATATTCTTTTTAGATTTTGAATTCAACTTTTTTTTTTCTTTTTTTTTTTTTTAAGAATTGTACATTGTATCTACTATACATCCAAGCACGTATAGAGAAGAATAATCACTTTTGTTTCAAGGGTACTATTGTAGTCAAAGAAACGAAGAAACGGACCTGTGTATCAATTTTTGTTTGAATTTATTCATTTGCACATAAATAAAGGAGATGATTGGGCAGAATGAGCAAACAGTATTTCCTATAATATTAGAAAAGAAAGACTAGAAAGTCTATTTTATCTTTTAGGATTTTATCAACTTTTTACTATACTTCTTTCTATTTTATTATTTATAATCAATTTTTGTTCATATAACTAATATAATAAATATGGGTTAAATTATAATTTTTTATTATTATATATTATTTTTAATTATTTTTATTTATATTAAAATTTTTATTTTTAATATAGATTTATTATATATATATATATATATATATATATATATAAATAATGTGTTAATCAATTATATTTTTACTATAATCAATTATAGAATATAAATAAATGATTATATAAACTATATTAAAAAATATTATTATATTTATTATTATTATTATATATATATATAGATATATTTTATAATATATATTTATAATTATAATTAATTTTATAATTTTTTACTATAATAAAATTAAAATTATATTTAAATATAAATTTATTTTTAATAATGTTATTGATTTTATTTTTTATTATATTTTAATTTTTTTAATTAGTACTTAAAATAAATTTTTATACATAATTTTTAATTAATAATTTAAAATTTATTTTAAAATATTAATATATTAAAATTTTAAAAATAATTTATTTTATTTTTATTAAATTTTAAATAAGAATATTTTAGCAATTTAATAATTTATTTTATTAATATATATTTTTTATTATTTCAAGTCAATCAAATTAATTATAAATTCTCTTCTCATTTATTTTTACTTTCCATTTTTTTAATCCAAACAAATTTTAAACATTCGTACAAAATACTCAAAATTATTTTTATATTTTATATAAAAAAATATTATATCTAAAAATTTTATGTATAATATAAATTAATTACTATATATTAAATTATATATTTATACTTATTTTATCTCTTATTAATTTAAAAATATTTTGATATTACATATTTTATATTATTATTTTAATTTTTTATTTAATTACGTCTCTTATTTTCTACAATTTTTTTTACTCATTTGTTTCACTTTCTACTCTTCTTCCCTTAATCTATATATCGTAACTTTTCACTCTCTTTTCTTCTTTCTCACTGACTTAAATCTACTATTCAATCCAGAACGTGCATGTCAACAAAACAATATCAGACAATTTATTTGTGATTACTGGTGAAACAACCCATGTGGGGTTCAAAACATTAGAGAAAGGGCCTAGAGAGATACTGACTTAAAATTAAAAAAAAAAAAAAAAAAAAAACAAAACAAAAAGTTCAGATAAAAAAGAAGAAAAGCAAACAATAGCAGAAGCCCAACTTTCCCGTGACAAACTGAATGTATTTTGTTCAAGAAGAAACGAGAGAGAAAATAAAAATTGATGGAATCTGTTTGTTATGTTTACTTTATCTCTTGTTTATTCTCATTTATTTATTTATTTATATGTTTTTTTATTATTCGTAAACCAAAGACTTTGAATCTTCCAGTTCATTAGTCAAAATTCGATTCAGTTAAAGTTGAGAAAGAAAATAATAAAATTCACATTGGTAAATTAGGAAAAAAAAAGATAAAAGATATTTAACTGAAACAACTATAAATTGAATGCGTGAAACATTTTCAGACAAAGAGAGTAGTTTAGTTGAAATGAAACTCTTAATTTTCCATATTCTCACAAATGACCCACACATTCTAATACTCTTCTTCAAGATGGAACTTAGACTTCTTAATATGCATTTCATACTAAATTATCGCCCACAAAAACTTAGGTTCAAGACAAATCTGAGAAATACATATTTTCTTTAATTAAATTTCACAATATATATATATATATATATATATATATATATTATATTTCATGAAAATAATGACTAATTTAAAGATTAAAATATTATCTAAATCTATAACCATGGTAATTACAAAGTTGAAAAAGTAGTTAATTTGGCAAAAAGACTTGGTCTTCATGACTGAAATGTTGATATATGACAGAAGGAGACGATGACACAGTGAAAATGAGTAGTGTGAAAAGGAAATTTCTGTTGTTGTGATGTAGAAGTGTAAGGAAGAGAAAGAAACAAAGAAAGAGAGTGATAGATGACAGGTGATACAATGGAAAATGAAAGAATGAAAAGAGAGTAGGTGTATTATGATTATAATAATCCTTAAAATTCTAACTTTTATTTAATTTTAATTACACAAACGTTATTTTACTTTTTCTCTCAAAATGTATATAAAAATAATGAAAATAGGGTTTCTAAATAATTTGTTAAAAGTAAAGTTATTAAATTGAAAAAGATTATAGTTTTTAGAATAACATCGTCACCGTTATTTCCGAAAGATAACGCGTGTATTCCGATGTTAACATTTTTCAACCCTTTTTGTATTGCATTAAAAGTCAAAAAGCCTTAAACTTGGGTCGCTCGTTAATTTAAGAAAACTTTCCAACTGCTAATTTAATAATTTAATTTTAAAATATTGATACCTACACCAAATCATAGATTATTATAATGGTAAAATTTTTGGATTTTGTAATAATTATCTAGCTTTAGATCAAGTTCAATATTTTATTCTGAAATGATTAACGATGTAAATTCAATTTACATAAAAAAATATTTTTTTTGTTTTATCATATTAAAAGAATAAATCTGAAAATAAATAAAAAATTACGAGGATGTTTGAATTAAATGTCAGCTGTTTTTTTTTTCTAAAAATATAATATTTTAGAGTGATGATGATATTATCAATTTTACGATTTGGGTGATACTTTGTTGTCATATAAGATACTGCAGATTAGGGTCCCATGTTGATGGAAAAAAACACCACCACACTTTTTTTTTTTGAGTAATTCACTTATTTCTGAATTTTGTTGCTCCTCTCTTTTTGAGTAATTATCTGATTGTGCTGTTGGGAATATCATTAACTATAAAATATAAATCTCATTATGGTTGGCCTAATTCAAGATACTTGAGATAAAATGTCTAATTTAATTTTTTTTTAACTATCCATAACTAAAGGAATTTTAATGTCACTTTTTTATTATTATTTAGTTTTTTCGATTTATTAATTTTTCGTATCATATTAATATTAAGTAAAGTCTGAAGGAAAAAACAAAATCAAACTCAGTAGGACCCAGTTCAACACGTTAATCACGTGTAATAAACTTCTCGATTTGAATGCTAATTAAAGAAACTACATAAAGCATTTTTAATTAAATTAAACAATATATTCAAAATAATAAAGAGACACAACTGTTTACATAAAAACATATAATTTTAATTAAATATTTCCATAAAAGCTAACTTTATAAATTCTGAGTCATATTAATTTCATATGTACTTTTATATTAAGGAGTGCAGATCGTGTTGTTCGACAACTAACATTTTTTAGTAGTTATTTTATTGAATAAATATTTCGTAAAATTTATGAATCACTTAATACTTCATTAAATAAAGTTAATTCAACATATAATATGAAGTTTTTAAAAATAATAACCAAAATATGATTGTTAAATACTGTTAAACAATACCTCTGTTTAATTTATCAATATTGTTGTTTATGTAATTTGTGTATTAGACAGTTGAAACAGTTTTTTGTGTCTTCTAAAAAAAAAATTGGACTGTCATTGAAGAATTTATAGTGTCGGTTGAGAGAAGACATTAATTACGCGTTCTTAATTAAATGGCACAAAATCATTGGCATTTAAAAAAAAATGATGCCTAAACTAAACCTAGTGCCCCCAAATTCATAGGCCTAAGAAAAGATTATGACCTAAACATATGACTCTGCTTCGTGATGACAAATCCTCATGTGAAATTGTCAAAGCTGTTTGTTCACAGTGAGAGAAGAGTGAAAGAGCAGAGTTTTAAGATAGAAGCATCCGCGTGGGAGAAGATAAAGAGGACATCTTAAACAATTAAGTGTGCTTTAAATATTAATTAACATAATTTTACTTCACTATTAACTATGCCATAATAATTAAACTTAATTAAAGTTTTGAATGGTGAATATTGATTTGGCAATGAATATGAATTAATTTAAGAGGCTATCCTTGATAGATAGAGAAGGACTATGACTCATCAAACGGCTAGGGACCCATCATCTTCCTCATCTCATCATTCTACAATGCCATCCAAATCCACTTCAATTTCAACCACCATTTTATCACCACACATTTCCTCTGTGATTATCGTGCAAATTTCATCTTCCTACTTATTCATTACTTCTTCTTCTTTTTTCTATATAATTTATGCTCTAAGATATTTATTTATTTTTAAAATATAAATAATTATAAGAAAAATGCTTTTTAATAACACAAAATTATTGATCATAATTTTGATCTATTTACATATTTCCTTCGTTCCTATCTATTTATAGGATTATGTAATTTTCTTAAATGGCGAAAAATAGTTTATTATAGTATGCAATTTCTAAATAATTTAACCAAGAAATGTTAGTTTAAACTTTAATTGAATATGATCTTCATTCTAATGATCAAACATATATCAATAATCCCATATTGTAAACATGTTATAAACTAAATGGGAAAGCGTCACCGAATTGGTCATAATGACAATATCCTTTGTAGAAGCACTTTTGAGTTGATCTTATGGTCTTCCACCTGAAGAACACCTGTATTTCCTCTTGATTTTCTCTCTTGATGGGGATAGAAAGAAAAGAACGGGACTGTAACTTTGTTACTGCATGTGCTTCTCGAGAAGGGACCATGACCCTTTATATAACCAAAATTAGGTTAATTACTTAAGTTTTAGTATTTTCAATTTGGCCCCTCATCAAATTAAAAATTACTCTATGGTCTCTACACAATCATATTTTCATGACATATGCCTTTAGCCAAAACTTTAATTTATTCAGATCACTTTATTATTTGGCTTAATAAATATTGACCCTAACACATTTAAATATGTATCATATATATACATGACCCAAAATTTGCCAACAATCTCCCACTGGTCACAAATATATATGTTTTTACAACCTTACAAATGTGTTAGACTTTATGAGCTCAAAATTGTCATTATATTCCTTTAGCATATTCCAAAAGTCCTGTTCATTAATCATATCAGGATATAGAACCAAACCAGCTTTTCATTGCATCATCGCAACTAAAACCAACAAGATTACTCATCCTGACATAACCAAATGACATGGATTCATCATGAAATGTGTAGCATGAAAAATTACGTGAAGGTGATCTGTACACGTCTATTTTCAACTGGTCCAAACTTTAACTTATCGAGATCGATACAATAACCTTAATGTACAAAGTGTAATGAATGAACAAGAAAACCGCATATCTATAGATAACTAAATATGTCCAAAAAACAATGTATACATATATAAAATTAAACATATATAGAACATAAAATATATGAAAATGACTAACTCCCACTAAACCACAAATTCCTCAAACTGTAAAACACCCATGTGAGCAACATGCTCATGAAAGACCTTGGACGGAAGTCCTTTAGTTAGAGGATATGCTATCATGGAGTTTGTCCTTAAGTGTTCTATGAAAATCTGTCCACTTTGTACTCTTTCCTTAACAATACAGCTGATTTATTGTCACAATATAACTTAAGTGGTCTTTCAATGCCTTTCACAATTTGCAGCCCTGTGACAAAATTTCTCAGTCATATTCCATGATTTGATGTCTTATAGTATGTTACAAATTCTTGACATCCTACAAAATCTGAGTCAGAAAACCCAGCGATCTCCAACTGGTTTGACCTCCTATATGTGAGCATATAATCTTTTGTTCTCTTTAAATATCTTATGACTCTTTTTTGCTGCTTTTTAATGGTCTATTCCTGGATTGCTTAAATATCTGTCTAGAACCCCAACTATGTATGTTATATCTGGACGCGTACATATTTGGGAATACATCAAACTCCCGATAGCTGATGCATGGGAAATCTGTTGCATTTCCTCAATTTCCAAATTCCCCTTTGGGCACTAGTTTAGACTAAACTTGTCTCCCTTAGTAACTGGAGTATCCCCGGCTCATGACGCACAAGTTCTTGAGGATCTTGAGTTTGGTCTTGACGAACAATGAAATCATCTTGAATATGGGGTTTATCATCAATGTCTTGTGGAGGTTCCGAACTTACTTTATCAAAAGTAACTGTTTGAATCGGTTATGAATTTATTGTCGATTCTTCCTCCAATACAAAATTCTTAATCTTATTCTTCCCCCCAAACTCAATATCCTCAAAGAACATAACAGTTCTCATCTCAAAAATTGTCTTTAATGTGGGATCATAAAATTTATATCCCCTGGCTCTTTCAGAATAACTAATGAAGTAACTACTTATTATTTGGGAGTCCAATTTTAGTTTAATATCATGAGATTCTGCATTAAGAGTTTCATTATAGGTGACCACAGTATCAAGTAAATATAGATTATCATTAGCCAAAAAATGAACCAGTTATAACTATATCTGAATTAAAAGACAGACTGAACTTATTGTTTCCAAATGAACACAAATAATCTAATTTGTCCAAATAAGAAACTGAAACCAAATTCCGTCTAAAAGACGGCACGACAAAAAATGTCTTTTAAATCTAAAATAAAAAACCAGTACACAATAATAATCTAAAATGTTCAATAGTCTCCATCTCCACCAATTTGCCATTTTCAACGTATATTCATCTTTCAGAATTAGTTGGCTTTCGGTAGTTTAAGCAACCCTTTCTTTTCACGCCAAACATGATATTTAGCACATTTCTTCTTTACGTGTCCAGTCTTACTGCAAAAGAAACATTTATTTTCTTGAGTTTGTTTCTTTTGTTCTGGACCTTTAGCAGCTTCCTTCTTGGGATCCTCCGATCTCTTTCTTTTGCCATTAGCCTTAAAGGTGCTTGCAAAATGAGCACTTTCTGTCTTGTCTTGTTTTAGCCTTTCTTCTTCTTGCACGCAATGAGAAATGAGCTCATTAAGAGACCATTTATCCTTTTGACAGTTGTAAGATACCTTAAATTGATTAAACGTTGCGGGAAGAGAAATCAACACCAAATGAATGAGTAAGTCTTCTGAGAGTTCAAGCTTTAACGCCTTGAGCTTAAAAACAATATTAGACATGCTCATAATGTATTCCCTGATATTTCCTTTGCCCTGATATTTCATGGAGATCAAGTTCTGAAGAAGAGTGCTTGCCTCCGCCTTATCGCTTTTTGCAAAGCGCTGTTCAATTTCAGCAAGAAATTCTTTGGCACTTGTGATGTTTTCGAAACGGTGCCCCTAAACATCTCGGGATGCCGCGCTTAATGATCATTAGACTCATGCGATTTGAGCGATCCCACTTCTCATAATCTCTTTTTTGTTCGGAGGTACTTGAATCGGTAGGAGTAGGGGGTTGCTCGATCCTTAACGCAAGATCCATATCCATGCGGCCAAGAATAATATCAATATTCTCTTTCCGAGTCCTTAAAATTTGTTCCATTGAGGATCGGAACGAAATTCAAATTTGCGGATACTGAAGCAATTGTAGTTGAATTAGAACAAAAGAAATAAACTAATTATGCTCACATTATAAAATAAATAATTATAAATAAAATATATATTCAAATAATGGTTTAACCCATCTCAAGACACCCAATGCACCATCAATATCAAGTCTTTGGACAATAATATTAACTGCTTAGAGGTATCTTGTTGTAATAATCAAACATTGACAATAAAGCACGTCCAACAACAAACCAGTCTTTGGATTGATTTATCATCGACAAAGCAAATCCTTATAATTATCACATGTTTATCATTACAAGTGTGTGTGCAATTCGACCAAATATTAATCTTCCTTTGAGTCGACTAATACTCGCATGAATATACACAAAACACTAACATTCAATATTTTTCATGAACTGCCCAATTCAAGAGAGGTTACTTTGGTAACTTCTTGACTCAATTTGCTCACAAAAATTATTAAACTACCAAAAAAATTGAATATTATATAACAAAACCAAAATTTGATTATTTATTAAAAAAAAATTATAATGGCGCGGACCACCACTGTAATTATTTTCTTTTAAAAATATTAATCCCTTAATCTGAATTAGCCAAATAGTCCCTTTCAAATTTCCTTCTACGATTCATTTATGGGAGCAATACATCAAATTGTACTACAATGTCGTATGATGACTTTTTATTCGTATGATGACTTTTTATTTAAGGCGGTCCCACGACATTAACTCCATCATATTCACCTTCTTGTCCACACATACCACGTATGATGGCTTGTTAATTAAGGTAGCGGGTCCCATGACATTAATACCATCATATGCATGTTTCACATAAGGTTTAGTGTGCGGCAATCCCTTATTAAACAATGGCTTGTTGAACGGACGAGGAAACAGGCATTTAACAATACTGTGCAAATCCATATTATCCAACAGGCGTGGAACCTTGGATCGGGAATCGATAAATTCCTTAGAAATGCCATTACCAACCAACGAAACCAGTTGAGCTGCCACAGATATTGCAGGAATCCATGAAGAAGACTTAAAATTCTCAATGTTGTAAGGAAACTCCTTCAAATACGACAACCCAAAAGAAGCCTTGGACTCAACAATAGCAAAAAAACAAGTCCCTATGATACTGAACTTCCGTCACCCGGAGCTTCTTCATGAGGTCTAAGACCCTCTTAGTATTGCCCCTCAACCGCATTTTTGAATCCGGCATCAAACCATTGCAAGGATCAGTACAAACCCGAACAAGTACCCCAAACGCCACCTCAGCAGCATCACCACCACCCTCCCTTCCACAAAACTCAACCAACTGCTCCAACGTAGCACTCCCAAACAACACACTCCGAAGCCCTAGCGGCACCAACGACTCCACAACAAGAACCCTATCTCTTAACACCGTTAACACAAACACACATAGTTATACTCGGTCTAAACATCTCAAAATGGAGGAGAACACGAAATCCAGTGGAAATTTTGTGTAAAGACCTTTGCTTTAGGTCAAAATCGAGAATCCCCAAAACTCAATTGACCAAATAATCACCGAAAAATCCCATACTCTTCGCCGGAAAAATCGAACCTTTCAAACTGCTATCGTACCAGATACAAAAGCAGGCGAGACCGAACTGAGAGTTTTCTCTGGCGAAAACAAAGAACCGGCCACAAAATGCAAAAGGTTTAGTGAGTCAACTCGAAACCCTAACTCGACATTAACCCTCTTTCTCTCCCTTTTTCTCACTAATTGTCTTCCTCCTTCTGCTTCTAGGTGCACTGAAGCAACCCCAATCGCCGCTGCAAAACCCCCGTATGAAACCTCCTGAGTGTGCCACCGTCGTTGGATAATAACACCGTCGCCGCTCGCAACCACGACGTAGCGGACCAGGAACATGAACCACCGTGCCATCGCCGACGACCAATGTGCAGACGCGTCATTGCTCTCGATGACCATCACCGTCAGCACGCCATTGCCGGAGAATCTCTCCAACGCTTCCCCTTTCCGTCGCGAGCAACTCCGCTACTTAATTAGCCAATGAAGACGAAGGAGCAGAAGCAGATTGGGGTTTTCACCCCTCAAATTCGAAATTAGGTTTTAAAAGTGGGGATTTTACCCCAAATTTAAATTTAGGGTTCGTAAAATTTGGAGATTATTCTCTACGTGAATTCTTAAATCTCAATTTTGTTAAATCTAATTTCCAAATGCAAACATGAATCAAGTATGTGTTGCTCTGATACCAATTGTTAGTTTAAACTTTAATTGAATATGATCTTCATTCTAATGATCAAACATATATCAATAATCCCATACTGTAAACATGTTATAAACTAAATGGGAAAACGTACCTGAATTGGTCATAATGACAATATCCTTTGTAGAGCACTTTTGAGTTGATCTTATGGTCTTTCACCTGAAGAGCACCTGTATTTCCCTCTTGATTTTCTCTCTTGATGGGGATAGAAAGAAAAGAACGGGACTGTAATTTTGTTCTGTCTGTGTGCTCTCAGAAGGGGACCATGACCCTTTATATAACCAAAATTAGGTTAATTACTTAAGTTTTAGTATTTTCAATTTGGCCCCTCATCAAATTAAAAATTACTCTATGGTCTCTACACAATCATATTTTCATGACATATGCCTTTAGCCAAAACTTTAATTTATTCAGATCACTTTATTATTTGGCTTAATAAATAATGACCCTAACACATTTAAATATGTATCATATATATACATGACCCAAAATTTGCCAACAAATACATATGATTATATTTAAAGATATTAGATAGGTAAGTGAGACTTTTGATATTATAAAAAATGATAAAATGTGTGTAAAATAGGACGTGTAAACAATGGAATGGGAGATTCAATCAATTTGAACCGTCCAAGCCTCCTTCCAAAACTATTCATGCTTTATCAACGGTCGGTGAGCGTCCCAGCGTTAATCAACGGCCTCTCACCAAAACCCTATTCAAATGCCTTGGACAATCCATTTAATTAGTCAGAAATCCAAATTTGAAGATTTTATTTTTATATTTGGTTAAGGAGTTTGAACATGGAATGGACAGTGACCAATTCTCAAAAAATATGAATAGAGAACAAAATGGGTGGCTCAAGAAAACCTTAAAGAATGAATATCCATGGCCTCATGGCCTGCAGGTTTGCCTTGTGCAACTCCACACCAACAATACTGAATGTCATGGACCACTTTCTCCATCACTCCTTCCACATCTTCTTCACAAATTATTCTACTCTCAATAACAAATTCTTATTTAATTAATTTCTACATCGCAAATTAATAATTTTCATTAATTTATAAAATTAAAAAAATAATTACTGGAAGAAAATAGCAGGAATAATTTAATAATTTGGTTGTGTAGGGAATGAATGATTAGGATGAAGCGTTGGATGCAGCGATGAAAGGGCACGTGGTGCAGACTCTGAAAGAAGGAGACAGTGTTAACCTAGTTATCCTCGGCGAGTGAGAGTATCAGTGTATATCTTCTTTCCATTAATATTTTTTGTTCAAATGTAGAAACCAGGACCCAAGGTGGGTCCCATTCACCCCATAAATTATCATTATTTGTAACGAATAGTGAAAATGAGAAGCGTAATAAAACGTGGACAGGTGTCTCCAAATCCCCTTGGAACGGACGAGGAAAGGGTGAAATTACATCACCACAGTTGCACGTGGAGAAAATTTAGGTTTTTGTTTTGTTGGGAGCACATTTCAATAATAATTAATTGATTAAAGTAAAAATAAAAAAATAAAACCCCTGGACGAAGGTAAGTGCCAATCCTAACTGTTGGTTGAATGATTGCGGCCCAAACCAAACAGTCATTATTTCAATTCCTAATTCTTATCCCTTTCTATCCTACTTCTCCTGTTACTCTTTCAATATTTGGATAAACCACAAAAAAAATAAAAATTAACTCTTTTTTATTTTTATTTTTATTTTACCTTAGTGTTCATTTGAATCATTATGACAAAACCCGATTACGTTAACATAGGAAAATGCTAAATGTTACGTGTGTGAAAAAAAAAACGTTTTTTCACTCTCCCCGAATCTAGAAACATTAGTAAAAAACTATTGGTATAAAATAACACTGGACGTGGTTGGTTTATATAACATGATCTACTAAATTTTTTAATTAACTAATCTGGAGTAACTGTCAGGTTGATCATCTGCAATCTCCGCGTAACCTGCGCGTTTCTTTTAAGTAGAAAAATATTCGTAGGTAGCATGGATTAATGAATGGTAAATCGACACTACAGAAATATAGAAGCAGGAATGAGTTAAAAAGTTGATGACGATGGGCGAAACTTGGTGCGATACTGAGACGGTTAATCTGGTAATCAATTACAACTTTTGCTTTAACTAACCCCAATCTCCATCACTTTTCATCCATTCTTTGACCACCAAATATCACCTTCACTTTAACCAAAATTAAAAATACAGGGGGAGTATAATATGACGAGAAGCTTGAGGCGAATAAGGTATAATTTAATTTATGGGTCTTGGAATAATAATAATATTGAAAAAAGGGATGTTGCGTAGAAAATTTAGCATAAATAGGGTGGTTGATTGAAGCTGCCCTTCTACTACTTCCCTTCTCTACCTTATCATAAAAAACCAGAAATGAATGACTCACATTAGCCAACACTAAACGCCGCTCTAGTACTCTCTATATTCTGCATACATCACTTTTTGTTTTTCTTCTTTCTTTTTTCTTCTTTCTTGCTTTCATTCTCTCATTCACCATGGCTTCGGATGAGACCATGGCCTTCATCTCTTCCTTACAAGAAGAGGACTTTTATGATGATGATGACGATGTTGATGATGAATTTGATGAGCATCATCTCCAACACCCTCATCCCCATAACTTGTCCAGGCTTTCAGTGTGTACCAGCAGCACCTTTGGCGTCGACGACAACGACGATGACGTTGACAATCTCGTGTCCATGTGCGTGTCACGCTTTTCCATAGAAAGCTTTGACGCAGATGGGGAGTTATCAGATGGGAAGGAGATATCCTCCGACTCAGAAAACGAATTGGGGAGTTGTTACTCTTTGCCCTCCACGCCCCCACAAAGGAGAAAACAGGTTAAGGATTACGCCAGTGACAGTGGGGGACATGGAAACGGAACGAAGAAGAATGATCCTCGGCAGAGGAAGAGGAGAACGAGGAGGGAGGGATGGGGGTTTGAGTTTGAGGGAGTGGAGAAGAGTAAGAGAAAAGAGGAGGAACATGTGGCTCAAGGATTCAGTGGAGAGAGTGATCAAAGTGGGGTGATGCTAATAACTAGGCCAAAAGGTGGGAAAAGGTCACTTTGCATGGATTTGGAAGAAGTAAAAGCTTGTAGAGATCTTGGGTTTGAGTTGGAACACGAACGCATGCTTGAGATCCCTTCTCGTCTCTCTTTCTCCAATTCCACACTCGAAACTAGCAGTGGTAGCAACTCTCCCATCGCCAATTGGCGTATCTCTGCTCCAGGTATATATCTATTTATATATCTTATCAGAATTCAAGTTTCGTATCAGTAATATTAAAATTCAGTATAGAGCATCGAAATCATAGATGGGGAATAACATAAGTACTTACTTAGGAAGTTGTTTCTAAGTTTTGTCTTATGTTTAATTGGCTTTCATTCTCCTTATACCAAACATCGTCTCTGTAATACTATGTTACATTTACAGTGTGGGATATTGATTTTATATATTTGCTGTTGTGGTGATTGATGCTTGTAAGGAATTGAAGAATGAAGTGATTGGTCTCTCTGATGATTTGTAAAAATAATTGTGAATTAGGTGATGATCCAAGAGACGTGAAGGCTCGGCTGAAGGTGTGGGCACAGGCGGTGGCACTAGCGTCTGCATCAAAATACAGCACATGAATTCGATTTTCCCCTAACTCCTACCCATTTCCTCTCTTTTTTTGTGCGAATAGAGATTATATATTACAGGGTATTATGATATAAGTTTTTTTGTTTTCTTCCCACTATGATTATTGGTTATATAATTTTGTTGTAGAGCTTTTGTTTCCATTAGGAGTGTTGAGGTTTCATTTCAGGTGGAAGTTACTTTTTGAGTGGTGATCACTTTTGCTCTGTACAGGAGTAGTGTTTGAATAAGATGAAGAGACCCTGATGAGAGAAATTAGGGTGTGAATAGCCAATGAAAAATATGTAGTAGAAAGAAATGTAAATGGGCAATGAGAAAAATGGTGGAATTTATATGGGAATTTTGGATTCGTTGTGATTTTATCTGTCGCCAAGTTTAAGAAAAACGTGGCAGAGACACACCTCATCAAAAGTTATTTATTTATTTTTTATCTTGAAACAAAGAAGCGTTTAAAAGTCTCTCCAGGTAAAACAAACATACAAACGGTCAATTATTAAACACTACTGTTAATGCCGTAACTGAATATTTATCAGTTGTGTTTGAAGCGTCCACGTTATTTAAAAAAAAAAAATTGAATTTAAAAATTATTGTATCATTTACTTGTCGGCAATGTAACTCATTAGTCAAGGAATGGGTGGGGTAAGTGATTCCACATTTTATTGTATATTGAGAAAATATAAAGAAAAAGTTACCTCATCATATTTTTGAGATAAAAAATTAGGGAGAAAATTTAATATAAAAGTATAATTAGATTCTAAAGCATGAAAAAAATAGAGTTTATTAGATTCTAAACCTTGGATTCGATCTACAGTTGTATAGCCACTAGATATGAGTTCTGTTGTCGTATCTATGCACCAGACATTCATCTCGTAAACAAACCCACTAAACACGTCAACCTGTGTCAACGTTTGATACGTGTGTTCAAAAATTAAGAAAAATCGAAAGTACTGTTTGGCACTGTCTTTGCAAAGCTTTAACGCGTGATAATGATATTTAGTTAAAGTTAAATTTATGGCGAGTGATTAATTTGACTAACCAACCATTTTCCGGGATTTTTATGAAACTATTTTATTCAGTCATTGAAATTAAAAAAAGTTATAAATATATTTGAAAAGATGGTTTGATTTGCATTTTATTGAAGACGTTACTTTTTGTCAAAAATCTCCCGTCGATATTTCTTTTTTACATGATAAATTATTTGATAAATCGTGAAAAATATTTTTCTAACTTAATCTACAATTTTATAGAAATATTTAGTTGGTGCTTCTATTAAAAAAAATGACTACAAACAAATTGAATAAATGTAAAGTTTGATTTGAACCTTACCGGTGGTCCATTGGTTTGCAAAGAGATCCATGATTCACGGACTCTGTAAGGTGGGTAGGTGTACTGCATGCTCAACTCATTGAAACCAGCCCACTCCACAGGCCCACGTTCGACAAGGGCCCATATACCGGCTTCGGATCTAACTAATCATATTTGATTCATCTAATATTCATATTTCTTTTTTCATGAACATAATTCACACAGTATATCAGAAATTACAATCAAAAACTAATTTGTGTTCGTGGAATGTAGCTTCGATTAACCAAACATTATTTTAAAACTGTATGAATCAATCCTAGGACCATCAGTGTGCTTGTCCCAAAATAGACTTTGCCCCTTTGGACCAAAAGACTTGGTTAACTACTATTCATATATAGAGACACATTGTTCAGATAACAACTTTAACTTCCAATCCAGATACATGACATTAAGATAAAGATGAACATACTTAGTTTAATTTTCAGATTCAAATGCAAATGACCTAAAATTAGGTCGAATTATATATAAATTACAATCTGCTTCACATGGATAAGAATAGAAACCAACTAAAAAATAGAGATAAAAGATATTATAATGAACTAAAGCTAACAGATACGCCAAATCAGTTTAAATAGCTAAGCTATACTACGAAGATAGAGAGAAAAGTTGTTGCATGATATGCTATAACAATTTGGTAAACCTACTTTGTATGTAGAAGTTTGTTTCCTCAACAGAGTAGTCACAGCTAGTGGTTTTGCAGTTTGGTGAACAGTTAGATTATGATTGAAGTTTGATGAACGTGATGGTAAATTCATAATAATAATAATAATCATAGAAGGGATGGTGCAAGTACAAATATATGTCACCATTCAATACCCCCTGAAGTCAAAAGATATGGTAGGGAACATATCCATGCTTGGGGAAGCATGATTAATGATTGTGATGAACATTCACAATGATGAGTAGAAGAGATTAATGAAGTCTAATAATTTTAATTATGGAATGAAATGGTATTAGAACAAAAGATAAAAGTAAATTTTAAATTAATTGTGGAATTTTTAGAACAAAGGGAACTGTTGAATTGGCTACAAGTATTTAGAAGATTTGAGGAGGTACTAACATAGTTGTAGGTTGTTCTTCCTTACCAAATTGGTTGCTCTAGTCCTAAAACATATATTGCTGACTCTTAACGAGTAACTAATAGCTGACATAGTCCATAGATAATCATAGGAGACTTAACTGTAAGATTGAATAAGGACAGGCAAACCTGCCCATGGTACATTGAATTTTTGGGCTAACGCTGTCCACAGTGCACTAGGAGCAATTAATTAACAATAAAATACTTAGCATATATAGGCCAGCACTATAAGGCAGCCTGGTGGAGCGAGAATATGTCATGGTCATGGTAGATGTGTCATCACCACTGCAAAGGAAGAATATGAGAATTTCAGTCTCACTGAGGAACTGTAAAGATGGCATTCAGAAAGGAAGGGAGGGTGAAGTAAAAGTCAACCTTGAGGACTGGTAGTCCACCACAGTAGATCTACCAGCTCTGCAAAAGCAGGATAATGTCAATCTCAATCTAAATGTCACAGTGGAATTGAAGAAAAGACAAAGGGGGCAATTTTTGTTATATTTGAAAGGGACAAAATAGGAAGACAATGATAATGTTTTTTTTCTTCCTGTTTAGATGACAGTGTTAGTGTGTCAGCTCATGCTGGTAGTGGTGGAAAGACATAATAACAGTGAGCTACTCTGCGATTAAGAGGCAAAAAGGCAAATAACAGAAGGGGTGCACAAGACTGGGGAATTCTCCTTCTAGAGAGAGAATGAATACAGCAACTGAAATTTATTCCATTTTACGGAATTTCTACAATGAGATAATGAATATGAGGTCTACTTATCATACGTAGAATCCTGTCAGAAAAATGATGTTTTCAGTAATCACGTTTCAATCTTGTTTTTAACAAATATCAAACCTTGAAAGGTGGCGTGATAAATTGAAAAGGGCAACACCCTTGAGGCATAGGTTAGAGGTCCCTGCTAAATATTAGTACAAGAAAATGTAATATCTTCCAAGATACGAAGGTAGCAGAAGAAGCACAAGCCTAATTGCTAATTTTGGATTTTTAATCGAAAGAAATCTTACCAAGATATTAACAAACAGATAGATCTAATTCATTGCAACCTCAAACAAGAACTATATTTATTTTCATTACAATTGATGAATGTTACATACACAAATGGCAATTACAATGATGATATTGACAAAATATCAATTTGCCACTTGAAAAATCAAGAAACTTTCACTCACTTGAAGACTAGATTGTGGCAGGTTTTGTCACAGGGATAAGCACAGTCTATAGCTTTGACAATTTTCCGATCGAAAAACCAGTCTCCAACAGCAATTGCAATTGGCTGCAGGATAAGTTATATCAACTTATCAGATGACTTTTCAGTAAGAAACAGTAAATACTGAATAATTTCACCCAAAGGCATAATTTCACTTTGTCTTAGACCTCAACAAAGAAGCGTTTGCAATCAAATTAAAGGTATATATTTTTTGAATGACTGTTTTCCTTTTCGTGAAAGGGTCCGATGTATCTACTGTAATGCTTTTAACCATGAAATGCAACTGTAGATGAAAAAGGTTTATGCGAACATTTCAACAGTATTGAACTTATACGGTAATTAGTCAATGATCCTCGCATCCCAGATGATTTATCGGCATATAGCTTGAAATCTTTATCATTCTTTTTATTTTATACATAAAAGGTAGCCGCTTGCATTGATTCTAAATGATAACATCTTAACGGAGATTTTTAAAATATTTTTTGAATCTCCATGCATTATCTCTCATTAAAGAGTCTTTTCAATACTCCCAATTAAAAGAAAAAATTAGTCTAAAAAACTCCAATGTTACATTCCACCAGCACAGTTTTAGAAGCAGAGAAATCTAAATCATACATACCATCCTGTTAATAAGTGGAGAGTCATCAGCAAACCAAGTATCCTGTCTTTCGGACTGGCAATGGGCAAAACAAGAATTGATGAATAACCCAGTTTGAGACTCCCCTGAGGAGCCTTTGACTTCGTTTAGCATTTGATTTCTGAAGTCTGATTCAGAGAAAAGAGATATATATTATATTTCAAAGAAACTAGATGATTGTAGATATGCATCAATTGGTATGCACAATATACAATTTCACACTGGTAGAGATCAAAGTGACCTTGGAAGAACTGAATTTGAGATGAGTTACAGCGTGCATGATTATATTTACAATCATGCCAAGAGCCATGGGGATCTGCTGAAGGAGGGACCAAACTTTCTTGGACCTAACGGAAACAAATAAGAGAGATTTAGTCCATATTAAAAAGAGATCAGTGGTAATCAGGTTGCCACTGGTACAAACGGGATGATAACCATCCATAATCATAGTGAATATATGATTCCTGCTTAGCTTGACCCAGGACTTTTGGTTACATATAAAATAACTTAACATTCAACACTAATTTACTCAACGATGGTTGAATTCAATGTGCCAACAGGGCTTAGGCTTTTACTGTGAATTGGGTATTGGTAAAAGTCCAAATTAAAATTATTTTTCTTGTACATAATAGAACCATTGCAAACAATGGTTAAACAAGAAAACATGACATCCATATGATAACATTTTGAGAACAAATAAAGAGACGCAAGCTTACAAGCATATAATTAAGGCACTTTATTACATAAAATTATGAGAGAACAGTGTATCCGTTAATATTACCTGCCATGCATCATAAGCTGCATTAAGTAGAAACAATGGAGTCTCAACATGGTTCACCAAATTCTGAGGAAAAAAGCACTGCACAAAGAAAATTTATGTTTAAAACTTGGAAGTTTTACAATTTCAAGTTATCAACAGCATGACATTCAGAATAAAAAAATTACCGAAGTTGGGTCCAATTGGTTGAGACAACTTTTTGGCAGATTTTTTTGCACTTCCTACAGTTTCAACAACATCAATGACATGACATACTTATTATGCATAGTTTCTGAAATCTATATTAAATAAGTAAAACCAGTAACAAGAAAATTCATTGAAAGCTTGAACTAAATGACTCTTCAAAATTGAGCTCAGAGCAACATAGATCCATAATGTTATATTCAATTTAGTACACTTTTATTTTTTGCAACATCAAACATTACCTGTAAGTTAACTACACCTCCAAACAGATTCCTCATTGTGCGAACCCCAGAAACATCAACTCTACATGATTGAGCAGATAATCAATTATTGTTGAATAATATGATGTCATAAAGTGTTTAATGTAAATTGAATGTATATAATATTCAGCTCCTTGAACATTATCTATATCACCTCTAGAATACCACCAACAATTATATCTAAGCTTCTAGGCTGATGGTGTGGGTTAGTAGAAGTAGTATAAAACAAAACTTACGCATCAAGGAAAAGCCCTGCGTCACTCAAACATTTCACTTTGGTAGATCTAGGAAACAAGGTCCGGAACTCATCACAATGTATTATAGATGCTAGACCACCTGCAGAGCATCCAGACAAAAGAGCCTGATAAAAATAATTAGTTAGTATCTATAATGGATATTGAAGATTGATTAATAAATTAAGATAAAGAGACATGGAAAACCTGGTTGGCCTTCTGCATTCCCTTTGACAATAATTCCTCCATTGCAGCTTGCCAAATCTTTTGTCCTCGGAATTGAAGGTCTGCAGCCTGAAACAAATTTACATACCAATATAACAATAAATTCATAAAATGAAGAATATATTCGTATGCAACCAACTCATCAGCACTAAAATATATTAGCATGTTATATATAGTCCATATCAACAACGATTCGTAAAAAAAAGGTCTACATTTGAAAAAAATAGAAACATTAGTATCTCTACATTTTGTCATAAAAAGCAAATGTAGATTGTATCACAAAAGTTGCCTCCAAGAGATGCAACCAAGGCATACATGAGTAGAAGAATGGAGTAACACTAGGACCAAAACAACACTAGGACAATATGCAAAATAAACAGAAAAAGTCTGCTTATTTACTTGAGGTCACTGCCAATTGACTGAATGTACCAATAACTACATAGATAAAAGGGGGAAAATATATAGTACTATACTTTCATACTCTCACTAACCTTGTTTTGACTATCTCCACTAAAAGATGCCCCATCACAGTACCGTACTTTAACTCTGTTCCAGTTAAAGAAATCTGTGAACACAATAAAATATCCGAAAAAATGTAAACACAAAAGACTTGAGTAAGCATATCCTTAAACTCCACAAGGAAATAATGCACTCATGTGTAAGGTAAAGAGAAAAACCGGGGTTTTCTTCAGCTTTATTGCTCAATATCCCTGTGAATGCTAGTTGCTTTTCCATGAATTTTGAGGAACCACGACGAGTAGTTTTTCTGAACACACAACTTTTTATGGTATTACACCATCCTCCTCCCTAAGCAAGTCAGGTAGGCCAGTATTTAAAGAGGTATAAATTATAATCACATTTTGTCTATAAATTATCGCAGTTGCATACAGATTTGAAATTTAAGAAATTGTAAAATCTTCAAAATATTCTTAAAATACACGTGGATATTCTGTTACATACCTCCAATTGAATGAGCCAACTATTTGCTCCAGATCCAAAACCAGGATGAAAGTGGTAACCAGGCAACGTTCCATCCAAACAAACTGGTAATTCAGGATAAAACAAAATTATAAATCTTGAATATGAATTGGAAGTGGACAGAGAGATTTGTGCATGTTTGGTTGCACTTGCGTCATCTAAAATTACATTGAAATATCAACTAATGTAGGTAAATGATCACATGTTTGATCTCATGCTCAAGAATTCATTCCAGGTCTATAATTAATGCAACTCTAGGTAACATTTTCAATAAACCTTTTTTAGAGTTCTACAATTAATTTGCATTCAGAATAAAAATACCCAAAAGTAAATCAGTCCACTAATAAATTCTAATAATCATTATCAATTATGCAAAATACACTTCATTAAAAAATAATTTTGCAATCGCTAAACACACGCATTAGAGACAGTCTTTATACACCATGACATCAATAACGAAGAGCTCAACTAACCTTAAAAGCATTCCAAATATAGTGTCCATCCTACTTCTACAGGTACTATGTTAGACCTT
Organism: Sphenostylis stenocarpa; assembly: GCA_963425845.1. Classification (NCBI taxonomy): domain Eukaryota; kingdom Viridiplantae; phylum Streptophyta; class Magnoliopsida; order Fabales; family Fabaceae; genus Sphenostylis; species Sphenostylis stenocarpa. The sequence continues at coordinate 32,578,311 of OY731398.1, read as the reverse complement.
GAACATTCATAGTCCCGTTCAAAGACAGTAAAACAGAAAGTGGGAAATGACAAACAATACCAGAAAGACTTTGAAAGGATGAGAAATGACAAAGAGAGAATTCGGGGGGGGGGGGGGCACAAAGTGAAAATTCCAATGCCAAGTAGGGAAGATACTGTTACAGTGTGGCTTAATGGTGAAGCCAGCATTCAAATAATTTCAAAGGACGTAACTTCAAGAAATTACGAGGAAATTTACAAATAATTTCATTCATTCATTGAGAGAGAGAGAGAGAGAGAGAGAATGGGAGGGAGATACCGGCTCCTTTGGAAGCAGCTTCCTGAATAAGAGTGAGAGGAACCAAGAGAGGCTTTGCAGCAGATGAAACGGTATCGTTTTGGAACAGGAGCTCAGACTCAGATCTAGCCTTGATAACCACGGAAACAAAGGTAAATGCTATCAGAATGAGCATCTTCATCCTCATTTCTGAGTCTACTCACTAAGCTTAATCACTTGTCTTGTGATATTTGTTTGTTCTTTATATAGAACACTGAATCTCGGTTACTGCTCAAGTAATAAAAAAGGGTTTTTTATTTTTATCGCGGATAAAACGGAATCGGACATGCATCTAATGTAGCTCGTATGTCTGCACCAACACACCTCTGCTTGTCCCTTTTTGGTTTTGTCCAATTATTTTTGCATGTGCCGTGATAACTGCATTTGTTGTGTTGTGGAATATTTTTGGCTAAGCAATTTTCTCCATATTTGCTTTGTTAAAGACAGTAACTGGAAAATAATTCAAATATTATGCAGCTTTAATGATTGATGAATGTTACTTGTAAGCATTTAAAAATAATAAATGCGTATTTAATATGTTTTTAACCTTCATAAATATTGATGAATGTTCCTAGTAGTTTGCAAAAGGTATTAATTATACATTTAATAGTAGTAATTATGTAATCTTCCAAAATTTTGATGCATGTTACTCTCAACATTTAAAAATAATCTTTATCTTTAAAATATGTATATGATTAATTAGAAAATTATTAATTTTTATTATTTTTCATAAAAACAAAATTCATTAATATTCTTATTCTTTCTTCTATTAAAGTTACTTCTACCAATTTGTTATTTTATTTCATAAATATATTTAAAAAATAAAAATTTAATTAATAAAAGATATTAATATAATTTTAAATTTTATTTATAACAAAACTCTCAAAAACACAATATTTATTTAGAAACAAATGAAGTAATAAGTATATATTATTAATTACTTTAATAGAGTTTTTTTTCTGAATTATATCTTTTCATCACATTTTATTATTTTGATATTTTACTTTATTTAAATAATTAAATATCATTAAACTAATCTTTCAAGGCTATTAAACATTTTTTTTCATTAAATTGTTTTTTTACTGCTTAACTAGTAAAATAGGAATATTAAGTATATTTTGTTGCTTAAAAAACAATTGGACATAAGTAGCTTGTATGTCAGCAACAACGCTCCAGTCGGTCCATTTTTGTTTTTATCAAACTTTTTCAATATCCCCTAAAAATCACCTTTGTAGTGACTATGTAGTATATTTGTCCCAATCATATAATTTTTTTATTAATACAATATTTCAGAAAATTATATAGTGATTTATAATAATTAATTTTTACTTGTAATCTCAATCAACATATATTGATAATATATGTGTCTACTTTTGTATATATATATATATATACATATATATATGTATATATATATATATATATATATATATATATATATATATATATATATATATATATAATTTGAGATTATGAAATCATCAACTATATTTTTCAATATTGTATTAATATTTATATTTTTTATATAAAAATTTAAGATCTGTTTAATAATAAAAAGAAATAAAAATAAAGTAAAAATATTATTGTTTGTTAAAAAAAAAGTAATATAAAAATTAAGGATGTTTATTTAAAAAATAATAAATAATTAAGTATTTAATTAAAAAATAATTCATATAACTATTAATTAATTTGTTATTAATAAAATAGTTTTTTGATATATATTTTTATTAATATGTATTTTATATGTAATTATAAATTAAATTTTATTATAATTTTTTAAAAATTATTTTAAATTAAAAATAATATCATATTATAAATCTATAAAAAAATGTATTAATCTATTTATTTGTTTATTATAATCATTTTTATATTTATGAAATTTTATTAAAATAATATTTATATATATATAAATTATAAATATAAAAAATAATTATTTATTTAAATGAGAACAGTTTTATAAAATAAAATTTTTTTAAAAACATTTTCTACTGATAAATGAAAAGTGAAAATGATAATTTTTTTATTTTCCTATTTACTAAAAAAATAATTTATTTATTTATTTTTGTATATTAATCATTTCCCATCTTATATTTCCTTCATAAATTGTGGAGCCTAATAAGAGAATAAAAAAAATATCATATATGGTTATCTTTTAACTACTATACATAAAGTTAATTGTCTTTTAGATATATATTAACTACACTACCTCAAGTTAATTGCCTTTTTAGATGTGTTTTTGGAGAATAATTAAAAATTAATCAAAATGTCAAAGCTTCTTAATTAAAAGATATGTTAACATAACTCAATCAATTTGAATTAATAAATACGCCTTTTAGTTTTTTTTTATTTCAATAATAAAAATATTATTCAAAATAATATTTTTTATTTTATATAAATCAAATGTATTTATCTAAAAAAAATGCCAAGCAAATAAGATTATCACATATGAAAAGAAAAATCTTCTTCTAAATATTTAATAGTTATAATTACAAAAACTTGTTCATATTACTGTTAAGCATTCTTCTAAGGATGATTTTTTTTTCTTTCCTATAAAAGGAATTGATGTAATATATATATATATATATATATATATATATATATATATATATATATTAATTGACATACAGTAATTAATATACAATATATAATTATAATTCAGTATTTAAATTAATTAATGATACATTTTAATAAATTTATCGATTAATATCTATTGAATATTGACATTTGATATATTTCTTTTCTTGCTATTTAATATATTAAATACAAAAGTTTGTGTGTAATATTAATTATATATTAAATTTAATAAATAACCTCATTACCTATGTTAAATACATAAATGAATTATGTGTTATATATTAATAAACATAATGTGTATATTAAATACATATATTAAATGTAACATTAATTATACATCATATTTACTGAATTTTAAAATTAGTATGATTTAATATTATATAAATACTATATTTATAAAATTGTGTGTAAAATTAATTATATTTTACACACCCAAAAAATATTAATGATATATCATATTAAATAAATATAAAAAAAATAATTATTATTTATTTAAAATGTATATCAGTAAAGTGTGTAATATTAATTATATATTTCATTTTTAATAGTTACATAATATTATATATATATATATATATATATATATATATATATATTGTGTATATAAAGTTTATTTTAAAAAAATAAACTATATTTCATAAATATTATATTTAACAATATTAAACATAACCTTGTATTATATTTTTTAAAATATTATTTAATATTTATGTAAATGAATACTAAATTAGTAGAATAGATGATACTACTTTATATTAAAAACTATAAGTTTTTAAATATTTGGAGCAAGTTTTTAATATAAAATCTCCCTACTCCTTTTTATCACAAGACCTCAAGTCAAAGAGTATGTCTAATTCTCCACCACAGAAAAACAATACGTCAATATTAAGATTTTCAAGGATCTCATAAGGTACTGGCAAAACGAATGATGCATTCATCTCCACTACGGTGTTATATGATTAGTCTTTTCTCTCCATGAAAAATGGAGACTACCGGTCTCAGCAAGAGTTTCTCTTAGACTCAAGCTACCTCCACTATAAACATGTCGTCATCGACACTTTTCTGACTATTCTTCATATCGGGAGTGTAATTCTCACTATCTTTCTCAACCTTAATGTTAGCTTGAAAGATCTCAAAAATTAAAGGTTCAGATCTAGATCATTTGAGCTGAGCAGGTAGCTGATGCACTATCAGCCACCCTCCACCATCAAATTATATACAGGTTGCAAGATTATGCTATCAATCTTGTGCTATCATCCTGTAAGGATGAAATACTATTCGTCTTGGCTAACAACTAAGATGAGACACCCTTTATAGTTCAGATCCCTAGAAATATCTCTCAACAAGAGTTATAGAAACTGATTCCGATATAGTGAGTGACTAACTATGAGAAGCTCCATGTTAACCAAAAACTTATCAAGTTCATTGAGGCGACCTTCAGAAGATCTGTAGATGGCACGATCAAGATCATCTTCAAAAAAATCTGAAGATGTTCCCAGTTCAAGCACCTCAATCTTCTAGTCCATGATGATAATTCCGATCACCAAAGAAGGCAAGATCCCTATTGTCAGCGTGTACCCTGACGACAAACCTATCTTCACTGATGACACTTCATCTGGGACACTGACCTAGAAATATGTGATTCCAACTGTGACTGTTGTGACCACACTGGAGACACCGATGAGGAGAGCGATGACTCAGACGATAAAGATGATGACTACAGAGGAAGATCCTACAAACCTCCTTTCTCTCCCAATAGAAGATTCGAACTAGGAAAAAGTCTTTGGATAGGACTCCATTGCCAAGAGAAGCCAGATTCCTCTTGGAAATACCAACAATGCGTTGGGATTCTTAAAGAGGAAGGACTCCTCTTCTCGAAATAGGAAAGGTGCAGAACCTTTGCCAAGTCACCTCCTGCTCCTTCCATCTCATGCATGATGATCAACCCGACTACCTATAAAGAAGAATTTCCTTCCCTTGAGAGGAATGTTGATCCTGTGTCCAAAACGATGACTAACACACATTGTTCGACAAGAAGTTGGCCCTGATGGAAAGCCGAAACCCTTAAGCTAGGCTGAGGAAGTACTTAACTGGCAAACAAAAAATGTCAGATCCCAGAACTCTATCCTACAACGGATAGACCAGAAAATAGATGATAAAATCTCTACACACCTTGAAGAGACGATGATAAACTCTAGTATCTCAACTCTAATCTAAGGAAGTACTACAAACAACTTTCTTGAGAGCTCTCAAGGCTAGAAGAAAATTGAAAAAACCCAATTTTTGGAGAATTGTCTCATGCCAAAAGGCTCAAGGCCCAAATCCAGGAGATGGACAACTACATTGAGGAGAAAGTCTAACAACAGAAAACAGAAAATACCCCTCTTCTTCCCTATTTACATCATCTCCAGCCTACTCCTCTTTCCAGAACCCAGCCTATTCATCTTTTCAGAACCCCATCTTCGTACTTCCAGCCATCACCACAAACCTCTTGGCCATTACCCACAACCACTACTTATAGGTCACGACCTATACCAGTAGCACCAAGACCAGACAAAGGCAAGAAAGTCGTCACACCTTCTCCAGAATCTTCCTTTGAAGATTTACCTTCACCCAAAACATAAGACCCGGTCTTCCAAGACTCTCAAGATCCATACTCTCAAATGGCTATAGAGCCTTGTTCCACTCAACTCTTACGGATACTCCTACAACTCTAACCTTTACGAATACTCCTACAGTTCCAACTCTTACAGATACTTTTACAAACCCTACTATTGTTGAAGGGTATTCCTCCGAAAAGTCAGAAACAAAAGTTCCTAGTTTTGAAGACCTAATCCAAATACTGATGACCAACTGAAAGTGATGAAGATCTTATTAAACCATATGATAAATTGAATATCTTAATGATTTGATTAAGTCAAAAGCTACTTGGGTTAAAGGGTAGAGTGATTAGTGAGTCAACATTAATATTAATAGGTATAATCATCCATATCTCTCTGCTACATGAGGATTATTCATTTTGGAAGAATTTGAAAATGTCTCTTAAAAGTTTTTTTATCTGTTAAAAACTGAATTAATCTATTAATATGTTTCTAAGAAAAAGTTTTAATTGATACTCTTTAAGGTTAATCGATTAAAATAATCTAGAAACATTACTAACGAGTATTTTAACCGATATAACTTCGAATTAACCGATTAAAATCACTTGAGAAGTTTTAAAAAATGTTCATGTCAGTATTTTAATTGATGTAACTTCAAATTAATTGATTAAAACCACTTGAAATATTTTGAAAACTGTTACTGTCAGGTATTTTAACTGATATAACTTCGAATTAATTGATTAAAATCACTTGAGAAGTTTTGAAAAATGTTCTGCTAGAATTTTAATCGATATAACATCTAACCGATTAAAACAACTTAAGGAAATTTTTGTCAAATATTTTAATCGATTAAATCAGGCTTTCATCAATTAAAATCACTTATGAAGTTTTGAGAAAATGTTTGACAAAATTATAATCGATTAAAACTCGAATTAATCGATTAAAACAACTTAGAGAATTTTTGTTTAACTGTTTTAATCGATTAAAACGTCATCGCATAAGTTAAAATAAATCTGGAAAATTATTAAGTACATTTTAACCGATTAAAAGAAGAATTAGTTGATTAATCAAGATTTAATAATCGATTAAAATAAAGTTTTAACCGATTAAGTAAACCAGCAGTTGAAAGATAACTCTATATAAACAGGATTGCTTCAGCGTTTTAAAATACATATTTGAGTAATCAATCAAGCAAATATTAGAGAAGTTTTTCAAGAAAGAAGGGCGTCATGTTTGTGAAGTTTTTCAAAGTTCTTTCTTGAGGCAATTTTTACATTCTTACTTGTGAAGAAACTCATTCTGCAAGAGCTGCATAATCCAAGTTTGATTGTTCTAGTTTCTTCTTTTTATTCTTTTCAATTCTTTACTGTATTGTGGGGTGTCTAGAAGTGTTAGGCACTGGTTTTGTAGCTAGAATTTGGCTACAGGTTGGTTCAAGAACTAGAACTTGGTTCTTGGTGAAGGTTTGGTACAAGAACTAGAATTGGTTCTTGGTGTGGATTGGGTGTTTTATGATTCGGATTTGTAATCAGAAACATAATCAATCTAGTGGAACTCAACTAGAATTTGGTTGAGAACTGGATATAGTCATGTGGTTTGGGTGAACTAGTATAAATCTTTTGTGCCTTTCTCTAAACCTTTAATCTCTTTTATTCTGCTTGGCTTTACATAGAACTACTTGTTTTTCTTGATTCGAAACTTGATCAAAATTCATAATCTTTGAAATAGATAATCTATATTCTTAAAAGTGCGAAAATTTTTCAAAGATCAATTCACCCCCCCCCCCCTATTGAAGATAAAGATGAAGATCTTTATTGAATCTATTAATATAAATGTTTGGGATGTAATTGTAAATGGTCCATTAATTACAGAAAAAGAATGGTCTAGTTTAAATGATGAAGAAAAGAGAAAAGTTCAAAGTAATTGTACTGTCAAGAACATAATTACATCTTCACTTAATATGGATGAATTTTTCAGGATGTCTCAATGTAAACCTGCCAAAGAAATGTGGGAAGTCCTTGAAATTACCCATGAAAGAACTACTGATGTGAAAAGAGCAAGGAAGCATACTCTCATTAGAGAATATGAGTTGTTCAAAATGCAAACTATAGAGAGCATTGCAGATGTGCAGAAACACTTTACCCTCATCATTAATCATCTAATGGATTTAGGTAAGACTTTTGATAAAGAGGAATTGATTATCAAAGTTTTGAAATGTCTTGACAGGTCATGGCAGCCCAAAGTCACAACAATTTCAGAGTCAAAATATTTATCTATCATGACAACAACCTCCTTATTTGGTAAGCTTAGAGAACATGAGATGGAAATTAATAGGTTCAATGAGCAAGAGATTTCTAAAAAGAAAGGAAAGAGCATAGCACTCAAAGCTGAAGAAAAAGATAAAGAATCTGAAGAAGAAAGTGAGAATCTTGGTCTATTGGTAAAAAAATTCAACAGGTTTCTCAAAAAAAAGAAAGAATGAAAAGATATGAAAAGAAATCTGATTCTTTTAACTATAAGTGCTATGGTTGTGGTAAGCAAGGTCATGTAAGAATGGAATGCCCAGAAAAGAACAAGCACAATGACAAGAAAGAAGAAAAGATAAAAAGGAGAGCATACATAGTTTGGGATGACAATGATACCTCATCAACAGAAAATTCTGATGATGAAGAAGCTAACTTGTGCTTGATGGCTAATCAAAATTTCTCAACCAGTAGTGTAAGTTCTACTTCTTCTACAAATTTTATGAATTACAATTCATTACAAGATGCCTTTAATGAGATGCATGAAGAAGCCAAGAAACTTGAAAAAGAAAACAAAAGGTTAAAAGGCATGAACAACTGGTTAAAGAATAAGGTTGAAACTTTTGAAAAGAAAAATACTTGAGGATGAAACTGATCTTGATTACTTGAAATTAATCCATGATAATTCTGATTGCTTGTGTAATAAAATCAAACCATGTGAAAATTGTTCAAATCTACAAAAGAAGATTGAATATCTGTTAAAAATTGTTTCAAAGTTTACACAAGGCAAAACCAATCTAGATATTCTTCTTGGTTCATAGAAACTTGTTCTTTATAAAACTGGCATTGGATTTACATCTAGCAAGAAAATTAGAAAAATAAAAAATTACAATGTATATAGAAAATCATAGTCATCATCTTTCATTAAATGTTTCTATTGCATGAAAATAGGTCACTTTGTTAAATTTTGTAGAATTAAGAAATATGTTATACCAAAAGGTAGGTTGAAGTGAGTTCCTAAAAATTCATTTCAAATAACTTAATAGGATCCTATTATCATCAAAGGGTACCAAATATTGCAAATTTCTTTTGCAGGAACAATAATCCGAAGATCTCTTGGTACTTAGATAGCAAATCTGTATGATGGATATGAAAAACAACAAATAAAGTCATGGTATGATTTATTTTAACTAATACAAAATAATTTTAATTGATTGAAATACTGAAAACAACAATAATGTTTTTGTTTTAATCGATTAGTTTTTTCAAAATAATCGATTAAATTCATTAACGAAGATTTCTATAAGGTGTCCATACCATTTTAATTGATTATCCTGCGAATTAATCGATTAAAATGTTCTCATGATTTCAGTATAGATTTACTGTCGCTGTTTTAATCGATTAAAAATGATTTACATCAGTTAAAATCATAAAATGGTTAAAATTAATCTATTCTTTTTCATTTTAATCGATTAAAATTCTATTGTTATTTCAATAACCATATCCGAGTACAAAAATAATCGATTCTTTTCTATTTTTAATTGATTATTACACTGTTGTTATTTCGACCTATGATTCCAGATCAAAATAATTGATAAATTTGATGATTAATCGATTAATTCGTTCTTGGAAGAAGTTTCAGCATATCTTAATTGCAGAATTTTGTAATTCAAGTAGCAAATCAATAAACAAATCTCAAGATTTGATTCTCTGCCGCATTAAACAACATTGTTGACTAGTCAAACCTTATTTCCTAAAAAGATCAAATTAGCTGATATATTTTGTGCACCCACTATTCAAGACTTGTACCTTGTTTACGGTCAAGGGAACATAAAAGTTGGAAAATCAAAACAGACTCCATTGACTGACTGTCGGATTTCAGAAATTTATCAATTACAATCTCTGTTTCTCTATACAAATCCAGGTTCTGCAAATCCTTGTAAATTAAAATTTCTATTATCTTCTAAATTCAATTCTCCTTCTTCTCTTCAAACAAAATCATTCTTTTCTTCGAAATTTTGAGTGAATATGTTCAAAAGATCAAAATCTGGGAGGAAAAAACAAAAGGGGGAATCCTCCTCCGCTGCTGGAAATCAAGGGGACCACCTAGAAAATTGGTTTAATGGTGATGTAGAGAAGATGAATAATTCATCACTCATTTTATCCAAAAACATCTTGTGATTCCTAAATACATATAGTTTGCATGACTGGATAGAGAAGACTTAACTCCACTGAGAAGACAACTGAAGAGCCAAAAATTGAAGACCTTCTTGGAGTACACAGGCAACATTCAACCTGACCTTGTAAGGGTCTTCTATGCCAACCTCACCATAAGTGACTCCACTATTTGATCACAAGTCAAAGGAGTCAACATGGTGATTACTCCTGAAGTATGAGAACAAGTGGCTGGACTTTGTGATGTTGGTGTTAAGGTGTCCAGAGGAAACATTGCAGAATTACTAGACTTCAATAAAATCCAATTCTTCCGCACTTGCCTCAAAGACCACAATGACTCGGTGAGGATCCTCAATACTGGAAAAATGAGGCTTGAATAGAGAATTTTTGCCTTCATTATTGCTTGGATGCTCACACCAAGGGGGAACAATCATGCTTTACTTAATGAAGGGGATTTGACACTCATGTATTGTATTACAAATAGTATCCGTGTCAACTGGATTTATGTAATCAAGGATCACATGATTAAAGCGAAAAGGCTGGCTGATTACAAATTGCCATATGCTATGTTAATTAATCAATTTTTTAGGTACTTTGCAGTGGATCTTGCAGGAGAATATGTGGAGACTCCAAAAGCCTCCAATGAAGTTGATGACTCTACTCTGAGGAAAATGGATTCATCAAAATTGACGAAGACTGGATTTCAAAGGCTGAAGCTGGGATGTTAGAGGATGAAGATGAGGATGAAGAACCTGATCAATATGAGATCAGGTTCCCCAATCAACTGAAGATCACCCTTCCTATGAGAACATGGAGATCATACCATTCATTGAATAACCTGATCGTGGGACTCCACTCTCACAGTTTGAACAAACCATGCTTTCCCAGATGGCTACACTGCAAGAAAACCAAAGAAGGCATATGTAGATGACTTATCAGCATTTTCAGGAAACAAACACTCAATTCTCCAACCTTGGGAATCAAATTGTTGATATCTATACCAAAATGAAGGATATGCAGTTGAATCAAGAAAATTAGGATGACTGATCTCATCAACAAGGGGTCCCTTTCTATCACAAGCCTTCATTTACTGTTTCTTTTATTTTCTGTTCCAAATACTTAGTCTGTAATATTAACTGGTCTTTAACTAGAAATACTCATTAAACTCCTTTTAATATGATGAAGATAGTTAAATTTAAAACAAAAACTAAGTTAGAGATTCTAGATAGATCAAACAATACACATTCTGATGGTTTTAGTTGATATAAATTCATTTTAATTGATTAAATTCATTCACAGATATGTTCACATAGACACAATCATCATCTATAGTTAAATTCATTTTGATGGTCTATCCTCTATAGTCATCATCTGAGTTATCGCTCTCCTCATCACTAGTGTCTCTAGTGTGGTCGTAACAGTCACAGCCAAAATCGCACATGTCTAGGTCAACATCCCAGATGAAGTGTCCTCCTATCTTATCAGTGAAGATAGATTTGTCGTCAGGATACACACTGGCAATGGGGATCTTGCCTTCTTTGGTGACCGGCATTATCATCATGGATTAGAAGATTGAAGTGCTCAAACTGGGAACATCTTCAGGTTTTTTGAAGATGGTCTTGACCATGCCATCTACAGATCTTCTAAAGGTCACCTTGGTGAACTGGATAGGTTTTTGGTTGACGTGGAACTTCTCATAGTTTGTCACCCACTGCATCGACATCAGCTTCTGCAACTCTTGTTAAGAGATGTTTATGGGGATCTGAAGTATGAAGGGTGTCTCATCTTGGTTGTTAGCCAAGATGAATTGTAACACCCTACCTTATAAACCCTCACTCGGAAGAATTAATAATTTTTTAGCATAAATTTTTTTTTAATCGATAATAATCTTTCCCTTGTACATAATATTAATATACATAAATTTTCAATAATACATTCCTGCATTTCATCATTTTAAAAAGTACTAAAAGTAAACATTCATAATTACATATAGATAAAATATTAGTACATTCCTCCAAAATATTAAGGCAACATTGGGGATACTTCCTACAGAGCAACTAACTACACAAAACAGTGAATACTTGTAACACCCTACCTTATAAACCCTCACTCAGAAGAATTAATAATTTTTTAGCATAATTTTTTTTTAACCGATAATAATCTTTCCCTTGTACATAATATTAATATACATAAATTTTCAATAATACATTCCCGCATTTCATCATTTTAAAAAGTACTAAAAGTAAACATTCATAATTACATATAGATAAAATATTAGTACAAGTCCTCCAAAATATTAAGGCAACATTGGGGATACTTCCTACGAGAGCGACTAACTACACAAAACAGTGAATACTACTCAGTACCATGTAGGTCTATATACTACAAAAGACTATCTATAAAAGTTTGGATATGTTTATCCCAATACATGTTGCCATCATTGTGGCTCCCAGCTAACGAGTATGAGTATCATACTCATCGGGTGTGGAATCTGTGCCATCTCCCCTCTCTTCAAACAATGACCGATCAGGTCCAACGAGTACCGCAAGCACAAAGGAAATAAAGAAAATAGAAAGACAAGAGGGTGAGCAACAGTTCATACATGATTTTAAAATCCACATCATAAACATTCACAAGTTAATCAAATTTCAAATGATTGATGTTAATGATGCATGATCCTAATATGTTTTCTAAAATGTTTATGCATGCGGGCCCGAATCATTTCTCAAATCAGTACTGGGGTAGCCAGGAGTTGACACTACTAGGCATGGAAAATCCACCCACGGGATTGTTGAGACTCATGCTCAAATATAAACCCAGTAGCTCACTGACCATTGATATACGGTAATAGCACAGTCAGGTATAGCAGAGTTTGTACAGTGGGATCCCCGACAACAGTGTAGCGAGCCCGGGTCTTTTGGGGCCTCCAACCACTACCCTTCCTATCCTCAAGTCCTCCCTCGGGGCCTCCCTATCGTATTCTCGAGTCCATAATCTCCGATTCCCAGATTTCACAAATCACCATTTTCAAATGAGTAATGTATGAGTCTCTAAGTGGTTTTTCTTAGAAATTCACATTTTTCCAAAAATTTGACAGAGTTTCCCTGTAATACGTGACTTCCCAAAAATTTCCAATCACCTGTTACAAGCGTAAAACTTCCAATACAGTTCAAAAAGGGTTCACAACCCATCATCCAATTCTTTCAATTTAATTTTCAATGAATTTTCTCATGAAAAACCACCATGCATATAAATGCTCACTCAAAGACCATACATATCATAATAGAGTACCAAGCATATATTTTACACCATCATACACGTAAGCAATTCATGATCACTTTCACAACCAAGCATATAATAAAATCAAAATGATCAATCATAACAAATTTAGACAAATTCAACAAATAAGGTCAAACAAGTTTATGATGTAATCCTTACTATATAGCCCACCCTTACCCGATACGTTCACACTTATTCCTTTCAAAGCTTGATGTTGTGTTTCAGAAAAATCTATATACGTAATAAAATGCTAGTTAGAATCTTATATTTCTATGATTCTATCTCATGAGAATTTAAATTCATTTTGTATTGTTAATCCATTTCTAATAATATTTTAAGCTCACATTCAGCTTACAATTAACTTAGAAATTATCCTATTTTGTAGGCACTTAGAGTAGAAAGAATCCTAATAACAACCATGGACAAGGTTCAGTATTTTGAAATTTTCTAGAGTTATATAAACTGTTTTGGCATGAGATTTGAGCCAAAATTTCAATAACTTAATTACCTACAATATTGATGAAGGAAATAAATTCAAATACCCTATAGAATAGATGCAGTTTTCAGTTTTCAGTGGTTATTTCCAACTGGGCTCAATTACAATAACACTCTGAACATGCCTTGGTAATTTGACTATAACTCATGCTAAACATAAGCTATTGACATGAAACAAATTTCTAAATTTCGGGGATATAATTTCCTACAACTTTTATTAAGGAATCAAGTCCTAATTTCATACGTATCAATCTCAGTAATTAAAAAACCGAGGCTGTTGAAACAGGGCAACATCTTAACGTCACAGCTAGAACACTTGACAGTAAAATGGGTATAACTTGAGCTACCAATATCCGTTTAATGTAAGACCAGTTTCTAAATTTCGAAAACTTAAAGGGCTACAACTTTTATGAAGATACCAATTCCTAATTCTATTCACACAAGTCCCAAAAATTCAATGAATAGTACCTACGAATTAGGGCTCTTAAAGTTTTTAGCTTAACAACTTCTAATCCTCAATTTTAAGCATCATTCTAGTATTCTAGGTGTAAAACCTACAATAACCTTCTTCCTACATTCATTCAAGTTGAGCCAAGTGAGGAGAAAAATAGAAAATGCACCGTTTTAAAAAATAAAACGGTAGAAATGTAGAGGAGATTGAGATAAACCAACTTACCTATTGGAGCTTCTCAAGAAAAACAAGATTTCTCCCTCAAAATGACGCTTGAAGGTAATAAAAGTTTTAAGAGAAAGAGAGAAACGAGGAACTACGAAAAACTTGCAGAATGTTTCATTTAAAAGTTAAATGGTTGAGTCCTATTTCACCTAATTTTCCGCTCAGCGGATTTCTCGTGCGCTCAGCGGATTATATTACAAAAATTTTATCAATTATTTTCTTCTTTTTACTCTTGCCAGGATTTGAACCCACAACCTCTAAGACTCCAACATCACTCCAAACCATATTAACCATCATATGTTTCTTATCAATTTATACACATAATAAAGTTTTAATGTACCCACACTCAATACATACAAGAAAACAATAATTTCTAAATGTGACAATTAAAATTGTTAAGTCCATACTCTTTCAATTTCAACCCTAAATCATATAATTACTATCAGACGTCCAGTTGCCCGCGAAACGAATCAATTTTAAGTATTTTCTAAAAATTCCAGAAAAATTCTAGAAAAACACAAATAATCTAACAAACATCAAACTCTACAGTTTCTTTACCCAATTCCTAATAATTTAATTATTAAAATTTTGACAAAGATTTTGTCAAAATTTAACAAACAAGAGGTATTGAGAATCGAGGATGTTACAACTCTCCCCCTTAAATAAATTTCGTCCTCGAAATTTGCGTACTGAAAGGAACAATTGAGGATAAGATTCCCTCATCTTTTCCTCTAACTCCCAAGTAGCATCTCCATCTCCTCGCTCCACTCCAAATAACTTTAACCAAAGATATTTCTTTTCCACGGAGTTTCTTAATCCTTCGATTAGCGATTTGGATAGGCGGTGTTTCATAAGTAAGATTGTCTCTAATTTGGATAATGTCTGATTCAAGTATATGAGAAGGGTCTCGAAATATATTTTCGTAATTGTGACACATGAAAAACATTGTGGATGTTAGAAAGAAAAGGAGGTAGAGCTACTTGATAAGCTATTGGACCAATCCTCTTCATTATTTGGTACGGCCAATAAACTTAGGCGTGAGTTTCCTTGACTTCATTGCTCGTCCAACCCTGGTTGTAGGCGTGACTCGCAAGAACACATGATCTCCTTCTTGAAACTCTAGAGGCTTTCTCCTTTTGTCATAGTAACTTTTTTGTCGACTTTGAGTTGCTCTCATCTTCTCTTGAACTAATTTAATCTTCTCTCGTGGTCCGTTGCACTAATTCTGGACCTAGAAGTAAGTTTTCACCTGTTTTGAACCAACATAATGGTGTTCTGCATTTCCTTCCATAAAGAGCTTCAAACGGGGCCATCCCAATGCTAGCGTGAAAACTATTGTTGTATGTAAATTCAATCAATGGTAAGAACTTATCCCAACTTCCTTTGTGATCCAACACACAAGCTCATAGTAGGTCCTCCAAAGATTGAATGGTTCGTTCTGATTGTCCATCAGTCTGAGGATGATAAGCAGAACTTAGCCGAAGCTTTGTCCCAAGAGCTTGATGTAAACTTGTCCAGAACCTTGAGGTGAAACGAGGGTCTCTATCTGACACAATACTAGCAGGTATGCCATGCAATCTTACCACTTCCTTAATGTACAATTGAGTAAGCTTCTCCAAGGAATAACGAATGTTGATAGGAATAAAATGAGCAGATTTTGTCAACCTTTCAATTATTACCCATACAGAATCGTGACCAGTCGGTGTTCGAGGTAATGAAGTTACAAAATCCATAGCTATGCTATCCCATTTCCATTCTGGTACATCTAATGATTGTAACATCCCTGATGGTCTTTGATGTTCTACTTTGGCTTTTTGACACACCAAGCAAGCTGCAACATACTCTGCCACTTCCTTTTTCATCCCAGGCCACCAGAATATTTTCTTCAAATCTTGATACATCTTTGTTGTTCCAGGATGGATACTCATGTTACTCTTATGTGATTCCTCTAAAACGGTCTTTCGCAATTCCTGATAAGAAGGAATACAAATTCGTCCTTTGAAATGTAAGATTCCATCTGTCCCTTCCACAAATTCTATTTCTTTCCCTTGTTTAACTAATTCCTTCTTCTCACAGAGAAAAATATCCTCTAATTGAGCTTCTTGTACTTGTTGTAGAAAATCACTAGTGATAGTGAGAGTACCACACGTAACACTTTTGGAATTAAACTCAATTGCTAAATTCAGACTCTGGAATTCTTCGATCAATTTCATTTCTCTTATCATCATAAATGCTACATGTAAAGATTTTCTACTAAGTGCATCTGCAACTACATTCCCTTTTCCAGGATGATACTGTAATTCAAACTCATAGTCTTTCAAAAATTCCATCCACCGTCTTTGACGCATATTCAATTCCTTTTGATCAAAGAGATATTTCAGGCTCTTATGATCACTATACACTATGAATTTTGCTCCATACAAATAGTGTCTCCAAATCTTCGGAGCAAATACTACTCGCAGCCTAATTCTAAATCATGGGTGGGATAATTTATCTCATGTGGTCGCAGCTTGTCGAGAAGCATACGCCACTGCCTTTCCATCTTGCATCAACACACAACCCAATCCCAATTTAGATGCATCACAATACACTTCAAAATTCTTGTTAGGTTCTCGGTAAAATTAACACCGGTGAGGAAGTAAGACGATTTTTCAATTCTTGAAAGCTAGTCTCACATTGTGGGTTCCACACAAAAGATTGTCCCTTTCGAGTCAACTTGGTTAATGGGTAAGCTAATCGAGAAAAACCCTCAATAAACCGTCGATAGTATCCTGCTAATCCTAAAAAACTCCTTATTTCAGTGACCGTTCTTGGTTGTTCCCACTTCAAGACCGCCTCAACCTTAGCTGGATCAACAGCTATCCCTTCTTCATTAATGACATGTCCAAGAAAATTCACTTCATTTAGCCAGAACTCACACTTGGATAATTTTGCATACAATTGTTTTTGCCTCAAGATTTGCAACACAGTTCTTAAGTGTTCAACATGCTCCTCCTTACTCTTTGAGTATATAAGGATGTCATCAATGAATACAACTACAAACTTATCCAGAAAAGGGTGAAAAATCCGATTCATATAGTCCATGAATACAGCTGGAGCATTTGTCACTCCAAAAGGCATAACCAAATACTCGTAGTGTCCGTAGCGTGTTCTAAAAGCAGTCTTTGGTATATCCTCAGATCGTACTCTAATCTGATGATACCCCGATCTTAAATCAATCTTTGAAAATATTTTTGCCCCGCGTAGTTGATCCATCAAATCATCTATTCTTGGTAATGGGTATTTATTCTTTATCGTCACCTTATTTAGTTGTCTATAGTCAATACATAACCGCATACTCCCATCCTTCTTTTTCACCAAAAGTACTGATGCTCCCCACGGTGACACACTCGGTCTAACAAATTATTTCTCCAAGAGTTCTTCTAATTGCTTTTTAAGTTCAGATAGTTCCAATGGAGACATTCTATATGGGGCTATGGAAATAGGTCCTGCTTCTGGTACCAAATCAATACTGAATTCTAATTCTCGTTCTGGAGGTAATCCTGGAATATCATCAGGAAAAACTTCAGGATATTCTCTCACTATTGGCACATCAACCAACTTTTCTTCCTCTCCTTCTACCAATAAAGACATTACAAATCCCTGAACTTCATTCAAGGAAACATCTTCATAATTGGCACTTTGAATCTTTGACTTCTCAGAATTATTTTGTTCAAAATCTCTAAACACAATAATCTTTTTACAACAGTCTATAATGACATGGTTGTCAGATAACCAGTCCAATCCCAAAATAACCTCCAGTTCTTTTAAAGGAAGGCAGAAGAGATTCACTACAAAGTTTTTACCATCTATACTAATGGGACACTCCCAACATGCTTTTGTAGTGATAACAGGGTCATTACTCGAGGTATGCACCAACAAATCAAATGGCAATGCTATAGTAGGCAAATCTAAACGTTCCACACAACTATAAGAAATAAATGAATGTGATGCACCTGAATCAAACATCACAGATAAAGGAGTATCTCGGATAATACATGTACCTCCAATCATCATGTCAGAGTTAGATACTTTTTCTCCACTCATTGCAAAAACTTTACCATGAGCTTTTGGCCTGCTAGCTACCCCTCCACCAGGATTTTGGTTGTGATAGTTTCCATTGCCTCCATCTCCTTCCTTCTTAATCATCGGACAGTCACGGGACATATGCCCAGGCTTGTTACAACTAAAGCATATTAATGGTTTTACTGGGCAATATTTTCTGTAGTGTTCTCCTCCACAAGCAAAGCATTTTCCTCTTGGTGAGGCTGACATATAGTTTTCACTATTACCACGGTTATGAGAAAACTCAATTGTGGGTCCCCTTTGACGTTGTTGTCTTTGATATGGTTGTCCTCTTCCAAATCCTCTCCTTTGATTGTGTTGAGGCCCATAGTTCTTCGTTCCTGAAGACTCAGAATGGTGTTCTCGAAACTTAACAATCCTTGCTTTATGATCTTCTTCAAAAATCCTGCATCTGTTCACCAATATAGGAAACTCCTGAATTTCTTGCATTCTTATGGCTTCCTTAATCTCAGGGCGAAGTCCATTAACAAACTTCACACACCTTGACCTCTCATTGATGGCATTGTGGTAGTGGGGATGATATCGTGAAAGTTCTTCAAACGTTGCCGCGTACTCTCCTACATTCATGGATCCTTGTGTCAGTGCCAAGAACTCCATCTCTTTCTTCTCTCGAACATCTTGTGGAAAGTACTTCTCCAAAAATCTCGCTTGAAACAAAGGCCATGTAATCATTATACCTTCCCCCTACAATCTTTGTCTCACTCCGTCCCACCAATATTCAGCATCTTCTATTAATGCATAAGCAGCAAACACCACCTTATCATTCTCTGTGCATCGTAGGGCACGAAAAAAATTCTCCATTTCTCTAAGCCAAACTTGTGCACCTTCAGGATCATATCCTCCCTTGAATCGAGGAGGGTTCCTCTTCTCAAATAAGTCCAATCTCATCAAAGCATCATCACCTCGAGGAACACGATCCTGTTGCACTCGAGCTTGTCGATCCTGCTCCATTGCAACAATTAGTCTCTCCACTGAATCAGCTAATCCAGCACCTCGTCCAGCCATTGATTCCTGATAATCGAATCAAATTCAACTAATTTATCAGGAAATCATCATTGATATTAAATCATGGTAATTTCCTACACATAATTCCCCACAAAGAGTGCACAAAAGCCTAAGTAGACCTTTCCCCAGGCCTAAAGGGTCAAACTGCTCTGATACCACTAATTGTAACACCCTACCTTATAAACCCTCAATCAGAAGAATTAATAATTTTTAGCATAATTTTTTTTTAACCGATAATAATCTTTCCCTTGTACATAATATCAATATATAAATTTTCAATAATCCATTCCTGCATTTCATCATTTTAAAAAAGTACTAAAGGTAAACATTCATAATTACATATAGATAAATTACTAGTACAGTCCTCCAAAATATTAAGGGCAACATTGAGGATACTTCCTACAGAGCAGCTAACTACACAAAAGAGTAATTACTACTCACTACCCTGTAGGTCTATATACTATAAAAGACTATCTATAAAAGTTTAGATATGTTTATCCCAATACATGTTGCCATCATTGTGGCTCCCAGCTAATGAGTATGAATATCATACTCATTGGGTGTGGAATATGTGTCATCTCCCCTCTCTTCAAACAATGACCGATCAGGTCCAACAAGTACCGCAAGCACAAAGGAAATAAAGAAAACAGAAAGACAAGAGGGTGAGCAACAGTTCATACATCATTTTAAAATCAACATCATAAACATTCACAAGTTAATCAAATTTCAAATGATTGATGTTAATGATGCATGATCCTAATATGTTTTCTAAAATGTTTATGCATGCGGGCCCGAATCATTTCTCAAATCAGTACTGGGGTAGCCAGGAGTTGACACTACTAGGCATGGAAAATCCAGCCATGGGATTGTTGAGACCCATGCTCAAATATAAACCCAGTAGCTCACTGACCATTGATATACGGTAAGAGCACAGTCAGGTATAGCAGAGTTTGTACAGTGGGATCCCCGACAACAGGTAGCGAGCCTGGGTCTTTTGGGGCCTCCAACCACTACCCTTCCTATCCTCAAGTCCTCCCTCAGGGCCTCCCTATCGTATTCTCAGAGTCCATAATCTCCGATTCCCCAGATTTCACAAATCACCATTTTCAAATGAGTAATGTATGAGTCCCTAAGTGGTTTTTCTTAGAAATTCACATTTTTCCAAAAATTTGACAGAGTTTCCCCTGTAATACAGACTTCCCAAAAATTTCCAATCACCTGTTACAAGCAGAAAACTTCCAATACAGTTCAAAAAGGGTTCACAACCCATCATCCAATTCTTTCAATTTAATTTTCAATGAATTTTCTCATGAAAAACCACCATGCATATAAATGCTCACTCAAAGACCATACATATCATAATAGAGTACCAAGCATGTATTTTACATCATCATACACGTAAGCAATTCATTATCACTTTCACAACCAAGCATATAATGAAATCACAATTATCAATCATAACAAATTTAGACAAATTCAACAAATAAGGTCAAACAAGTTTATGATGTAATCCTTACTATATAGCCCACCCCTTACCTGATACGTTCACACTTATTCCTTTCAAAGCTTGATGTTGTGTTTCAGCAAAATCTCTTGGAGCTTCTCAAGAAAAACAAGATTTCTCCCTCAAAATGACGCTTGAAGGTAAGAAAAGTTTTAAGAGAAAGAGAGAAACGAGGAACTACGAAAAACTTGCAGAATGTTTCATTTAAAAGTCAAATGGTTGAGTCCTATTTCACCTAATTTTCCGCTCAGCGGATTTCTCATGCGCTCAGTGGATATGAGGCCGCAAGTATAAGATTTCGACTCACAATCCGCCGCAAGTATAAGATTTCGACTCACAATCCGCTCAGCGGATTTCTCGTGCGCCCAGCGGATATGAGACCGCAAGTAAGAGAGAGATTCCAAATATAATCCGCTCAGCGGATTTCTCGTGTGCTCAACGGATTATATTACAAAAATTTTATCGATTATTTTCTTCTTTTTACTCTAGCCAAGATTTGAACCCACAACCCCTAAGACTCCAACATCACTTCAAACCATATTAACCATCATATGTTTCTTGTCAATTTATATACATAATAAAGTTTTAATGTACCCACACTCAATACATACAAGAAAACAATAATTTCTAAATGTGACAATTAAAATTGTTAAGTCCATACTCTTTCAATTTCAACCCTAAATCATATAATTACTATCAGGCGTCCAGTTGCCCGCGAAACGAATCAATTTTAAGTATTTTCTAAAAATTCCAGAAAAATTCTAGAAAAACACAAATAATCTAACAAACATCAAACTCTACAGTTTCTTTACCCAATTCCTAATAATTTAATTATTAAAATTTTGACAAAGATTTTGTCAAAATTTAACAAACCAGGGGTATTGACTAGATTATGCTTGAAAATCTTCTATAAAAACAGTTTGGCTTGAACATTTCAAACACAACATTTGAACATCAATCTTAGGCAATCAAGCAAGCAAACTTTAGCATCTTTTGAAGAAAGATTCGCGTCAGTTTTTGAGAAGTTCTTTAAAAATCTTTCTTGAGGTAACTTGATTTTTCCTGAAGAAGAAACACTTACAGCAGAATTGCATAAACTGGTTTGAGCATTCTAGTTTCTTCTTTTTCATTTCTTTACATTCTTTTTGTATTGTTTGGTACCTGAAATTGTGGGCACTGGTTTCTCTGCAGCTGGAATTTGGTTGTAGAGGTTATCAAGAACTGGAATTTGGTTCTTGGTGAGAGGTTGAGTGCAAGAACTGGAATTTGGTTCTTGTGGTAGATTAAGTGTAAGATTGTAAGTCTGTAAAACATTTGATCTAGTGGAACCCAGCTGGAATTTGGCTAGAGACTGGACGTAGCCCTGGTATTGGGTGAACCAGTATAAAACACCGGTGATATCTTTCTTAACCTTTCTCTCCTTTAATTCTGTCGTTGCGTTTATATTTGATTGATTGTTTTGTGATTCAAGAACAGATCTGAAATCTTATTTTTACAAATAGATAATCTGTTATTTGTGAAAAACTTTCAAAGATCAATTCACCCCCCCCCTCTTGATCTAAAACTACTTTTCTAACAATTTTGATTTATTCTAAGACTAAGGAAGAACATGCAGAACATCTCCAAGCAGTGTTGGAAGTTTTGAAGGAGAAACAGTTGTATGCTAAGTTGGAAAAATGTGAGTTTTGGTTGGAGAAGGTGAGTTATTTAGGTCATGTGATTAATAAAGATGGCATTTCTGTAGATCCGATGAAAGTGGAAACTGTATTGCAATGGGAAAGACCAAAGAGTATTAATGAGATTCGTAGCTTTTTGGGTCTAGCTGGTTATTATAGGAGATTCATTGAGGGATTCTCAAAGATAGCCTTACCTTTGACCAAGTTGACTCGTAAAGGACAACCCTTTGTATGAACGAGTCAGTGTGAGGAGAATTTTCAAAAGTTGAAAGATAAATTGACTTCTGCTCCAGTATTAATACTTCCAAACCCTCATGAGAATTTTGAAGTGTATTGTGATGCATCGAAGCAAGGGTTAGGCTGTGTATTAATGCAGAATAGAAATGTAGTGGCATATGCTTCAAGGCAGTTGAGACCGCATGAAGTAAATTACCCAACACACGATCTCGAGTTGGCAGCTGTGGTGTTTGCATTGAATATTTGGAGACATTATCTATACGGTGAAAGATTTGAAGTTTTCATTGACCATAAGAGCCTTAAGTATTTGTTTGATCAAAAAGAGTTGAATATGAGGCAACGTCAGTGGACAAAATTTTTGAAGGACTATGACTTTGAACTTCATTATCACCCCGGGAAAGCCAATGTAGTGGCAGATGCTTTAAGCCAAAAGTCTTTGTATATGTCAGCAATGATGGTCAGAGAATTGGACTTGGTGGAAAAATTGAGAGATTTGAATTTAGCTATGGAGATAACTCCCAAAAATTTTAAGTTTGGAACTTTGAAGATAACTAGCAATTTTCTTGAACAAGTTAAGGCAGCACAATTAACAGATGAATTTTTGCAAGGCAAGAAGACTTTGGTATCTCAAGGAAAAGAAAACGATTTTCAGGAAGACACAGGTGGAATTTTGAGATTCAGAGATCGAATTTGTATTCCGCAAGATCATGAAATCAAGAAGACGATTTTAGAGGAAACCCATAAGAGTAAGTTGAGTATTCACCTAGGAACTACCAAGATGTACCAAGATTTGAAGAAGTTATTTTGGTGGTCAGGAATGAAAAGATCAGTGGCAGAGTACGTAGCATCTTGTTTGGTATGTCAGAAAGTAAAGGTTGAACATCAAAGGCCCACAGGAATGTTACAATCTTTGGATATCCCAAAATGGAAATGGGACAGCATAGCAATGGATTTCGTAACTGGATTGCCAAGAACTCCTACAAGATATGATGCAATTTGGGTAATTATTGACAGATTGACTAAGTCAGTGCATTTTCTACCTATCAACATTCGTTATTCATTGGAAAAATTGACACAAGTATATCTTAAGGAGATAATGAGGTTACACGGCGTACCTTCAAGTATTGTATCTGACAGAGATCCACGTTTTACTTCCAAGTTTTGGGGAAGTTTGCAACAAGCATTAGGGACAAAGCTTCGATTGAGTTCAGCTTATCATCTGCAGACGGATGGACAGTCAGAAAGAACAATTCAATCTCTTGAAGACCTTCTACGAGCTTGCATTATGGAATTCAAGGATACTTGGGACAAATCTCTGCATTTGATTGAATTCACCTACAATAACAGTATTCATACAAGTATTAGGATGACACAATATGAAGCTCTTTATGGAAGGAAGTGTAGGACACCTTTATGCTGGTATGACTTAGGAGAGAATCTTATTTTGGGACCAGAAATTGTGCAACAAACTACTGATAAAGTGAAGATCATTCAAGAAAAGATGAAGACAGCACAGAGTAGACAAAAGAGTTATTATGACAAGAGGAGAAAGTCGTTGGAATTTGAAGAGGGTGACCATGTATTCTTGAGAGTTACACCTACTACTGGAGTTGGAAGAGCTCTGAAATCTCGAAAATTCACTCCAAAATTTATTGGTCCTTACCAAATTCTGAAAAAGATTGGTCTTGTGGCTTATCAAATAGCCTTACCTCCAATTCTTTCAAACCTCCATAATGTTTTTCATGTCTCACAACTCAGAAAGTATATTTCTGATCCTTCTCACATCATTGAACTCGATACAGTACACTTGAAGGATAATCTAACCTATGAAGCACCACCTGCGTGTATTGTGGATCAAAGGATGAAACACTTACGTGGAAAAGATATACCTCTAGTTAAGGTCGTATGGAGTGGAATAGGTGATGAAGATGCAACGTAGGAGTTAGAGAGCAAAATGAGGGAATCTCACCCTCATCTTTTCCCATAAGGTAAGAAATTTCGAGGACGAAATTTTTTTTTTAAAGTGGGGGAGAATTGTAACATCCTAATTTTCAGTACCTCTACAACTTTTGTCAAAATTTTATTAATTAAATTATTAGGAATTGGGGAAAGTGACTATAGAATTTTATGTTTGTTAGATTATTTGTGATTTTTTTAAAATTTTCTGGAATTAAAAAATAAAATAAAATAAAATAATAATAATAAAATAATAATAAAATAATAATAAAATAATAATAAAATAATAATATATCTTAAAAAAAATGATTTTGACTTTTTAAAAAGCACATTTCTCTCTCTGCCTTCCGTAAGCTCTTCCCTTCTCTCATTTTTCTCGCTTTCTCTCAAACCCTTCTCACTTTGAAGTTTGATTTTGAGGGGAAAATATTGATTTTCTTGAGAAACTCCAAGAGGTAAGTTTGTTTCTCTCAATCTTCTCTACATTTCTACGGTTTTATTTTTCAAAACGGTGCCTTTTCAAATTTTTTCCTCACTTGGCTAAGCTTGAATGGGAGTAGAAAGAGTGTTATTGTAGGTTTTACACCTAGGACACTAGAATAATACTTAGAATTGAGGATTAGAAGTGATTAAGCTAAAAACCTTAAGCACCCTAATTCGTAAGTCACTGTTCATTGAATTTTGGGACGTTTGTGAACAGAATTAGGAATTAGTATATTCATAAAAGTTGTAGCCCTTTAAGTTATAGAAATTTAGAAACTTGTTTCACATCAAACGGATATTTTTAGCTCAAGTTATGTTTATTTTACTGTCAAGTGTTATTATAGCTGTGAAGTTAAGAGGTTGCCCTGTTTCAACAGCCTCGGTTTTTGAATTACTGGGATTGATATGTCTGAAATTAGGACTTTATTCCTTAATAAAAGTTGTAGGAAATTATATTTAAGAAATTTATAAATTTATTTCATGTCAATAGCTTATGTGTAGCATGAGTTATAGTCAAATTACCAAGGCATGTTCAGAGTGTTATTGTAGTTGAGCCATGTTGGAAACAACCACTGTAAACTAAAAAACTGCATTTATTCTACAGGGTATTTGAATTTAATTCCTTCATAAATATTGTAGGTAATTAAGTTATTGAAATTTTGGCTCTTACCTCATGCCAAAACAGCTTATATAACTCTAGAAAATTCTGAAATACTGAACCTTGTCCATATTTGTTATTAGGATTCTTCCTACTCTAAATGTATTACTTCCATTACTCTCTTCTACTTGTATTAATTCCATTAGCATCAATTTAGGCCCTAGAAATGATTTTATAACTCAAAGAATCATAGTCTTAAATTTTAGAATTTTAGGCTATGAAGGAGGTGAGATTTAGCCTCGGTTTTTGAATTACTGGGATTGATATGTCTGAAATTAGGACTTTATTCCTTAATAAAAGTTGTAGGAAATTATATTTAAGAAATTTATAAATTTATTTCATGTCAATAGCTTATGTGTAGCATGAGTTATAGTCAAATTACCAAGGCATGTTCAGAGTGTTATTGTAGTTGAGCCATGTTGGAAACAACCACTGTAAACTAAAAAACTGCATTTATTCTACAGGGTATTTGAATTTAATTCCTTCATAAATATTGTAGGTAATTAAGTTATTGAAATTTTGGCTCTTACCTCATGCCAAAACAGCTTATATAACTCTAGAAAATTCTGAAATACTGAACCTTGTCCATATTTGTTATTAGGATTCTTCCTACTCTAAATGTATTACTTCCATTACTCTCTTCTACTTGTATTAATTCCATTAGCATCAATTTAGGCCCTAGAAATGATTTTATAACTCAAAGAATCATAGTCTTGAATTTTAGAATTTTAGGCTATGAAGGAGGTGAGATTTTAGAGGTCTAATATGGTTGGAATTAAGGATTTAATTGGGGTATTTAATTGGCATGTAAGAGGCTACTTAGAGGTGCAAAGAGGAGAACCAAATACTTGATAGATTATTTGATCAAGAGTTACTCTTCACCAAGTTACAACATAAGGTAAGGGGTAGGATAATTTTTATAATTCACTTTTGCTTGAAATAACATTGAGAAGAAGTCCCTTTACTTCTAAGTTAATTAGAAATTTATTTGGAATTATTTGAATGTTATTTCTATTTTTGATGAATTTTTAAAGTTTTAAGATTATGTGAATTTTATGGCTTCTAAATGGAGCAACTTGAGTGTATGGAACCTTGTATGATTATAAGGCATCCATGAATGTTGTTTGAATCGATTGCTTAATCATTAGTAATTTTATATGATTTATTGATGAATTTAGTTTTAGAATTATCATATTTCTATGTTTAGTATTATGATAATTGTTTTAAATTGATTATTGAGATATATTGTATGTATGTTATGAAGCATGATAAGTAGAAAATTATTGTGGAATGTTTTTGTTAAGATGTGATTTAAGTATAATGAGGTGAAACAAAGTTGAAAGAGTGTGAAAAAGTTATGATAAGTCATGCATCATGTTCATGAGTCAAAGATTGAGTGTATGAGGAGGATATGGAAAATCAGGGTCGGTTCCATGCTAACCTCGGGGATGATTGAGTGTGATCGAGCTCATATGTGGCTCAGACTCGCTACCTAAGCTGTGAGACTCTCACTACCAATCTTGATTATCCTAACTAAAGCCCCAGGGTTTCTCATGATCAGTTGAGCTGGACAAGTAATTATGAGTATACTACCGCGAGGCGGTGAGATGTTCCAGTGAAACTCCTGATCCTTCTCGAAAAAAAAAACAAAAACAAAAAGAGAAAAAAAAAGAAAGTGGTTTTGGGATCCCCATGGTCTTGCATACTAGGATGTGTCCTAGAAAAGATTAGTGGATACATTGCATTCATAATATCATATCATTTGTGTGCTGATTGCTAGTATGTTTGTATGTGGAATTTCTAATTAACCCAATGTTATTTGCATGCTCTAAGTGAATATAAAGTTGTCTTACCCTTTTTGTGCATGTATTGTTATTATGAAATGTTTACATAGGTGACGTTGAACACAACTCATCTCCGGTATCATCTCCAAGTAAAGTTTAAATACGATCACTGCAAGTACTAAGTAGATGACTTGATCGGACACCACTACAGTGCTACAAGAGATACTTCATTTTATTGGACGTACGAAATATATCTCCTCTTTAATTAGGTTGTATAGTTAGTTTGTCTGCTCTGGTCTTGTGAACCCTTGTTAGGTGTATTTTGGGATGACTTTGTGTATATTTACTATCTAGTTATACTTGATACTTATGAATGATATGTATATTAATCACTAAGTGTATGTTCTAATTATTGTGTATCTTACTTCTACAAGAGTGTATTGGTAATCAAATACTAAGAGGAACCAATAATAATTAATAAATCATAATAAAGTGAATGTTGGTATTAAAGGTGTCACACTAATGTAACACCCTACCTTATAAACCCTCACTCAGAAGAATTAATAATTTTTTAGCATAAATTTTTTTTTTAACCGATAATAATCTTTCCCTTGTACATAATATTAATATACATAAATTTTCAATAATACATTCCTGCATTTCATCATTTTAAAAAGTACTAAAAGTAAACATTCATAATTACATATAGATAAAATATTAGTACAGCCCTCCAAAATATTAAGGCAACATTGGGGATACTTCCTACAGAGCAGCTAATTACACAAAACAGTGAATACTACTCAGTACCATGTAGGTCTATATACTACAAAAGACTATCTATAAAAGTTTGGATATGTTTATCCCAATACATGTTGCCATCATTGTGGCTCCCAGCTAACGAGTATGAGTATCATACTCATCGGGTGTGGAATCTGTGTCATCTCCCCTCTCTTCAAACAATGACTGATCAGGTCCAACGAGTACCGCAAGCATAAAGGAAATAAAGAAAACAGAAAGACAAGAGGGTGAGCAACAGTTCATACATCATTTTAAAATCAACATCATAAACATTCACAAGTTAATCAAATTTCAAATGATTGATGTTAATGATGCATGATCCTAATATGTTTTCTAAAATGTTTATGCATGCGGGCCCGAATCATTTCTCAAATCAGTACTGGGGTAGCCAGGAGTTGACACTACTAGGCATGGAAAATCCACCCACGGGATTGTTGAGATCCATGCTCAAATATAAACCCAGTAGCTCACTGACCATTGATATACGGTAAGAGCACAGTCAGGTATAGCAGAGTTTGTACAGTGGGATCCCCAACAACAGGTAGCGAGCCTGGGTCTTTTGGGGCCTCCAACCACTACCCTTCCTATCCTCAAGTCCTCCCTCAGGGCCTCCCTATCGTATTCTCAGAGTCCATAATCTCCGATTCCCCAGATTTCACAAATCACCATTTTCAAATGAGTAATGTATGAGTCCCTAAGTAGTTTTTCTTAGAAATTCACATTTTTCCAAAAATTTGATAGAGTTTCCCCTGTAATACAGACTTCCCAAAAATTTCCAATCACCTGTTACAAGCAGAAAACTTCCAATACAGTTCAAAAAGGGTTCACAACCCATCATCCAATTGTTTCAATTTAATTTTCAATGAATTTTCTCATGAAAAACCACCATACATATAAATGCTCACTCAAAGACCATACATATCATAATAGAGTACCAAGCATATATTTTACACTATCATACACGTAAGCAATTCATGATCACTTTCACAATCAAGCATATAATAAAATCAAAATGATCAATCATAACAAATTTAGACAAATTCAACAAATAAGGTCAAACAAGTTTATGATGTAATCCTTACTATATAGCCCACCCCTTACCTAATACGTTCACACTTATTCCTTTCAAAGCTTGATGTTATGTTTCAGCAAAATCTATATACGTAATAAAATGCTAGTTAGAATCTTATATTTCTATGATTCTATCTCATGAGAATTTAAATTCATTTTGTATTGTTAATCCATTTCTAATAATATTTTAAGCTCAAATTCAGCTTACAATTAACTTAGAAATTATCCTATTTTGTAGGCACTTAGAGTAGAATGAATCCTAATAACAACCATGGACAAGGTTCAGTATTTCGAAATTTTCTAGAGTTATATAAACTGTTTTGGCATGAGATTTGAGCCAAAATTTTAATAACTTAATTACCTACAATATTGATGAAGGAAATAAATTCAAATACCCTATAGAATAGATGCAGTTTTCAGTTTTCAGTGGTTATTTCCAACTGGGCTCAATTACAATAACACTCTGAACATGCCTTGGTAATTTGACTATAACTCATGATAAACATAAGATATTGACATGAAACAAATTTCTAAATTTCGGGGATATAATTTCCTACAACTTTTATGAAGGAATAAAGTCCTAATTTCATACGTATCAATCCCAGTAATTCAAAAACCGAGGCTATTGAAACAGGGCAACATCTTAACGTCACAGCTAGAACACTTGACAGTAAAATGGGTATAACTTGAGCTACTAATATCCGTTTAATGTAAAACCAGTTTCTAAATTTCGACAACTTAAAGGGCTACAACTTTCATGAAGATACCAATTCCTAATTCTATTCACACAAGTCCCAAAAATTCAATGAATAGTACCTACGAATTAGGGCTCTTAAAGTTTTTAGCTTAACAACTTCTAATCCTCAATTTTAAGCATCATTCTAGTATTCTAGGTGTAAAACCTACAATAACCTTCTTCCTACATCCATTCAAGTTGAGCCAAGTGAGGAGAAAAATAGAAAATGCACCGTTTTGAAAAATAAAACGGTAGAAATGTAGAGGAGATTGAGATAAACCAACTTATCTATTGGAGCTTCTCAAGAAAAACAAGATTTCTCCCTCAAAATGACGCTTGAAGGTAAGAAAAGTTTTAAGAGAAAGAGAGAAACGAGGAACTACGAAAAACTTGCAGAATGTTTCATTTAAAAGTCAAATGGTTGAGTCTTATTTCACCTAATTTTCCGCTCAATGGATATGAGGCCGCAAGTATAAGATTTCGACTCGCAATCCGCTCAGCGGATTTCTCATGCGCCCAGCGGATATGAGGCCGCAAGTAAGAGAGAGATTCCAAATATAATCCGCTCAGCGGATTATATTACAAAAATTTTATTGATTATTTTCTTCTTTTTACTCTAACCAAGATTTGAACCCACAACCCCTAAGACTCCAACATCACTCCAAAACCATATTAACCATCATATGTTTATTGTCAATTTATACACATAATAAAGTTTTAATGTACTCACACTCAATACATACAAGAAAACAATAATTTCTAAATGTGACAATTAAAATTGTTAAGTTCATACTCTTTCAATTTCAACCCTAAATCATATAATTACTATCAGGCGTCCAATTGCCCGCGAAACGAATCAATTTTAAGTATTTTCTAAAAATTCTAGAAAAATTCTAGAAAATCATAAATAATCTAACAAACATAAAACTCTATAGTTCCTTTACCCAATTCCTAATAATTTAATTATTAAAATTTTGACAAAGATTTTGTCAAAATTTAACAAACCAGGGTTATTGAGAATCGGGATGTTACATGAATAGTGCTCCATCTTTACATGGTAGCGCAAGATTTATATATAGCATGATCTTGCAACCTGTAAATAATCTAATGATGGAGGGTGACTGATAGGGCATCAACTACCTGCTCAGCTCTAGTGATCTGGATTTGAACCTTTAATCTCTGAAAGATGGTAAGATCTTTCAAGCTAACGTTAAACTTGGGAAAGATAGTCAGAACTACACTCCCGATATGGAGAGTAGTCAGTTCCGATGACGACATGTTCATAGTGGAGGTAGCTAGAGTCTAAGAGAGAGACTCTTGTTGAAACGGGTAGTTCTTGCCTTCCATGGAGAAAAAAGACTAACCATATAGCCACATAGTGGAGATGAGTATATCCTTCATTTATCCAGTATCTTATGAGATCCTTGAGAATCTTGATGTTGACATACTGTTCTTCTGTGGTGGAGGCAAGGGCACACTGGTCTATCTTTGGGGATTGAACATACTCCTTGACCTGAGGTTTTCTGGTAGAAAGGAGTCAAGAGATAGATCAAAGGGTGAATCTTTGTCTCTTAAAAATATTATAAGGGCTCAAAAGAGGATTGTACGTTTGGAAGATTTGGGCATCTTCCAGGACATAGGAATATCCTATAAGGTTTTCAATCTTAGAGAAAAAAGATTTTTGAGATGTTTTTGGGAAGAGAAAAAGTGGAGTTTAACAAGACAGGACTTAATTGGTAGTATTTGGTTATCCATTTCTAAAGATTTATCTTACTCGCCTTCTACATATATTTTTTACTATCATGCCCCTTACTAGAAAATGATTGGGTTCTAATATCATTTCGAATAAAGACTTCCTGTTATCCAGATAATATGAACCTCCTGAGGTATTATCCCTTCTTATCTAAAAAACTTTATATTAAAAGTAGTATAAATTCTTATACTTAATACTTATCAATTTTATATGTTAACATAAGTCATTGTCTTTTTTATTTTTATTGTGTATTTTTCCAGATGAGATGTTATTCAATGTACCAACTTTAGACTCTTCTTCCTTTTGACAGAAACCAACTTTGGACTCTAGAGCATTAATACTTTTAGAATTATAATGGTATGGTATGCTATGTGGTCCTATAACTACTTTTAAATCAAAAGTAAGACAGATATTTTTTTATTCTTTACCCTTAATTTTTTGCAAGTGAAAAAACCACTTTGTTTAACTAGAAAAGTTTCTTCAAACCTATTTTGCTGTTGTATATATCAGTGTGATACGGAGGAAGTTGGACAGAAATTTTCTTTTGCAAACTTGGCCACGCCAAGTTTGGTGGTTGAATTCACGTAAAAGTTTTATGAGATGTTTGTGAACACTTAAGAGGATGTGGGTGTAAATAGTTAAGAGAAGATTGGATATGGCTTCTTTGTGCTTGGTCCATACTGTGTGTATTGCAAAAACAAAAGTGTTTTTGTTATCTTTAGTTTTTAATTTTTTTTCTAAGAAAGAATACATGTAAAAAAAAATTACGTATATATATATTTTAATTAAATTAAATAAGATTTTATACAGAATTTTAATATTATTTGTTAATATCAAGTGCTACAAATATTCTTGGCTTAAGATTTTATTTTTTTTGTTCTGGTAGGAATAAAATTTGGGGATCAATCACTGGGCAAAGCTCGATGCATAAAGTACAAGGAATGGGAAATTACCAAAGATTCTTTATTCCTTCTAAATGGGAATCAAGGAATATGTAACATTCTAATGAACTGGTGGATAAATTGCGAAAATGAAACTTATTGGTTGTCATAAATTTAAAAGTTTAAAGTTTTAACAGACAGAAACTAGATCTAACAGAAGAGACTAATCTGTACAAGGGAGTGAAATAAAGTTTGAATTCTCACTATAAACAAAGTGTTTTTATTCAGTATTTGTTCTGTGTGATGATCATAATTGTCTATGAAGGAGAATATATACGAAAGTGAAAACAAAATGAAAAAATTCCATGTATTGGACAATGTCCATCCCCAGGAGTTTTGGTATCAGATTTGGTTGCAAAGGACATAAAGTAACAAGAATTTTGAGGTTGCTATGGTTTATTATAATTACAGAAAACAACGTTGATGCTCATAATATTCCTTAGATAAAAAAGAATAAACCTCATCTTCACCACCCCATCTATGCATTAGGGGATTCCAAAGCTTATCCTATTCATATGACAAAAACAAGATTAATTGCTTTTCTTCAACACACATGGGCCACATGCATAGGATAGTAGCATATATTTTCATAATTAACTAATACCAAATCCTACATTCAAAGTTGTGGACCTGATGAATGAGAGCAACGGAGCAATAAAATTACAAATGGTGCAAATCCTACAATCCAATTGAAAAAACTCCACGTTCTCCACCTCAGATTTCACCACTTCATGCGTCACCTCGCACATTCTTTCCTAGTGGCGGGTCCTCCTACAAATTCATGCACGCCCGCTATAAATAGATTCATGTGAGCGTGCTACTACTTAACTGTTCCTGCTACACTCAATTACACCACAGCACAAGTGTTGTTTCGTTTCCCTGCGAATTATTGTACTTTCTTTTTCTGTCCTCTAATTAATATAGTGTCCTCATCCTGTGCTTAGCCTTCATTATTACTTTATCATAAGTGACATTATGCGCTTCACATTGATGATTGATGTTTGATGTATCGGTAGTATCACACCACATTAAATAACTTTCTTAGCTCGGTGTTTTATATTAGGTGGAATCGTTATACTGAGCTATAAATTGGAGGTTTTGATCTTATATACCTGTATACTCATCTTCTTCATCGGTTCTGGTTCCCCAAGTCTTTAATACATATACACTAAAACCTTTGGTAACCTTGCGCTGAAACTTTATTTTTCTTTCTTGTAATGAAAAAGTTGTATTTCTCTTTTCATTTACCTTTATGATCATACTCTAACTGAAACCATTAAGTTGCCAGAAGTGATGATACTTGCATTTAAAATTTCATTGGCCAAAGGCAAACATAATATTATTGTGTTTGGATCCATGTCCCAGATATGGTTTTTCATATTTACTAAGAAGTTAACAGTTACAGCTTCTGCATCCCATACTTAATTTCTTAATTCTCAATGGATTTCAACACATGTTGTGGTTTACTGAGCAGGGTTTTTGTGAACATTGGAATTAACAAATTCATTTGATGTTGATGCAGATTAGAATTTGTTTAAGATGGATACTTCCTGCAGGATTGCTGGGTTCCAGTATGATTGCTTGCTTTTCGGTATGAATGATGCTACTCTATTAGTGCCCTCTTGGATGTTTCCGAGTTGTACAATTTTGGTTCAAGTGTTATGAAATTGCACCTGAATTCACTATTTTTTTTACCAAGTTTTTAAGCTCTGGAAAATTTATGATGGCAGTGATATAATCAAACAAGGAGTAGAGACTAGAGAGTGCAGAATGATAATTCAAGTTTTGGATGAGTTTTATATTTGATTTTGAGAGAAAAAGTCGTATGAGAACAAGGGATAGGAACAATGCTTTTATCTCCTAAAATTTATAAATTGAAAAGAACAACTTAAAAAAAAAGGAAGTTTCGGAGAGAATCAAGTTATTATTTCCCTCTTTTTCCTATTCAACTAAACCAAGCCATTGCAAACGTGTTCTGTCACCATTTTAAAGAGAAAATGGGGGGGTTTTATTTATGTATGGCTCCACCTTTTTCCACAGATATGGACGATACTCTCTACCCATTGAGCTCAGGTCTCAATTTGGCATGTCGGAAGAACATAGAAGGTACGAACATTAACCATGAAAATTACAGTACCTCCAATAAGATAATATGCAAATTAAGTCCTTTAGTTAAACCAATCTTGTTTACAGAGTACATGTTAAAACACTTGCATATGGAAGAAAGTGAAGTACCAAATATTTGCCTGGATTTTTACAAGGAATATGGGACAACTATGGCAGGACTAAAGGTACAGAAATTGAGGCATTTTCTCGGTTTTCTCTTCATCGTTCTTTCCTTACGAAAATACCAATTTCAGGCATTTGGTTATGAGTTTGACAATGATGAATTTCATGCCTACGTGCATGGAAGACTACCATACGGGAAACTGACGCCAGATCCAGTGTTAAGGAACCTTCTGCTTACCATGCCTCAGCGTAAAATAGTATGCAAATATTTTACGTTAGTCTGTTCAGTGGAGAGTATTTCATACAATTCTAAGACTAGGAAATGGTCATCTCAGGTATTCACAAATGCAGATGAAGCACATGCACACCAAGTGCTCAGCAGATTGGGCTTGAAAGAATGTTTTGATAGCATCATTTGCTTTGAAACGCTTAATCCTCCTAATCACACAAATATACCAACTGATAATCACGTCCTAACATGGAGTAACTCGTTTGACAAAAAAGATTGTAACCAGGTAGAGAGTGCGTGTTTCAACTCCAAGACACAAATCCTCTGCAAACCCTCTGTGGAAGCCATTGAAGCCGCCATTCAGATTGCTAATTTAGATCCAAGGAAAACGGTAAAATCAATTACATGTGCTGTGTTTAGCATAATGTAGAAATGAACGAGCATAACTTAAGCATAGACAAGTAGCTTCTGCGTCATTTTAACCTATATGATATGAAACTATTGATAAATGCACGTTTTAACAAAAAAAAGAAGCAAACACTACGTAAATTAAGAAGTGACACGTGGAAATTATGCCTTTATGTGTTTATTTATTTATTTTGGCCGTTTAGTCTTGGATACAACTTACCACAGCTCTTTTTGTTCCCTCTACCACACAATGCAGTTGTTTTTTGATGACAGTGCTAGAAACATTGCAAGTGGGAAGGCTGCTGGACTTAACACAGTTATTGTAAGCTATAATTTATATTCATTCATCCTCTTTGGGAAATTTTAGAATTTGAATAGCTATATATGATTTAAGTACATATCTAACGCAAGTTACCATATTGGTGGCAGGTGGGACGCTCAGATTTGGTGCCTGGTGCCGACCATGCACTGAACAGCATTCATAACATCAAAGAAGCATTACCCGAAATATGGGAGATTGAGGGAGACCAACAGCAAATGATCCAATCCCCAACAGTTGAAACCATGGTCCTTGCATGATTTTGCTTTGAACAAGTAGCAAATATTTACCTGCTGAACAATCCCAACCATGATGGCAGTTGTCTCCCCGCATACAGTGATGCTTAAAAATGTAATCATATTGTTGGGAGCGTGTAAACGCAAATAACAAAAGCATAGATAAAGAAATGGAAAAGAGAATATTATTGTTATAGAGATTAAGCACGAGTCTTGACATACAAAATATGGGTAATTTGGCAGCCACTAATGACAATCCAAACACATTAACATGACTAATAAGGGACAATCAGAACATTGAGAAACGAACTGAAAATCATAAGAAAGGTGATGATCTTCCGCGAAAAGATCAGCCATCTATTGGTAGTACTCCACAATTAACAATTCTGCATGGCTTCCGAGGGACATCTAACCTACTTGTCTCCTGGGATTCAAGTGCCTTCACAACATCCATTCCATCAACGACATGTCCAAATACAACATGACGATTGTCTAGCCATGGAGTCTGCATAAAAAAATAAAGACAATTAATAAGCTAAATTTTTTAAGATTCGTATATTTTAGTTAAATAATTGAGCACTGAATATGATAAATAACATCCACAGCCAAATGGTTCAGTCTGTGCAGAAAACATATCTTAGATATGAAAACAGACTAGTGACTAGTGAGGCTTTCCAATAAACAACCAATCAGTGAATATTGATGTTAGGCTTGATTAGAACTTTGAGATTACTTTCATTGAAGTTTACATATTAGTAACCAGTAAAAATCAGGAGGTGAAGCACACGTCTCTCACCTTTACAGTGCAAATGAAAAATTGACTACCATTGGTATTTGGACCAGCATTTGCCATGCTTAGAACTCCGGGACCAGTATGCTTCACTGCCAGAAAGTGATGAAACTAGAAATTTTAGAGGATTGATTAAACTGTTATAAATTGGAAAAGTAGCCAAAGCTGAATTTCGAAAACCAATCAGCCATTTACTATTAAGAACTTGTAATTAAATATTACTATCCAGCCAGAAATAGAGACATACAGGCAAAACTCTCATCTTTAAAACTAGGACCATAGATACTAATTCCACCAGTTCCCTGCAGCCAATAAAAGCACATATTACGTGAGAATAAACTTTAGTAGCCTCATTTGTCAGTGTGAAAATAAATGCACTCATTACTACATGTATGCAGTCATACACACAAAAATATAATAAGCTCACATTTCCTTCCGTAAAGTCTCCACCCTGAATCATGAAATCTTTGATTATACGATGGAAGGAGCTTCCTTTGTAACCATATCCTTTCTCACCTGTTAAAATTCAATATTACACAGTCCATTTCAGATAGTAATCCAACGACAACAAGAGAAATGATGCAGAAAAGTTTGATTGCTTGCCTGTGCACAAAGCACGGAAATTTTCAGCTGTTTTAGGAACAACCTCTCCAAAAAGGCCCAAAACAATCCTGCCCACAGC
The DNA here is from genome assembly GCA_963425845.1 of Sphenostylis stenocarpa. Taxonomy (NCBI): domain Eukaryota; kingdom Viridiplantae; phylum Streptophyta; class Magnoliopsida; order Fabales; family Fabaceae; genus Sphenostylis; species Sphenostylis stenocarpa. The sequence continues at coordinate 32,540,337 of OY731398.1, read as the reverse complement.
TTCACCCCCAACTTCTACATCAAAGAAACACTTGGTTGTCACCTTGGCTTGAAGCTCTAAAGCCTAAAGGTAACAAAACCATGTAAGAGAATCGTGTTAATCACAGTATAAGAGATTATTGAGCATTGTCAAGACTTTTTCAGATTTAACCAACGAATATGATTCCAAACATGGACTTGTAAATATTAAAAATCACAAAACCAATATTGAAAGATTCTACTATCAACAAGTGGTCTAAATTTTAAGAAATGTTCAGGGTCTGCTTGGTTAAGAAAATGTTTTCTCCTTCCATTTTCTATTTTTTTAATAATTACAGGAAATACCACCTTGTTTTGTTTTCATCTCAAAAAATTGTATAGGAAAATATGAAAACCACTTTCTTTTCGCACTCTTGTAATAATGCCCAAGTGGAACAAAGAGTACAAGTTAGAGATCCTGCAGGTGCCATCCTTTAGCTTCTCCACTCTCTAGTAACAATACTAGTTACTATTATTCAGTAAACACAATCCCAAACCACAAATTTTAAATGAGAAGCTTACCTTGTCTGTCGCATTGACACATGTCATACTCCTATATCTAATTGACCTTGCTTCAGATTGTTGCCTCACAGGAAACCTCAAGGCATAGTGTGACCTTGATGCCAATGCTATACCGTAACCACGTGACCCTGTACCGCAACAGACCACACGTGGCCTTTGAACCTTAGTAGCCACATCCCTGCTCAAATTACCCTGAAAAAATGGCAGCAAACTTCTATCATTATTAACAGTTGGCACCTTTGCAATCCAAAACCCCTGATGAGCAAAGGTGTGAAAAATCATCCCTTTCATACATTATATGAATAAAAGCGACTTGGGTGCTTCCAAAAGGCAAAGTCAAAACAGTGCACTTAATAGTAATGCCTTTTCAATAATTGTTAGTATTGATGGATAAGGAGAATAAAAGAGGAAGCAGAGACCTGAAGGCGTGGAAGTGGGTTCTGACAATGAACTAATTGAGCTGATAATGAAGACGCCATACTGACTCAAACCTTCCCTTGTTTTGCTGCGCGGTGTTGATTGTGAAGAACTCGGAAAATACAGCCTGAAAGCCGGAAGGGATAAAAGGGTTGTAAGGATGTGTGTGCACTTTTTATATGTAAAAGAAAAACAATAACTATGTAGTTTTATATTTATTTAATGTTTATTTACTGATTTACATCGATTAATATAAATAGCTATATATATATATTTAATTTAATACCCTCTGTATTAGTAAGGAAATGCTCTAATATCTAAAAAACAAAAGGAAAAAATAATAATAATAATTTAATAGGCAAGCTGTCTTCAGAATATTTTAGAGAACAAGAGAAATTAGGAGATTAATAGAAATAAGAGTATAAATATGCAAATTTGTTTTGAATTTTTCTTTTGCTTAATGAAATAGGAAGATAAAATGAAGGAGGTTTGGGTGTTTATGTTTAATGGTTTCCCATTTTAATGTAAAAAAAAAAACATTTTAAATGCTTATATGGAATGGATTCTAATTTTTGGTCAAGGGTTTTAGGTTATAATCCTTTTTTGACCCTACAAAAATTCCACTACTATTATAGTATTTTATTTATACAAAAAAAAATGCTAGTTTTCCATACAATTATGACAAATTGATTTTATTAATTATGTAAGATGAATAGCAAGTATTAATATTTTTCTTGCTTGCTAGTGCTGGTCCTACCACCAACTGGACTCACATTGATTTCTCAGTCACCATCTGTGAATTTAAAATATAAGGTTGGTTAATGGACAAGAGAAATTTTCAGTGATAATTAAAAGGAAAATGATATTTTGACAACTCAAATCCATACAACTCCTATAAATAACTTTCTTTTAATATTATAATAATAATTTTGTTTTATTTTTATTTTTATTTAATCATTTTATAGATTATTATATTAATAAAAGTAAATTGTTTGAAGGATTGTATGGTTTCTGGTTGTGAAAATATCACCACTCTAATTAAAATATGTTCAATGTTTGTTCTCTTGTTCAATTCTAAACGAGGTTGTAGCTGTTTTTCTTTTCGTGGTCCAATCTACGCCAATATTTATACTTGTGGGCTTTTACCAAAAGTCTCAAACAGTGAAGAAGAATCTGGGCCCATAAAATGGGCCAGACTCGCAGAAAATGTGTCCCATTTTGGAATCACACTCTGCTTTTAGATGTTAATGAAAGAATGTATGAACTATGAAATTGAATTGAATCGAATCGAATCAGATTTTTAGCATTAGAGGTCCCTAAATAATATGGTTTTTCAATGTTTAGAGTTTCGTTAAGGTAATTTGAAGAGAAAAAAAATTAATTAAAAAATTAAATCATAGACTTTTTTATTCCTAATAAATCATGGTTTTTACCCTGCCTATTTATACATATTTTTTTACCCTACAAAAAGTCACGATCAAAATTGTTGATTGATAAAAAAGAAGAAGTAAATTTTGATAATAAAAAACTAACAAATAACAATAATTTGTAAAAAATGTTGTAACTATTGCTCCTCGATACCTTCTTATACCATAGTTTTTAAATGGGGCTCAACATCTACTCGTCCTTCAATAAATTTTGGCATTGGATCAAGTTTGTGTTCAAAATAAACATTCAACAACATAATAATGCCTCTTCCTCATCAGAACAAAGTACATATCCCCAACTACATGGTACTTTTTATACAAAACCAACCAAATATCTTGTAGTCCTCATTCATGTTTTTTAAGACACAAAACTTCAGCCACTATACTCCAATAATTCACCCTCATTTCTCAGGAATCTTCCTTCATAGTGGAGCACAAAGTGAGTTTGAACACCATTACACAAAATACCACCACGATTTATTTATTTTTAAATCTAAACCTTAAATGAATGTAAATATATACCTCCAACTATACCCGTGAGAGATACATTAACTAAAGTTGCAATCTTTGAGAGACAAATCAAGGAACAATTTTTCAAGATTCTTACTAACAAATAACTATGAACACCAACATAAAACAGACCACCCACCAACGAGTTTACAAAAAACTTTCAACAAAAAACCCAAAATCAATAAGTTTCACCATCAGCATAAACCTTCCCAAACGCAGGGACATATGCATATGATTCAACTAAACCATCAATGGACTCACCTAGATAATGAAAATCATTATCTCGCAACAATCGTGAGAATACAATCTCAATAATTCCTCTAACTCTTTACGAGTTTACTTTCGTTCTTCACGAAACAAATTAAAATCATTAATTATTTTACAACAATCATGAGTACACAATCGCAAACTTTTTACAAGTCTACTGTCATTCTCCAGAACGAATGAACCAACAGTGACAACTTTCGGAAACTCGATAGCTACTTCACTCGTTTTATTTTTTAACAAAGAAGTTTTTATGCCAGGTTTTTAATAAAATGAATGAGAATAAAAGGATTTGTTGGGTTTTAAAAAAACACGTAACACAGCGTCAATTACATGTCACGTCTCACACAAAACAAACAAATGAAACTTCAAACCTGGATGGATCAGTGACGTGCATTGTTTCATCCAACATCTTTAATTAGTGTATTAGTTGAGACTTTAAATTAAAAATTAATCCATGTTTGTCAGAAAGTTTTCATTGTGTGTTGAAAAGGATTATTTATGAAAATTTTCATTGGTGATGGGTAAGATTATTTATGAAAAAAAATTAAAAATTTTAATTTGGTTGTAAGAAAAATCTTGAGCCATTTTAAATTGAATAATATAGTAGATGTGAAAAGTTGAAGCATTTGAAATACAGGTAAACAAAACAGTGGCGGATCTTTACCATTTATCTTTGTAAGGACCAAATAATATATTATTAATAAATAATAAATAAATATAAAATGAAGTAAAAAGATGAAAGGATAAAAGAATAAAATTGTAAATATATACTTAAATATATTAAATGACCATTAAGTTTAAGGAGTACAAAATTATAAATTATATGAGAGTTAGAAAATTGAGAAGGAATTGAGAAGATAAAATTATAAATATACAAATAAATATATTAAATATTCATTAAATTTAGAGAGTCAAAATCATACATGAGAGTTAGATAACAAGGTCCTCTCAACTCCCGCAAGAAGTCATCGCACAAAACTATCCTATAAAAAGATAGGAGTGAAGAAAATATAGGAAGCCAAATCTTAGGAAGTTTCAAAATAAGATACGGTTAAAGGTGAAGTGAGCGGTGTGTTTGGGTTGTGTGTTATATCTTTTATAATGATAATAAAAGGTTGAAATGATAGCCACTGAGTTTATTGGGTCATCATCCATGGTGATTGCATAGTGGGTTTGGTTAGTCGTGATTGTGGAGAAGTTGGTGCCTATGGTGGTCGTGGGGAATCAGTTTTGCGTTACTTTTTATGTAATCGTTCGTACTATTATTTGTGTTTCCTTTTTTCGTATCGTAATGGTAACAGTAATATTCATTTGGATTTGAAATTGCAGCAAACTCCAATGATGACGCAGCGTGTGTTGGAGTGAGTAGTGCCAAATCTCCACCCATTACATTCACATTTTGGTCGTCACACCAATAATGTTTATCCAACAAAATATGCTTAAATGCCTCATAATTTCACCCCCTCCTTTTCCTTCCATTAATGAAATCACAACCATGACTAGACATCTCACTTCCTCCCAAGCACACACACAACCATCCCATTCCTCTCCTCATTACAATCTTCATGGCTATAAAAACCTCCTTTCTCACTATCCATTCAACCATATAATTAATGCACACAACAAAAAGTACACATAATATTCCCACCATATATCTTACTACTACTTCAACCCTCCTCAACACCTGTCAAATACTAAACTCTACTCATCATATCTTTAACATGTAAGAAGCCGCAACACCACAATTAATTGGACGATTTTTTTTTCCTATTGTCTATCAGTTTCTTCGTGTTTCATCTGGGTGTGTTTTTTGGTCATTTTTTTTCTAAGTTGTCTTTGTTAAAAAAATTTAAAGGATTAAAGAATTTTTCATAACTAAGATCACGAATTAAAAAAATATATATAATATACCAGATTTTATATTTATAAATTATTCAATAATTTTAACTCATATTTAATTTCTAATAATTTTTCACTATTTTTATTTAAAAAGTATGCACTGTTTTTTTATTTTTTTAAGAATTACACATATTATTTATATAATTTTGAATATTTGTAAATATTTATTTATATTATTTTCAAATATAAAAATCCTCATAACACTTTTTCTCTTCAAAACCTGGGAACTCATAATTTATACCAATGTTTCAAGAATATTTTACATGTTTTTCAAAGAAATTAAATTTCAGATAAATCATGAGTATTGCCTAATATTTTTTTAATATATATATATTACGTTATATGATTATGAATGAATGACACGTGATTGATTTCTCAATATAGGACTATGTAATATGATACAATAAAAAAATATTAAAACACACTATTTAATGACTAATTTAAAACAAAACTTTATTGCCAAATTTGTCACTTGATTCAAAGCAAACAAGTTTAGAAGGTTGCAACTTGAAGACTTTGTTTTCACTGTATGGTGAGACAAAATGTAGCTCCGACATTGGGCCCTTACAATTAATGACGAACACTCGTAGGGTAAATAATTTAAACGGAAATTGTGCATTTGGTGAAATATTAAAATAAAGGAAAAAAATACAAGTAATGAGAGAATAATTATAATTTGTAAGAAGAGAAAGAAAATCCCAAGATCATAGTGTGGAGCAGAAGGCAAGTTATTTGAGAAATGCATTCTCAATTATATGAATCCACAAGTCAAAGAAATAGAAAATTAAGAGCATGATTGCTTTTTCTTTTCAAAGGTCTTCGGATTGATTGGTTCGTGTCTGTGATTCGGAAACTATTCTCGCATTATGTCAAACATTGAAAAACACCACACACATAAAACTAAACTATCCACACCAAGGTTCATTACTTTAATCATTTTTATGACTTACCGATTGAAGATGTAAGATTTATTTTTGGTATAACGCGAATGAAAACAATATCATCATCACTTTGGTAAAATATTTTCAGTCAATAATATAACAAAAATTAAATGAAAACATACACATTTTACATTTATTGAAGTTAAACATTGATTAAAGAATATGGCAAAATAAAAAACGATGTTATGAGATTGTGGGGTGTGTCGCACTGGATTCCCACCCATCCAATTTCCTTGATGAGAGTGATGATGGGGCATAGCTAATTTATTGACTTCAACGGCACCAAAAACTAACAATCATTCGGAGCAAAATATATATTTTAGGGGAAAATATATTAATATTAATTTTTTCTTTAAATTAAATTTCATATCTGAATTTTGTAAATGAACAATTTTTTTTGTATTAAAAATAGTCAATTATATTCTATAATAAAAATTAATTGTTAATAACATAATACAAAATCCATATATACAATACCCCACCGTATAGTAAGTACACTGTAATTTTCAACGCTATTATTTTATTTAAATTTTGTATTTAATACCTCCTAAACCATTCGAAACCCAATGAAAGAGACCCTCCATGTTTGATTCTTTTTCTTACTAGTCAAACCAAATCTCTACTCCTAACATTTTCTTATAATATCATTTCAACAATTCATTTTATGTTTTAAACATGTAACAGTATTATTAGGCATGATACAATTTAAACATGTAATTTATTATTATTATTATTATTATTCATGTCATTAAACAATAACTTTTATTAAGCATTTTAATTTTCATTATTGATGTAAAATATTATCATTTTCATAATAAAAACTTTTTAATTTTTTAGGTCAGATAATATTGTCTTTAAATAATACCTAACATTTACGAAATATTATATTATTATAATACATAGTCCCAATATTTATTTAATGTTTTCTATCATATCAAGTTTTGACTGACTTTGTCATGTGTGGTGTGTTCTGATAATATATTTTATTCATTGCTGTCATAATTTATCTATAAAACTATATCAAATAATACAATTTTATATAAAAATAATACAAAATAAAATATCTAAATTATATAATAGATTGATACATTTAATTTAAGGCTTTTATATAAATAATATATCGAACTGTGTAGTACCATTCTAAAATAATTTTAAAACTAATTATATGATTTGTTTAATTTTTACTTTTAATAATAACTACTTAAAAAAAAAAACCAGAACACTGTAACATAGTTTGGCATTGTCACTATACTCTAACATTTATTTACCCTGTAATTACTGGGTATTGTTGAACTCTTAAATAGATTATTTCACCAATGAGTTAAATAGATTGCACTTATTCCAGAAAATACTACCTTTCGCGCACATAATAACAGTTTTTTTTTTCCATTTTTATTATCACATACATTAAAAAAAGTCATAATATTCATATGACTTTATCAAAATAACCTTGTTATCTGAATAATTATATTATTCTTATTATAAATAAAAATTAAAAATAATTTTTGATTGAAAACTACAAACATTAATATTTTTTTAGAACAATAATAATAAATTTATTTTAAACAATTATTTAAATTGAATATTAATGTAATTGATAAATATTGTTAAAATATAGTTTTCTATTCATAAAAACATTTTAATAATTTTGTTATGTATAAAATATTATTTCAATATTTATTATATACAAATAAATTATTTTATATTAAAAATATATCATCTTTTATTGTAATAATAAGTAAGTTTTGTCTGAGATGTTCTAACATGTGATATATGATCTTATTAGTCAGCGACAACTTAATTTATTGTTTAGGTCAACAAAACGAAACTTAAACACTAAAAAGAAGAATTAAAATCTAGCATCTAAACTTGGATAGAAAAACAAAACCCCACGCTGCTCTCATCCTTCTGCTCTTCTTGTCTTCTCCCACACTCTCTGCTCCCCCGTTAGTCAAACACACACTCCATTTCACACCTCTTCTCAATTCCCCTCACAAGCCCCTCCCCGTTCATGATTCAATTCGCCCACGCCTTCCTTCATGTTCATCTGTCAGATTCCGCGCCGAAGAAGGAAAAAAACTCTCCCTTCTAAAATGGGTCTGCCTCTCTATTCGCCTCTCATCTCTCTTTCACTGCACCCTCTTTCCAGCTCTTAGATCTGTTTCTCAACCACTGCCCACCAGGTTAGATCGCAACATTTTCCCACCAAAACTTCGTTTCCTGCTTTTCCCCTTTGGCGCTGTTTGAGGGATTTTGTTTTTTCTTTCAGACCCACTTTGCAAGACTGTGTTTTGACCTCTTTTTATGCCACTTTAGCCCGAAACAGAAAATGGGTCGCATCGCTTTCAGCCTCGGAATTTGATGACGACAACGACGATGATGCTGATGGTGCATGGTGGTGATATGAGTAATCATGGGTGTTTAATAATTAGCGGCATATTAGGTTTTCGTCTGGTTTGTATTTGTATCTGGTAATGGTGCTTAGGTTCAGAAACCTTGTGGTGTTGGCATCTCTGTCTCAGGGGTGTTTGCATTTGTTGGAATAATAATGGGCAACGGCACTTCTCGTGTTGTTGGCTGTTTGGTGCCTTTTAATGGCAAAAGTGGGGTTGATTTGGAGTTTCTGGAGCCATTAGATGAAGGGTTGGGCCACTCTTTCTGTTATGTTAGGCCTTCTATTTTTGAATCTCCTGCCATTACCCCATCAAACTCTGAGAGGTTTACTGTTGACTCTAGCACCCTTGATTCTGAGACATTGAGTGGCTCATTTAGGCATGAGAGCATCGAAGAGAGACCTGGCAAGAATGTTCCGGAAACCACATTCAAAACAATATCAGGGGCTTCGGTTAGTGCCAATGTTTCCACTGCAAGGACAGGTAACCAGAATGCTCTACTTGCCAGTGATGTTCTAGAGCCTGCTGCATCTTTTGAGGGAACCTCTTCGTTTGCTGCAATCCCTTTGCAGCCTGTTCCCCGCGGTTCTGGACCTTTGAATGGATTCATGTCGGGTCCTTTGGAGAGATTCGCTTCCGGTCCATTGGATAAGGGTGGTGGTTTCATGTCTGGGCCGATAGAGAAGGGAGTTATGTCAGGACCTCTTGATGCCACTGACAAGTCCAACTTTTCAGCGCCCCTTGCTCGTGGTCGACGAAGGCCACACCTCCAGCGCCTTATGAGAAGTGTGAGTGGTCCTATGAGAAACACTTTTTCTAGGACTTTTTCGAAGCACTCCATGGGTGTCAGTTGGGTGCAGCGGTTATTCCTTCATCCGGTGTCTCAACTAGCTTGGAATTCCAAAGAGGCAAAGTTTCGGTCTGAAGTTTCTAGAAACTGTACTGAAGTTGGATCGTCCGAGTTAGAGTATAAACATACACAAAATTTGCAGTGGGCTCATGGTAAGGCTGGGGAAGATAGGGTTCATGTTGTGCTTTCTGAAGAACAAGGGTGGTTGTTTATTGGGATATATGATGGTTTTAGTGGACCGGATGCTCCTGATTTTCTGATGAGTCATCTTTATAAGTTTATAGACAAGGAATTAGAAGGGTTGCTCTGGGATTATGAAGATAATCCTGTTGATCCACTTAAACCTGAAGTCCTTAATAATGGAAATGATGCAATTGCTCTAGAATGCGGTAGGGAGGAAGTGTCTGATGCTCATAACATTTCAAATGAAGAAAGTTCTTGCTGTTTAGAAACTTCTTGTCCAGTAATAGTTGATCAATCATCTAATAGTGAAATAGTGGAGGTAAATGCTGAACAGAAAAATTGTGGAAGTCCCAGTGTTGACCATCCTGTTCCTGTATCTGTTCCAATTGGACAGTTGAGTGGTCAAGGCAGAAGAAGTGTGCGACTTTATGAGCTACTTCAGATGGAATCTTGGAATGAACAGGTGTCAGAACATGACAAGTATTCTATAGTTCCTGGGGAAATAACACAAGAAAGGCAGTTGAGGTTCTGCTCATCTGATGGTAAAGAGGATAGATCTGGACACCAGGATGAATGTCCTACTACTTCAGGGGAAAATGGAGGCCCTGGGTTTAATTCAACCAAACAGGAGCCAATAGCTCCCTTTTGTGTTTCAGGACGAAGGCAGAATTCGAGAAAGTCATTTATTGGTACAAAAATCAGAAAAATGTACAGGAAACAGAAGTCCTTACGTAAGAAACTCTTTCCTTGGAGTTATGATTGGCATAGGGAGGAATCTTGTTTTAACAAGAAATTAGTGGAATCCTCAGGACCCTTTAGAATATGCAAGTCTGGCGTAGATCATAATGCAGTTTTAAGTGCAATGGCGCGGGCTCTTGAAAGAACAGAAGAGGCATACATGAAAATGGTGGAGAACAATATGGATAAAAATCCAGAACTTGCCTTAATGGGATCATGTGTTTTAGTGATGCTGATGAAGGATCAAGATGTTTATGTTTTGAACCTTGGAGATAGTCGTGCAATTTTGGCTCAAGAACGACCAAATGATCGTCATCCTAATCCCTGTCTCATCAAAGACGACTTGAGGCATAGGAACAGATCTAGAGAGTCATTAGTGGGCATGGAGCTGGACAGAATTTCGGAGGAGTCCCCAGTGCACAATATAAACAAGCATGTTAACAAGATAAACAAAAACCGAGAGATATCCATGTGCCGATTGAAAATGAGGGCTGTTCAGCTTTCCACAGATCATAGTACAAGTATTGAAGAGGTGCGTTTCATCCCCTTTTTGGATTGATGAGCTATAAGTTAATATATTATAGTCAAATCAAATGTTCTATTTCTAAAATGTGATCTGCTAGGCGTGCATGGTTTGTTATTGTCAAGTATATATTGATTTATCTTGTCTCTACACGTATTTTTAATTATTTTTCATATTTAAATACCTGAAAATGCTCAAATTTGATTTTTTTTTCCCATTTAAATTCCATCTCGTGGAATATTGATAGTACATTTACCAAGATAGTGAAAAAGGTTTCTTTAAACATTTTTCTATAAGTGAGTTAGCAAGCACAATGCACCATAATATGCCATTTTGGTATTAAATGGAATAGAATTTATATGAGAGACCCATTTTTTAATAGGCATTTGGCATTTGCTAGGGGGTGTTTCTTTCTTTATTCACTTGCTTTTAACAAATGAGAAGTAAAATTTAGTTTGTAAAGGGAGAAATCCATGTTTAAGTATAAATTTCTGATCAGTTCATGTCAGATTTGTTGGCAATTTTGCTTGAGGAATTTCTAATTTAGACAAAAAGTTTAATAAAATAACTTCAAGTTTTCAAATATCAGCTATTGAATTCAACGTACTCTATTAATCACGTTTTTTAAATCTCATTTACCCTTATTTCATATTTCATCAGTATAAGATCAGGACCTAGCATAGATTTACCCATTTCTCTTTGTAGACAAACTCTGCCTATTTCTTACATCTAGTATCTGCATATACTACATACATCGTTTGTCAAGGTCCAGAGTGATTTTCTTATTTAGATTAGATGTATTTTGAAATTCAAGAAAAAAAAAATCAAGTGATTAGAAATTTTGGGGGAAGTAACAGTAGAATTGGGTTGTTAAAATAGTTTTACCCAATATTTTTCAATTCTGGTTGCAGGAAGTTTTCAGAATAAGAGCAGAACACCCTGATGATAATCAGGCCATATTTAATGATCGAGTGAAAGGACAATTAAAAGTTACCAGAGCATTTGGTGCTGGATTCCTGAAGAGGGTCAGTTGATCTTCTGACTTTGGCTATCTGAATTTTAGTTTGCTCCAGTCCTTTTGTCCATAGTGTATAGGTGGGATTCCACTTGTGTTCATACTTCATTCCTTTGTTTACATAACATGGACAGTTACCATTTCAGATTTTGAACCTAAAAATATACATATTTTTAAATTCATCCTGTCTCCTTTTATATATATATATGTGTGTGTGTGTGTGTGTGTGTGTGTGTGTGTCTATTCTCTTGCAAGAATCAATGCATTAAGAGGGTTCTTGTTCATTAGAAATCTCGTCATAGTCTTTGATTTTCTCTCATTTAATTGTCAAATGTTAACCAAAAAAAGAGTGGGTGGATAAGCAGATGATGCAGTCAATGGTGAATTAGTTATATTTGACTTCTCAAGTCTAATCTACTTTGAAGGGGAGATAAAACATATTAGAGATAAATCATATTCTTGGAACTTTACATTTAAAACTTTTAGTCTAGTTTGTTAGTGCTGGTCAGTGACAGATTGGTCCTCGAAGTATAAAAAAGAGGTAGCATGTTGAACTGTTATAATATGCATAGTTATACATTAATTACATTATGAATGTTGTGTATGACTGAGTTTAAATATTTCTCTTGTTTTTGTTTGATCACGCTAGTATTCTGTGAAGCTATTACTTTTCCCTTCGTTATAATATGCGTTGTTATACACATTCATTTACTTTATGCATGCATGTTGTGTATGACTGAATTTAAATCTTGCCCTCGTATTTGTGTGATCACGTCAGTATTCAGTAAAGCTATTATTTTTCTCCCTAATTGTGGCATGACCAACTGTCGGGCCTTCATTATAGCAAGATATCAGAGATGCAGAGTTTATATGACTTTTATATTATGAAGTTTTTAATCAAAGAGTTAATGATGATTCACATTCAGAAAAGAATATACATCTGCATTTTGGCTAGTACATGTTTATATATTAAAAAACTGGTAGATATTCATCATTGTTTAAACACTTGTACCGAACACTTTGTAACACCTTACACATCAATGACTACTTGTGTAATGAGTTGAGTGTATATTTCCAATCACTTCTTTCGATAAAGTATTTGCATTTTCAGTCCACTTACTTTGTTTTCAGTTTATATTTATATTCTTGCAATTTATATTACAAGTCATTCTTTTACTTTGTTTCTCTTCTCATCTTTCTCTCTTAGGTTTCATTGTATTTCCATCAACTTTTGTATTACCTTTCGATTTATGTTCCCTACATATTTTACAATTACGTTCCAAGCACATCAAAATTGCAATATTGTTCTTTCTTCTGTCTCAAACTCTCTTTTAAATTCAAGTACTTTAAATTTCATTGCACATTTTACAATTGTTCATTTAAACTGCCTTCCTTTAGATTTTGATGCATTTAAATTTTGATGAATTTAATAGCTTCTTCCTCTTTCCTTTTTACCTTTAAAGTTCCTTTACAATTTTAATTTGACATGTTTCATATGCACTCTTTATTCCAATCTTAATTGCTCTTTATTTTTTTAATATTATTTTCTTTAAATTTGCAATTACTGATTTGTAAATTCAATCGTGTAATTTGACTTGCATCAATTAGAAAAATACATGCTTGATTGTTATTCGTTATCGAACAGACAGCCTCCTTTCTCTTCTTTGTAGTAATCCTGACATCTATCACCGATGATCATCTATGAATGAAAAAATATAATAGAAGTGTAATGATGAGAAAATTACGACTTATGCAGAAGATTAGTAGTTAATTAATTCATGGAAATTTTTGGTTTAGGGATACTCTAATCATTGTTGGTTTTAATAATATGTTATCATGCACTTTTACTTATGCCCATAGGAACATATTTGTCTACACATACTAATTTTCCTTTTTTGAGAATGAATAATGAAGAGTTATTGTTATATTTGAAACGTTTTCTAACTAAAATTGTATGATTTAGCCATCTTTTAACGAACCTCTACTGAAGATGTTTCGAGTTGATTATGTGGGGAGTGGTCCATACCTAAGTTGCGCTTCTTCTGTTGTTCATCACCGGCTTTCCTCAAGCGATCGGTTCCTGGTGCTGTCCTCTGATGGGCTTTACCAGTATTTCAGCAATGAAGAGGTAGTTGCCCATGTCACGTGGTTCATGGAAAATGTTCCCGAAGGCGATCCTGCACAATACCTCATAGCAGAGCTTCTCTTCCGTGCCGCTAAAAAGAATGGTCAGTCTCACCTACCTTCCTCTCTTCTCTCATATTATTATGCCATTCATTTTGATGAAGAAGATTCTAGCAGGAATGGATTTTCATGAATTGCTGGATATTCCTCACGGAGATCGCCGTAAATATCATGATGATGTTTCTGTCATGGTCGTTTCCTTGGAGGGAAGGATTTGGAGATCATCCGGATAATCATTTTTTTATTTTATTTTCAAATATGACTCTTTCATTTTTGCATGTTCCCTTCATAATGTAACAATTTTGGGCTAGAAGAAGAAGTAAAATTATTTTAGAAATCAAAATTATCCTCTCAAATATTCTTCTTCCCTTTTCGCTTGACTTTTTTCTTTAAAAAAAATTCACTGTTTCGAATATTTGAAAAATGGAAAATATTAGATGGCTTTTGGGTAAAATGGTACATATAAAATGGTACTGTTATTTGAAATTAATTTGTGAAGTTTAAAAGATAGATAAATTTGAAGTTGAGTGTGGTTGTGGGGGATGATGATGATGATATCCATAGTTAACGGTGAATTGGAGACGTAAGTGTTGACCACCTCTTCTTCGTCAACCTCGTGGGGCCAATACCTTGCCCACCGCTGTTCACATTTGACACCACTCACAATTCCTTCTCCAATTTCTTCCTTTTAGATTTGCTACTGCTTAACCATCACATCATTTACCATCCTCTGATTTGCCCGGAACCTCTTCCTTCTCCGTACAAAATTGCATTTATATATGTAAAAAGCAAGCAACCCATGTTTTGTGACAACCCACCTCAACATTCCTTTCATCTCCCTTTCCTTAGCTTTATTCTTACAACTTATCTTTTCGACCATTTTACTCTCATCCACTAACATTTTCACAACTATTTCTCACCCCAGACACTCTTCAACACCTTTATACTATTTCTGTATTTATTTGTTAGTCGATTGTGGTCCTATAAACCCATTTATGTTGCCCTACTTTAGTGGATCATATTATCAAAATATTTTCACCTCATATACTTATGACTTTCTATTTATTAGCCAGTCTTTAAATAGGTTTCATTTTTTTTTTGTGTGTATGCAAATGAGGCTTTCTTTACAGCGTACTACATATAGAATGGTAACTGTTACCCCACATTCATCCCTGAATGTTGCTCCCTAAGCCCATACTACAAAATAAATGTTTACCTTATTTGGGCCAAACAACCAATTTATACGACTCTCTCAAATGAGATTGTTTTCTGATATTTCATGTTGATTCTAATAATTTTTTTATGCGAAAATCAAACATACTAAAGTCACATATATTCCTCTATAATTATAATTCCTACTAGTAAAATATATTGTTAAGAATTAAAATCATTATATTAAATGATTTCATAAGAGTTATGTTTTCTTCATTAAAATTTCATTTAAACTCAAAAAATTCATAATCTCACCTCTTTCATGAAAATGCTTCTAATCGAAAACATGGTAAAAAACTATTCCCTTCTAACACACGTTTCCTAAGTACAGTATCTTTGAAGTTGACAATGTATTTATTTGTCACAAGTTTTCCTGCGAGAATGTTACTGTACACTTTAGTTGGTATTGTATCTAGAAGACCATTTGTGTATTCGTGTGTTTCTAATCCTATTTTTTCACTAAGAATAAAGTTCATTTTCTTCTATTTCATATTGAAAGTGGCATTTTTATTTAAAATAATCTTTAACAAATCTTAATTCCATGCTAATATTTCAAAAGATAAATTATATACTAAATAGTTATTGTTAACTAAAAAACTTATCGTGCTTACTATTGAATTATGTTTTCTATTCATACTTTATTATTGATCACTGTAAAGGGACTCTCCTTGCTTTTTTATTTTATTTTGGTACGAGGTTAGAAGTATTTTTCTATTGCTTTATATTTTGGTACGACATTAAATAAAAAGATATCAGAAAATGCTAAATGAGAGACAGTAGGACGTCATAAGTAAGATGCAAGCTGCTAAGGTTAATTCAATATGTTTCATGGTTCTGTAATTAAGACTGTAGTGTATGAAATCAACTTGGAACATTTATAGAAATAATTATTGAAGGGCGTAGGGAATAGAAGAAGAGTCAAACACTAATATTGATAGATGCATTAACTGTTCCGTTTTCAGAACTGAACATTGGTGTTGAAAGACTGGCCAAATCTCCAATTGGACGGTGCTACTTTGTTTGCCGTGCGAGTCTTCCCATTGCAGATTTGAACTTTGAAAGACAAACTCTGACCATTCAGATATCTCAGGCTTTGCCAGTTAGCACCCCAATTTCTTGTCATGCTTTCCCACTTGTTCATTTTCGACCCTTTGATCCAAACACCACAAATCTCTCCACCTCCACCAACGTTGCTTATAAGCACCAATTCGAAATAGTCTCTCCCATTGATGGTAAATCTGATGCCACCACTTTTTTTGCACCCAACTCTGCATAATATAAACACTATTAGCCCAATTTAGCTTATCATATGATATCATTCAAAAACTTTTCAGAAGGGTGGCACCAAAAAGTTTAAGACATATCACATAACATGACCATACTTCCTGTACAAAATTGGTACAATTCCAGCTTTGTACTTGGCTATTGTCTCAAATGCAGGTTGAGACATGTCAAAGTGTGGTCTAGGAGGATTACACCAACCGCCATTGTCATTAGGGAGAGCATAGTTTGGGGGGCAGAAATTTGTGGCAGTGATAGTGATGGAAGTGCCCCTAAGGCACCATTGGGGCACTTGGTTTGCGTCACATACTATAGTGTAGCAACCACCACATGATTTTCCGTCATTAAACAAAACAGTGCTCAAAGCAGCTGTTTTTGTACCATAACCATCCGTGTATAGATTTCCATACCCACATGCACCTTCTGCTAATGAAAACAATAAGTAACTCGCGATTATTTATTCATTGCTGTTAATTTGTACGTAAATTAATTGCTGGAGTTAACATTTCAATTTAACTATAGAGATGATGAAGGGAGAAAATGAGAGAAGAAGATGCATTGTGGTTAATTACCCATTGTGCCTGATGCGTCACTCCCACCATAGAAAGTTGCATGAGCTCGCAACCAAGCAGCTGATGCTACTCCAAGTCCTGTAGTGAATAGCACCACAAACAATATGAGACCACTCATAACGAACTTTTCCATCTTCTCCCTCTCTGTGTGTGACAAGGAAGGATTGTTTAATTTGATGCTCAATATGGCAGATTCCTATGATCATTTATAGCTGCAGTTAGGGCATTTAGCCCATACAAAAAACTAGCTGGAATTCAAATTGTGGGAAAACAAATGTTGACCAACAAATTGTTCTCCTCTTATCTTAAATTAAATATTGTCTATTAAATGTATTAATTAAAAAAAAAAAAAAAAAGTGAGGGAGACCCAACTCACCCGAATCCAAGAAGAATACACACCATAATGACATGAATTCAAGTAAGTTTAAATGTATTGCGAATTAACTTTTTTTAAAATAACTTAGAATTAAGTGAAGAATTTATTTATTTTATAAACAACGATAATATAGTACCTTAATACCAACTACCATCAAGTTGAAACTCTAACTGTTTCAGGTTCTATTTTTAATCACGTTATAAAATCTAACTAGTTGACATAATTGGACACTCTATGTTTATGTGTTATTTAAGGAAAATCTCATTAGAGTTATTTTATAGAAAAAGTCAAGAAAACCAACTATTTTCTAAATGATGGATCATGCAGGAAAAGAACATTGGATCAAACTCATCATCGTAAAAGGTACGAGCAGAAGTAGAATTGAGGAAAAGAGAGTGGAGTTTGAAAATTAATTTTCAAAACGCTTATCCGATCCATTTCTTGGTCTAGTTAAGGAAATCCATGTTAGAGTATGATTTAGGATATGCGTATAGTACGTGAAGATGAACATGCATTGATATTATAAAGATAAATAGTAGAAATTATAGGGCATTTGAGTGATAGGTTATCAAACGACGTTCAAGGTACTTGAGCTCCGTACTTATAAATATAGAATGTGAAAAGTCAATTCGTACACCCAAGAGAATGAAAGAAATTATGAATATATTTATTATTTATTACTTCATAGTCGTAGTAACCTGCAATATATAATTATATAATAAGTGAGTTATAAATATGGTCATGCCTGATGTTATTATTGCACCCATCACATGCCACATGGCTGATGGCATTTTGTGGCATACAGAAATTATGGAATATTTGTTTGAATGAGAAGAAAAGATCAAAATAAGTATCATGTGTGTGTTAAATCGTTTTCAATGCATATCAGTTTCCTAATGAAAAATGTTAAATAAGCATAAAAAAATTTAAAAATGATTTTAATTAAAATGCTTTCAATCCTGATTTTATGTTCATTTTTTTCTCGGATTGTATGATTTTTACCCTTTTATTAGTACATTTTCCTGTTTTTGTGGATTCATTATTTTAATTACTAGATTTAGTTTATATATATATATATATATATATATATATATATGAATTTCAATTTATTAATTTTAATTGTTGGAATTTAATTTACACAATTTAAAAAAATAGGAATTTACAATCTTACTCATTTCTTAATTAATAAATAATATTATGTTAATGTAAGGGCTCTTGTTTCATATATCTCATAATTTCTTTCTGTACTTTCATAATTTTTTCATGCACTTCATTACTTAAAGTCAAATATTTAAAAAATATTTTTTTATAATTTTGTTTTTTACCCTAACCTCCTCTTTTATTTGTATACAATTTATGGATCTCCCCTTCAACACATTTATTCCTTGATTATTTGATATTTTTTTTGTATTATCATCTTTATTGAAGACCTTTTTTAACAATTAAAGGTAAATAATAGTTGATATTATATATGGATTATAAGTTCTTGTACTCAAATTTCACAAATAAACATAAATTATTCAATATAAAATAATGTGAAATAAATATTAAATTTCAAAAAAATCAATTTAAAAATATATTTTGGAATATATTTTTAAAAGGTCAAGATAAAGAGGAAAATAAGTGTAAAAGTAAAATAAAATTTAATTTAATTGGGGACGTAAAACTAAAAATTATAGAGGTAGATGAAGAAAAACCTATGTAAGTAGACCGTTACGCGCTGAGAAGTGCAACGGCCGAACTAAAAAGTCCCACACCAAAGGATACGCTTTACAAGGTAAAGTGCAAGTATTTTTTAACGTTTTTGTTAACTATGAGCATATTGTAATATTACAATAATTTAGTGTTAGACTTTTTTTTTTTGAAGTTTTTTGTGAGAGACATATCATAAATATATATTCCATATAAAAATTTAGGCTAAGCATGGATAATTAACAAGTTTTTGAATATGCTGGGACCGTTTTCAGTTTGGTGATAGATGATTATTGGAATTGCTTTTGGAAAGTCCTTCTCGACATTATCTCTTAAGGATTATAATGGCTTTTGTGTGTGCTTTTTTATTTTATTTTATTTTTTGTTGAAAAGGATAATAATGGACTAATTGGTCGATGTTATTAAATAGACCAATCGATGTTTACGGAAAAAAGACGTGTTGATCAGTATACATGATAAACAAAGTATGAGAAATATCCTAAATTTGCATGCACACTTAATTTTTAGCAAATTATTAATATTTTATTCCTACTTTTATTTTTAAAAGATATCTCAGTAAATTAAAATATATATATATATATATATATATATATATATAAATTATTTTTTACCTATCCTTCTAAACAATGTACCGAAACAATTTTACTTTTGAACTCATAAAATTTGATCTGTTCCAATCAATGTTACATTTTACACACACAAACTTTCACTTATGAATGAATCAAGATTTGAGGAGATAACTAATGATGATGAATGACCTTCATTCGTGGGGTTATCTCCATTGTTTGGTGTCCTTCTTCTATTGAAGATATGTGTTTGAATTAGTTTGGTCCATTCACAACCCTAGCTGGTGGGACCAAAGTAACCAGCTGTTTACAACTGCATCTCGTCTTCTATTATTTTCTTTTCTTTTCATTTTCCCAAAACACATTGTTACAAAAATGGCACATTTCAATGAAGGTGGTGGGGCAAACTTCACCTCTTATCCATCGAAACACTTGTTTCCATTCTCAGACGCTACGCTACGCTACGCAACGCAACGCAACGCAACGCAAGTGTTAAGTTTTACAAATACACAAAATAATATCAAACTATTTGACAAAGACAGAGAAATTAAAGGCATTCTTTTGTAATGGATATATAAGGATAAGTATTAAACGATGTGTGATTATTCTGGATAAGCACAATACACAATGGGTGAAATCATTATTGCATGCAAAATTTATCTGATACAAAAAAATGAATAAATAGATATGTATTTGAATTAGTCTTACATGAATTACAACCTACACATAAATGCACTATATAGCCGCATAAACCAAAACAAAAGTGTTTTGAATTTCTAAATTAATTCTTATATTTTCATATTGATAAATTTAGTTTAAAAACTTTAAAAGACATACAGATTTTATTCTTCTAAATTTAAAAAAAAGTATGAATGTTTAGATGTACGAGGATTAAATCTACATGTTTTTTTTTTTAAATAATAATTGAGGATTTTTACACTTTTCAGAATAAAAATATGAAACTTTGAGCTCATTTGATTGAAAATTTAAAGCCTAAAAACGCTTTTTTTCATAATAAAAATATAAAAAAATGTAAAAGAATAAGGATCACAGAGTAAAAAGAAAAGGACCAAACAACAAAAATTGAAATAAATTACAGGGATAAAATTAACTCAAACAGAAAATAATAAGATATCAATAATACACTCTTTGAAGCATGAACCAAATAAGAGGGTTTGCATAGAAAAAATTATAAATTTAAAATTGCAAACTCATCACACTTGAAGCTTTGAAATAGTGACATATACCTAATTATATTTAAAACTGTTTCAATGCATATCCCGAATAGTGTAATCCTTTATCTGTTGTGATTTTGCATGGGTGTCTCTTTGTAAGTATATAAAGCCCCAAGAATATGCCATTTTCCACAGACCATTATTTCTCTTCCCCTTTTCAATAAACCTTTTGCTCTGCCGTCCCAGTTAGTCTCTCTCTCAGTCTCATTTGTATTTTCTGGTTTACTATGTTTCTGTTTGGTACCACACTCTCGTTAGTTATTAGTTACTTTTAATGAACAAAGCATTAATTTTGTTACTAATCATCACTTTCTTTCCCAAATATCTTTTAAAGTAACTCAACTATGTAAGTAGTTTCTGAAGTATTGATGTTCATTAATTTAGCTTTTATGTCAATATATTTTGCTATAATATTCAATAACTATTTTGACAGATCTTGCAGTGCTTTGGGAACTATTTAGTATGGTTTTCAAAAAAAAAAAAAATTATTTCATTTTAATGAGTATTAGGGAAAAAAAATTAATACTTCAGAAACGGAATTGATGATTTATTACACCCTTAATTTTATTATATGTGGAACCACAATCAATGATGAATTTTAGTGCCACTGTTCTTATTAATTTAATGGTATATATAGTACATCACGTCTTTATAACAAATTCTGCATGAGAGAAAGGAAAAGATGAAAGAGAAGTTTATTATAGAATATAATTATCGAGTCTGTTATAAGTTGAAAGCTATATTAGGTCAAACAAAAAAACCAAAAGCGATTTTTAGGTTTTACTATCAAAGTTAAATTTAGACTTAAAAATTTTGAAATTAAAGTTTTATATTTGTTCAAATGTTGGGTTTGTCACCTCTAATCATCGGTACGTGGTGTGACAGAGAAAGATAGTTGAAAAATGTGTAAAATTTTATTGCATAAATAATATTGCTTTTTTAATTATTTGATTAAAAAACCATTACCATAAATATGGTCAATTACTATGCATAATTACTTATGTAAAATAGTATATATAGAAGATGGTATTTGGTTGTGATTTGTTCTCACTTTATTCTCAGAGGAAGCGATAATGGGTTGTTGGAATGGGTGTCTCAGAAGCATGGTGTTCATGGGTGCTTTTATGGTGGCCATGGTTGTTCAACATGTGGAGTGCGAGGAAGGTGGTGATCATGTTCATGACCCAGCCCAAAAATTAGTTCAGAATGGTGGCTTCGTTCAACGAAGTGGCACTAACTTTGTTCTGAACAACAAGCGTTTCTACTTCAACGGATTCAACGCTTACTGGTTAATGTATATGGCATCTGACCCATCCACAAGGCCCAAGGTCACTTCCGTTTTGCAACAAGCTTCCAGCCATGGCTTAACTGTTGCTAGAACTTGGGCCTTCAGTGATGGAGGTTACAGAGCCCTTCAGGTTTCTCCTGGTTCCTATGACGAGAAAGTATTCCGGGTCAGTGTATATCTCATTGAATCCATCTTCCAATAATATATTTTTTAATACAATTAATCAGAATACTATGGCAAAAACCTTAATTATATGTAATCTCAAAGGCTATTTTCGCCCCAAAATTATGGCATGATAACATGGCAAGAACTTAATTATATATCTCAAGCATCTAGTTGCTAGTACATTGTGCTTTAGATGGTAAGTGGTTAGATTTTGATTGGTGACGAAGTAGTGCATGCGTGTTGCGTAGGGATTGGACTTTGTGATATCAGAAGCTGGAAAAAATGGGGTTCGCTTGATACTGAGCTTGGTGAACAACTGGAAAGATTTTGGTGGGAAAAATCAGTACGTGGAATGGGTGAAGCAGCATGGTCAGTACGTGAACAGTGAAGATGATTTCTTTACGCATCCTGTTGCCAAGCAACACTACAAAAACCATATTAAGGTGAGTGAGCCAATAATGCATGCACCAACATAAGCACAACAACTATAGTAGTAGTGGGGCACCTAATTGTTTGCGTGTAGTTTCTGCCGTTGCAAGCGTGAATAGGTTTTCTATAAATATAATGACATGACTTCACTGTCAAACTAATTACCAAATGACACGTTTTAATGTTTTTTAATAAAAAAATGAATCAATCTCAGAGATTAATCAGTTTACACTTTTTTATGTATATCTAAAACTATTTATCACCCAACTTTACAAATTTTTCGTAAATCAAATTTCAAAAAATTACAACATTGGAAGTCTTTTTTTTTTTTTTTTTTTTGGTTTACAAATATGCAGGCTGTGCTGACAAGAAAAAACACAATAACTGGGGTGGCGTTTAAGGACGATCCTGCCATATTTGCATGGGAACTTATGAATGAACCTCGTTCCCAACGCGACAACTCCGGAAAAGTTATTCAGGTCCTTTCTCAGTTGCTCTGATTCTACTAGTAGTTTAGATATTACCAAACATTATAGTATGCATAACAACTGGCCACACACGCAACACACATATGTGATTGCTTTTGGCTTTCTCTCTTGAGATTTTGACAGCATTGCATTTATATATATAATTATTCCTTTCCCTCAATTCAAGATTCCCAAATGAAATAGGCCACAAATTTTGGAAGAGCCAAATACATTGTTATCGCTGCGATGTGGACACTGATGGATTAATTGTGAGGAACACATAAAAATAATTAAACTTGGTCGTTAATAATCCATATATAGATAGACATAGATAATTATTATATATACAAATGAGAATATTAATATATGTATCTTTTGTTTTTTGCAGGAATGGGTGATTGAGATGGCTGCATACGTCAAATCCATCGATAACAAACATATGCTTGAAATAGGACTGGAAGGGTTCTATGGTGAAACAATGCCCGGAAAAAAACAATTCAATCCTGGATACCAACTTATTGGCACTGATTTCATTTCTAACAACCTAGTTCACCAAGTCGATTTTGCTACCATGCATCTCTACCCTGAACAATGGTACGTAAGATATATAATAATTATGCAGATATGTTTTCACTTATATGTTAATATTAAGAAGAAAAGTAATAAATGGTACATGCAGGATGCCAGGTTCAACTGAAACTGCTCAGGCTGCATTTGTTGACAAGTGGTTACAGACACACATTGAGGATGCGAAGAATGTTCTGGGGAAGCCTATTGTTGTTGGTGAGTTTGGGAAGTCTTGTAGGTCATATAGTGTGGCTGAAAGGGACAGTTACATGAGCAAAATGTATGATGCGATATACAGTAGTGCTAGTAGTGGGGGACCCTGTGCTGGAGGGCTTTTTTGGCAGCTCATGGCTCAAGGAATGGATGGTTTACGTGATGGTTATGAAGTTATCTTCCAGGACAGTCCTTCAACTACCAGAATTGTAGATCAGCAATCCCACAAAATGTCAAGTATTGCTTAATTAGCACAAAACCTTTAAATTCCCCTACTACTATATGTTGCTAATTATATATTCCCATTATTACAAGCAATATTCCTAGGAAAATACCGCGTCTTGTCAACCAATTAAGCGAGTGAAAGAATTATATATATGGCTCCAATGATATATCAGAACGACAATTTCTAATTTGAACAGTTTGAAACTATTGGTTCCTTGTTATATACGAAAATAAATGTTCATTTCTTAGTCGCTGTTTGTTTAGCATTCATAACTATTGAATATCACGTTACACTGTAGTATACGAAAATAAATGTTGCATAACAACGTAAGTGCTTTTCTTTTAGTTTTGTTATAATAAATTCTACCAAAATCAATTCTATCAAAATTGAAAACTCGAAAGGACCCTTTTAATTAATAAATGAGGTAGCTAAACATAGCTTTGATGTCTAATTAATTCAATCCATGATTAGGAAAAAAACAAAATAAAGTGGTTGCAATAAGTCGGTGATGATGGAGAACTCTGCATTATTATTATATATCACAAATATGCAAAGGGTAATAATTATGGGCTGGAAATAAATGGGAGATGGAGCGTGAATCCGGAAGAAGTTAAGGAAGGTGTCTGATGTTTTTTACTGAAAAGTTTTCTGGAGGAAGATGATGATGCTGTTAAGGGCTGTGATGGTGGATTAAACTTTCATTCTATAAAAGATGTTGGAGTATTTATTATAAAGGACAATGGCGTTGAATTTTTAACATCGTTTTTATGTGAAAGAGAATATGGTGAAAGGGACAGGCAAATGTATCCTTTGTGTTACTGACTTCAATGGTAGATTTTCAGTAAACCGAAATTTTCTGATACTGATGAAAAATGGGTTTTTGTGGTAACTGAAGAAAGTGGATCAGAGCATGTGTACAGTATGGTTCAGTTTCTGTTTTAGGTTAATGGCAGTCTTCAAAATTCAAGGTGTAGAAATGCCTACAACTACAAGTTGATCCTTTAAAAGCTTTTCAGTTATTCTGAAGCAAAGGAGAGTGAAAATTCAAGTTGTTTTGAATTAGTATTGGGCTTCATAAGTATTGATACTGATAAATGCAGGCTGGTTAAATTAAAAGAGATGGTTGATTTTGAATTGCAAGATTGAAAAGTATCATAATTTTGTGGCTGAGAGAGGAAAAATACAAAGGATAATAAGAGGTTTATTATGGGAAAAATGGATGTGGCGTATTAATTAAGAAATGGTAAGAAGTTGATAGCATGGTTGAAAGAGAGGTTATGAAGCTTGATGCATAGAACTGTACTTACCCTGCAAATGGTAGAGTAGAGTGGTTGCAAGGAAGATTCTTGAGAAAGGTGGGAATGGTGAAAATGAAGTTTCTTTTGTTTGTTGCAGGAACAAGGCAATATTATTTGGTGACAACATGGTATATAGGTACTAGGTACTACTCTCTTACAACTAGTGTTAGTTAATGTAAATAATAGATATTTAGGTAAACTTTTTTATAAAATATTTTAAAAAATTATATTATTTTTTAAATAAAAATTATGATCTAATTTATAATTTTTTTATTAATTAAAAAAACTATTTTTAAAATTTATATATAATCTACTTCTAATTTATAAAAAATATTTTGTAACTGTATTTATTCAAATAATTTTTCAAAAATTACATTATCCAAATTATCATCATGTTGTGGGTTATGCTTGAAGGGGAAGAGTTAAACATATTTATTCTATCCTATATATTGCAAAAGTATTTGAGTTTAGAATAAAATTAATTTTGAAGGAGAAAATTCAATTGATTTAATTTAGTTTATTAGATTTTGAAAATTTTCTTGGCAATCCAAATCAAATTATTGAAATGATTAAGATTGATTTAGTTTGATTCAAAAATTAAGATAAAAACATATTATTATATTTTCCAAATTCTTTTTATCTAGTTTTATCTATTTTATATCAAGTTTGTTTTATATCAATGCAAGTTAATAATATTTTTAATATTTAATAATTCATATTTTATTTTATTTTCAATAAATTCACTATATATTTCATTAATTTTTTTTACCCAATGTAAAAAAAATAAAAAATTAATTATTACGATCAAATTAAGACATTTGATAAAACTAGGTAAGATTATAATATTTTTTTAAAACATGAATCTGCTGAAGTTCTAATTAAGAATTGTTGTTTATATAAATTTATGGTTCTTAATAGAATAATACTTCTTAAAAATAATGAGATAAGAGTTTATTGAAATTCTTAAATATTGCACTAAGAATTTTTTTTTTTATGAAATTCTTAATTCTCATATGGTATCATAGGTTCATAAAAAAAAATTACACAACTTTAGTATTGGATATGTTCTAAAAATTAGAACTCACTTTTTTCACTGTCTCAACTAGTTCACATATTCTCATCATCCCCATTCTCTCTTTTGTAGCGTGTGTTTTTTTTTGTTTTCATTCTCTCTTTTTTTTTTTATACAAATTTTTATGTTATTCAATTTTTAATTATAAAAAAACTAATATTTTCTTTAATTTATCCAAATTAATGCTACTAGTATATTTTTATATTATTTATAATATATTAAAGTGATAAAAATGTTTTTAATTTTTTTTCTCATCTAATACTAATATTACGATCTTTTATTTTATTTGTAACTATAAAAAACATATAATTAATAAATTAAAAGTCTTCTTCTCATCCTATGAATTCTATTATTTACTTTTTAAAGTATATTGCTTTTTTAAATTTGATTATTTTTATAAGGGTTAATAAAATATGAAATTCATTCATACAGTGTAGGAGTTAAAATACCAATTAAATAAATAAAATAAATTTTTTATGTTTAAAAACTTTTATTTTTTAGGTAATATAATATTAAAAAAACCAAAATCTATATAACAAAAGTCGGAAACTAAATATATTTTAAAAAAAATCTATATTAATGTTAAAACTAATATTCGCAAAGTTGATTATATATTTATTATATTCTTTAAAGATATGTGAAATATATAAATTAATTATTTTAATATTTATACAATAAATTCAACTGTTTCTGAAAGACCAAAGAATAATGTTAAGATAGACCAACCACAAACTTTTATTTTAAAATTACATCTCAAGTTTCAGTGAAACTTATCACTTTTCAAGTAATGTTTAATAAACAATATATATTTCCACAGTGCGAAAAAAGTTATATAGTTAATCATAAATTGCTACAAATAATTCTTTTATTAGTTTAGAGTATCTAATTTTTAGATAAATAATAAATACTTATTAAACTTAATTTTCTCTGATTTGTGATTTACCTCTGTCAAACCAAAGCCCAAAAGCATGTTTTTACCAAAAACAGAAAGCCCAAGATCCTATTGTACAACGGCACTTTCCATAATTAAATTAAATCTTATTTTACCCTTTCCTTATCTTCATCTTTGTAATTACTTATTTCTAATTTTTAAATCTTTAAATGTATGATTTTTAAATCCTATTAAAATATCTTCATTCTTTTTTTCTTCTCCTATTACTCCAAGAATTACAATAAATAAATAAGAATCTTAAACTATTTTTACTTTGTATTAGTTTTTTTTATCATGTATAAAATTCATGCAACAAGCTTTTTGGTTGGAAACGTGTTTCTCGTACTATAAATACAGTACTACAGAAAAAATTTGGGAACATATCCTGGAAAACAGCTACTAGAATATATTTCTAAAATTTATTTCTCTTTTCAGATTATTGTATCATAAATACATTTTCAGATTTTACATTAGACGCACCACCAATGTATTTTTGAAAAATTAATTCTGAACATATATTTTGAAACATTTTTCTAGAACATTTTTTTAGGACATATCTCTAAATTAAAGTTTACAAAAATATATTTTAGAACATTAAATCTATAATGTATTTTTGAATTGACTTTTTTGAAAACGTATTTCAAAATTCTTAAATATATTTTAAAAATAATCTATCTAAAAATTCATTCCGTGTTTTGAAACTCAATCTAATTTTTAAAAAAATGTTTTAGATTAAGCAACATGGGTCTCAATGTATAATTTCAGTATAAAAATAATAGATACGTAATATTTCTAATTATTTATTTTTAAGTGTTGAAAATGATCTTAAATAGAAATAAAATAAAAAAATCAAATTTAAAAATTTAAGGAGTATAGAATTTTTGCAGAAAAATAAAAAAATGGTTAAAATTTGAAAAAAAATTATTGAAAAGATATTTTAATTATTTTAGCAAGGAGAAATTATCATATACAAGAATGTGACTGTTACAAGCTACTCCTTTCATTATTTTTGCAAAATCAACTTCCTAATCCAAAAAAATAAAGCACGTAAAAACATCCTTAATCTATCGGCAAACGCAGCATAATTGCATCACCCTGCTATCATAGTTTCATTTTGTTGGGTACAATTATTATGTCTATCAAAGTCTTACAAATTGGATAAAGTTGCTGAGTAAGCCTCAATGAGACATGCTTTTATTTATGGGAGTGATGGATATATTTGTTTTATTCTAAAGTAATATTAAATCTTGCAAATAATCTCAACTAAGTTTTAACCATTTCGGCTTATATCAGCCATATAAATAAAGGTACTAAAAGAATTTGATGGCCGCACGATTTTGTTGCCTGTTCTGTTGAATGAGCCAACAAAAATGTTGAGTCAAATGAAATGAATGTGAAGATTCTTTGATTCCCATAATTGAAGATTCAAAACTTGATGCTTGAGCTTGCCCTTGTTTGCAGGACCTTAAAAATTTATTCTGAGTGAAAATTGAAGTGTGTGTAAGTGGTGATTAAATAATTGTACCATTCGTAATTTCAGAGTCTTTCAAGACCACAATGATTCCTGATCGAATGTAGAACCCCTCTGATGCTCTGTCTGCCTCCTGCACATTCTGCATCACAACTGCAATTGTCACTCAATATTCTAATCAAAATAATATAAACTTTAGCCAAATTATTCCAAACTATGCTAAACTCTTCTCAATGGATGTGGTTAAATACTTCATTTTTAATACTCAATCTGTAATGTAAAGAAGACATGTTATGTTAGAATATGAGTTTGTTTAAATAGTTATGATCTGTTTAAATGCTAGCACGTTTTAATTTTTTTTAATAAATATACATAAAAAAATAATGAGATAAAATATATTAATTTTTTTCTGTCAATTAAAATTAACTTATATATTTTAATTTCAAAAATAAAAATTATAAAAGTTAAGCATATACTTTTTTTTATATATTTGCAAAAAAATAAATGTTTTTTATTATCTTCCTCTATTTATAAAGAAATTCACCCCATCAAAGTCTTAGTTACTAAAATATGTTTTTTAATGTGTAACCAAACCTTTTTAAAGATTCACATGTTCTAATAGCCTACTTTTAGGTCTATTTCTTAGGAAAGCTTTGGAACTATAAATTAGAAAAGTTTATCGGCTAGTTATAATAGGCCAATGATGAAAAACTTTTAATAAAATAAAATATAAAAATGACAATTGAACTATCATTACTCAAGACATAAAACAAGGTAAAAATAAATATATTAGATTTTATAAAGTCTAGTCTAATTATTTATATGATATACATGTATCTTCAAGGTCTCATATTAATATATATGATCACCATTACTTTTCTGAAATATAAATTATAACGTAACATATATAAATATATCAAGAAATGTAATTTTTTATAATAGAGAAAAAGGACAAAATAATTTAAGCATTCTTTAAAATATATATATATTCTACAAAAATATATTTTTAATCATTCCTTTTTCATGTAGAGAACATTTTTAAATATTTTTTTAAAATTATTCTTAATAATTTGCTAATCTGTAATATTATAGGAACTTCGAAAAGAAGGGTTTAAAACTTCTTTAAAACTTCTTGTCTGTAAGACAAGAAGATATGATTTCAAGTTTTATATCTTATATTAGCATGGATAATTTTGACTCCTTAAATTTAATGATTCCAAAATTTTGTAACTTATATTAGTATTTATAATTTTGACTTTTTATATTTAATGATTATTCTTAAAATTTTATAATTTATATTAATATTTATGATTTTAGCTCCCAAAATTTAATAATAATTAAATATATATATATATATATATTTATAAATTTAATTTTTAACTCTTTTATATTTTATCTTTTTATATTTATTTATTATTTATTGATAATATATTATTTCATCTTTCAAAAATAAAGAATGGTATTGTATATGGTTAAACGATTGTGGAAGTATTCTGAAAAGGATTCTATCATCGTACTAAATATACATGTGAAGTTAAACATACAATTGGCTAAACTGGGCTAAACGATTCTATATGGAAGAACAACAAACATCTCATTCTTCAATTGAAGAAACCATTTGCGCCAATAAAACATCAAGAATAAGAAGAAACAACTTCCAAGAATAGAGAGAAATTGGACTACTAAGTTATTACTTACGTCTTTGTTTGCAATAATTACATTGTTTCCAATTCTTGCGTTTTTGTCAATTATACAATTCCTGCATATAAGATTAGTACAAAAGTTACAAAAATAGACTGGTACAGTGTAAGAAGGACATAACAAGAGAGATGGAAACAGTTGAAAAACTCCATATTGATATATGATATAATCCTTCTTACTATATTCCTACTTTAGAACAATAATTGAGGTAACAATTCTGTTGAGATCAAGTTAAACTTGCTCCAGAACTTGGACTTCTCCAAATCAATTTCAACGTAAAGGAAGAAAGTAAATTGGTTGTTTATTGTTTCAAATTTGCATCATTCTGTTTGTGCACACGCATGCATTTAAGGCATGTCAATGTACAGTTCAACACCGTGTAAATGTGTTCATGCATTATGCTGTATAATGTGAAAATACTACAAAGCATTTTCAGGATTCTTACACAATTTTGGTATTTTTCCCAATGCCTATCGGAACATTTCCCGCTGCTAAAAGAGAAGCTATTTCAGCCTCTGTTTGGTAATAGTCAGCACCCATGATCATGGTATCCTGTAAAGTGTTTGTAAATATGATTCGGATGGTTTCATGTCAGGTTAAGAGAAACTGAACAGGAAATACTGATTCATTCCCATACTTTGGATAAAAAATAAAGGAAGTAAAATATGACGAGAACTTAGGACAAGATAAAACTTTGTTCCTGATAAAGAATGTGTTACAGTGATAACCATTCCAAAAAAAAAGGAAGGCTACCTTTATCTGCACTCCAGAATCAAGTCGTGATCGAATTCCCACGATGGAATGTTCAACTGTGCACTCTTTTAAAAAGCAACCATCTGAAATTAAAGAGTTAATTACCTACAATTGACGTTATTGCACAATCTCATTAGGTTCTGTCAGAATCACAGAATTCAAGTATATGGACTAAATTTAACAGTTTTACCTCACACTTCTCCATTTTAGTTGGTGGTAGGAACCGAGGACATGTAAAAATAGGCTTGGACTGGTCATACAACTGAAACTTGGGCCGCTTCAACATGGAAGAACAATAAATTGCAGCTAGTATAAACTCAGTGGATTTGGTTTTCGGATGGAGACCTTAACTTAAATGCTATAAAAACCTACCTGGTCCATAAGAGCCAAGTTCGCATCAAAGAAAGATTTTATAGTCCCAATATCTTCCCAATAACCATTGAAAAGACATGCCTGTGAAAAAATACAAGGGCCAACCTTGATTATTAGGCATTCATCAAAAACTAGATTGATAGAATATTTGACAAATTTCTTCAGCCAAAACAATTTTTATGACTTTAGTAGTTTTTACATTGAGAAACTACCTGGACATTAAAATCTCTTGCAGCCAATGGAATGACCTCGGATCCAAAATCGTTTGCATTAGGATAACAGCCCCTGGGAATTTGTCACAAAAGAAGAAACACAAGGAAGAAAGATAGTTACTTCACTACCTTCAAAGAATCACTTCCCAGGCTCCCAGTACAAAACTGACAGTTCCTCTAAAAATGAGGAATAGTAAGATCCAACAGGGAATTTTCTTACCTGAGAACTTTTAGCAGAACATCTATTTTAAACACATATATACCCATTGATGCAATGTATGGAAGTTTCCTTGCTTCTTGAGCCGACAGTCCAAAAATACTCGTATCTACATGCTATTAAAACAAATACTTCCATCAGAGACAGGTGATATTGACAACTACAGTAGATTATGACTCGGTCTCTTTAAGAGGAGATTGGAAAAGTAACAACCATAGATCTTAATAATTCGCCCTTGGGTTTTTCTAAGAACTGGCATATCTGCCCTCTTTCATCAACCTTCACTAATCCAAAATCAGAGGCCCGACTACCAGTAAAAATGAAGAAAATATAAATATTTCAGAAACTAATTATGTACAATAGAATAGATTACACTTTACATAGAATACCTGCCATCCACTGGGAGACAAGATACTGATATATCAGCACATGAATTAATGTGCTTCTGAAAATATGAGATCAGTTGTCATGTGAAATATCCACAGTAAGTGAATTAGCAAAAAACATCAAATTAACAGCTAATACCAACCTGCACAATTTCCATGTAGTCCATTCGATAGAGCTGATCACCACACAATATCAGAATGTTCTCTATATTTTTATGATCGGCATCCTATTCAAGTCCCACAAACACAATCGGTTTTATAAATGTAAGAATGACATAAATCCTTAAACACTTGCACTTGTGGTAATCCTATGTTTGTGGACAAGTGCACTGTTATGCCAAATGTACAATTTTGTGTACAGGAAAAAGAATTATACAATACCTCAAACAACCAAAGGAATTGTCTTACAGCATCGGCTGTACCCTGAAACCATTTCTTTCCTGATTCACCAGGTGTTTGAGTTGCTGCCAATACCTATCATAACATACTCTTATCTCAGTAAAGAAAATGGTCTACGCTATGACAGTGTAATGAGATTTCACACTGTCATTCTGTCACAATATGTCATGTATGGTAAACTCATTGGCTTTTACACGACCTACCTTACAAGTCATAACTACCATAGTTTCAGATATATTGTCAATGTAAGAGTGCATAAAAATTAAACTCTTTCTAGTTTTTGTGTACCATGTCCATAAGTATCTAGCCTGAGACATAACTGAAAAAGGAAGGGAAAACATAATAATAACAATAATAAATTAATACAAGACTGAGTACCTCAACAAAACCACCAAAGTTGATGCAACCTCCCAAATTATATGTTCGAGCAATGTGGCGGTTGAGGGACTGAGAATTAAATTGTGTGAGGACGTAAATTTTGTTAATTCCACTATTAATACAATTACTCATCGGTATGTCGACCAGCCTATAGCATCCTCCAAATGGTACCTGAGCATCACATGAAATGAAGAACAAGCCTAGACCTGGAATAACATAAAAATATCCACACAGATTAGTGAAATTATTAACTTACAGCAGGTTTAGCCCTTCTTTGAGTTAGGGGGAATAGACGAGTTCCAGCTCCACCACCTAATATGATCGATGCAACAGTCTTTGGGTTGGCTTCTCTTCCTGTAAGTATTGGTGATTGAAGGGCCTGAAATGCAACATTATCTAGGTAAATTCGTGTTCAATGTACACGTTTTCGTATGCTGGTTGAAACAAATAAGAAGATTACATTCACAGGTTTAACAAAATTTCCCTCACTACCGTTCCTTTTTTTTTTTTTTTTTTTACCTATATATCTCTTCATTACTTGTGTAGTTATACAGATGAAGGGAGGTCAAAGTAATGTGAAAAAAAAGAAGGGGTATTTCAAGTTTACCAAATCTTAAGAGATATGAGTGTAGTTTGTCCAAAAAATGTATAATTTGATTATGGCTGCTCTCCATTACTAAGAAAATACTTTTTGTACTTAAGAAACCAGGTAAGAACTAAGTCAATAATCAGTGATCGAGTTCTTAGTTAAGATCAGGATAAACAAGACCAAGGATTTCAATGGAGCGGAAATGGTCCATGGAAAGATTAAGTATATCATAAAATTAACACAAACTAAGACATCGTTCAGTAAGCAAAATGAAAGGTAAGTTACCATAAATTCATTTGCAACATCTGCAAGAGTAGACATAGCCAAAAATCTTCTGGTTGTGTTTCTCTGTGTAACACTAAAGAATTTTCCTGGAGGAAAACCAGATACTACATTCTTTGATTGAAGCAAGTTCACTCTGCTACCAGAGAATGAGGAAGACAAATTCTTGTCATGGTGGAAGGTTGGTTTCTTTGACCCCAGGGACATGGAAAATCCATGTAGCTCACTTGCCACCATCATTTCTAAATTCTGAAATTGCTATACACTACGACAATCGTGTTATTGATTCTTCCCACAAGCGGTTGGTTGATTG
Organism: Sphenostylis stenocarpa; assembly: GCA_963425845.1. Lineage (NCBI taxonomy): Eukaryota > Viridiplantae > Streptophyta > Magnoliopsida > Fabales > Fabaceae > Sphenostylis > Sphenostylis stenocarpa. Next base: position 32,505,767 of record OY731398.1, on the reverse strand, counting down.
GACAATCAAATTATTATTTAAAGCTGAAGTTTACTAGCACCGGGCAGAATTAATTCACCTAGATTACCTAATATCTAAAATATAGAAAAAATGAAAGTGAATGAATGTGTATAAATGGAAATAGAAATGTACCAAAACACAGAAGAGCTATTGTCCCCCAGTACCTAATAATCTATAAACGGGAAGGAATATGTATAAATGGAAATAGAGATGTGACAAGAACCTTATGTTTAAGCAATGTCCAAGGGAAGAGGAAAAGGGAAGAAAATTAAAGCAGCAGCATATATGTCTTGTTGGGTATCATGTTGTTTTATGAAATATTTAAAAGAATTAAAGCAAGATGGGTTTTCCTCGAGGTAGAGCAAGGAATGGCTTAATAGTTAATAGCTTCAAACAAACATGAAAACCCACCAACCCTTTTTTTCCTTTTTCATTTGGATCAGAAAATCTCTTACACAACACAAACCGAGCTATAAGTTTCTAAAGATTCTATAGCAGCTTATACCACACGAAAAGCGAAAACCGCATCCTTATTCCCAATGCTCGCTGTTTTTGTCAGATCATGCATGCTGTGTTCCCTCCTCTTTTGAGGTTTTGGTCTAATAAATCTTACCGTTAATTAAGGTGGATGCTTTTCGAATCTACTAAACCGCAATATTAATAATTTGTTCTCTACCAGGAATCCGATTTCTCCCTAGCTGGCTTGAGAAAAGGTTACAGCAAGGCGTAGTACACACTGATGACACCAGGCTACTTAAACAACAAAATATAGTGCCCATGCTGCCTGTTTCTAATTTTAACTTCGATCATGAAATGATCCATCAAAAACCGAGGACGTGAATTCAAATTTAAAACCCATCGTCACTGATGAGCTCGCGAAGCAATACCACTTGACAGAGATCAGAATTATGGAAAAATTGAGGAGCCATAGGAAATATGTGCAACTACTTGCTTTTATTATTCGTTCTACAAAAGAGCGAACATGGTTAGCAGGACATTACGTGATACGTCATTTAAAAATACAGGTATATGACATGTCAATTTCTCTGATATCTGCTTTGTTTTGAAAAATTACTTTTACATTCATCATATAATTTTTTAATATCTTTTCTTTTCAAAGAAAACTTTCCCAAAAACAATAAAAATCACAATGACGCTCGTCTTTTTCAGAGAAGAGGAACTCTTTCTCTTTTTTGGAAGGATAAATGACGCTCATCTTATTTTGTAACCCAACACTTCCACTTTTCTCCCACCATTGCAACGAAATTATGTCTTCTCCATCGTAGTGGTATAAATGATTGTCTCCTACTCAATTAGTGGGACACATGAGAGAGAATTTGGTAACTACGATGATCAAGCTTGGCTATATTTAGACAATTTACGCAGACACACAGATCATCTCACGTATACAAGATTCGCACCATGAGATTGAAGTTAGCGTTGCTAGAATTTGTACACACATATACTCTATGTCTGCGACCTCGACCTTCCTCATAATTTTGAGGTGACGAGAGAGCATGATGTGCAGGATCAACAAGCATTTTCCTTTCCTTTCCTTTCCCAATAAAGGTTCAATTTAAATGAATGATGTAGCGTGCGTCTGGCTCCGTATACATAAGCATTTCCCGTCAAAAACTCTAAAAGAAGTAAAGAACATGAAAGCTGGTTATTATTGATTCAACCTGACGCAAATATACATTTTATGACAGAGAACCAAACATACTGACATGCAAGCACTGACAATTGAGAGTCGGTGGGGAAGAGCACGGGATAAACAGCAAATAATTCTGCTTAACTATGTCAAGTCAAGAGAGAATTAACTTCTTCGATAAAGAAGATAAAATACAAAAATACAATTGAATTTGAGTGACAACTAAATTCGTCAGGACATTAGATATTGGGCTAACAGAAAAATAGGGAACCTTCCTCCCTCCCTAACACTAGAATGCTATCTCTTCCCATCCTATTAAAGCACTACTTTTCATCCTTTACAAACCCTCCCAAAACATAAAATAGAAATACAATCTTTGGAAGAGATACTATAACATTCCTCAACAGTGTAACCTACTTGTCCTACAGGTCTCGTATGAACACTTCTGTTCACCAATATTCATGCCTTGTGTCAAAGCCACCCTCTCGTAACATACAAAGCTAGACAAATTGAGTGCAGGATGCTGCTCTGCCTGAGATGGCAGTTCACAAAGTAGCATGCGTGCATAGTGTACTACGTAGTATGAAGGCTTTGTACCGAAAAAAGGATATTGTGCAGCATGAGGAGAGGTTATACGGTGGCACAACTGTCACTGTAACAGCCAACGCCACACAGAACAGTTACAACATGATTATAAGCATTCCCATGTTATTTGTCAATTCTTAGATTGTTACATAGATGACCAAGCTCTGGTCTTGCATCCATCCACGCTGCGAATTTCATATTGGCAGGAGAAGTGCAGTAGAGATAAGATCTGAATGTGATAAGGAAAAAATATCGCCTGCAGATGGTGGGGAAAAACAAATGGTTACACGACAAAATGATACATCTCATATCCAACGTATAATCTTGGATCAATTCTCACTAAAAACAATTGAACATGGTTAATAATTTTTATGCGATGACTACTTCACAATTCAATATCGTACTACTTATCCTTTTTTTCCCCTTCAATTGCATGCGAGGGCTAGATCTTAAATTGACAATGCATGTGTGAAAAGAAATGTAAATAAAAGTCAATCTTACAACTATGAGTGACTTCTTATAAGATTCTTCTTTTTACAGCAATAATATAAATTTTCTTTCAGATTCATTGTTGAGTAGAAAGTTTGTAAGTAATTCATTTCACTAAACTAATATCGAAATTACTTTTCAAAGAAATTAAATTATGGATTGACTAACGAGTTTTTAATCTTCTAAACTTTATCATATAACTTTTCATATACTTAGCTACAGTTGTAGAATTGAATTAATCAAAATCATCCCCTGATTACATTCATAAGCACCAATATCCATGCGGAGGGTATGATGCATTCTCTATAAATGTTTTAGAGAAAATATATCAATACCATTCCTATAAAATATATAAAAGACATTGCTATAGGTGAGACAAGTGAATGTACCTCAAAGCCTTGATACCCATGTCCATAAGATACGCACGTTCCTCCTCCTCATCATCATCAGTAAACTTCTCAAACTCTCTATTGTAATACAGAATATCCTCTCGTATATGCCCTGCACCTGCACATCTATTGAAAAAATAGAAAAATTCAATATCTTCAATGAAAACCTCATATAACTAAAGATCAAAATTTCCCAGGCTAAATGACGCAAAAGTGCTATTTCAGAACTACAAAAGTGAAACATAATATATTTGCAAAGATAACCCTCCCCCTCTCACACGACAATATGCATTTCTACATCAAAGAGAATATAATTTATTTTGATGTTGAACACTTTCTTAAAAGTAATCAAAAGTTTTCCTAATAACCTTTCAATGACAAGGTCCACGTCTGCTTTGCTTTGGGGACCATGTATGAGGACCCTTGTAAGGTTCAAAATGTCACTATAGTCACCCATACTAAGTGCTGTTTCATTGGAAGCTCGAGAAGGCAAGTTCTCTTCAGTCACTGCATATATATGAGGGCCAAATAATGGTTGTGAGACTTTGGATCCAGCATCAAGTCTGATACAGATTATGGCCATAGCATATGCGACACCACCAAAACCTGTGTGTGACACAAAAAGGTAACTACCTGCAGAGCTACAATAAAGCAAGAGTTTAGAAGTACATTTCTCCATTTAAACAAAAAATAGCTTCAAACATCAATACAGTGAGATTACAGCATCTAGACAGTATGGATACAGAAACATGGAACAAATGAAGAGCACTGGGCAGCAATCAAAATGATGAGCAGTTAAACACGAACTGATTAGCCAGACAGATTTGTATAGGCATTTGGTAGGTATGAAACCTGTGCCTTGCATGGGACTACTATAGTTTTTTATTTAATAGTATTAATCTCTTATGTTTTTAATTTCAAAACTGAGCAAAATGTTTGATTATTCACTTAAGTTCAGAGATCTAAAGTGTCAACTTTAACAGAGGAATGTAGTGCTCTAAGCCAAAACTGTAACAAAGAACCCCATGATAGCATTTCAAAGAAAAAGTATGGCCCCTATATTATTAGCAATGATTGGTTATGATTCTAATGACATATTTGGTGTATTGAATATTCTAAGTATACATTATTAACCCCCAAATTATAATTGACACAAACGCTACAAGAACAAAAATGTCACAAAACTTTACAAGAACCATTATACTAAAAAGTAGGGGACACTTACTCATCTTGACAATACTGTATTGCATCAACATCAGATGCCAAAGCATCTCTCTCTCTTGTTAAAGGTATCCTCTGGTAGACAATATCATATCCATCGTCTTTTAGAGCATAATAAACTTCTGCAGGTGTCTTCACATCATCTGCTCGAATGTTTTCCCAGTATCCAACCACACCTGACTGATTTGTCGAGGGGTTATATTCTTCACGGTGTAACAGCATCCGCCCACCCGATTGTCTAATCTCAGCTAGGATATCTTCTTTTAACCGTGCTTCCATGTGTTCCACCTGCATGGTAGTTACCATGAGTTGGGTAACAATAAATTTTGTGAAATATGCCAACTTCCAACAGAAAAATTATAGTAAAGATGACTCACCACAGGACCAGTGATTCCAACATACTTGAGTGTATTAACTGGTTTATTTAACTCCCTCAAGACAAAGGGAGTATAATTTATATAAACAACTGCTTCTTCTCTCAGATCAGTCAATATAACTTTTTGAGCAATGATTGAAGGTTTAGGCTTTGCACCCAAATAGTCTAGCATTTCTTTGGCACCAGAGATGGTTGGAGTTGCCATGCAATACACAGGGTATTCATCAACCTGAAGACATGAAGTATTGGATAATGACATTCTCACAGTCAACCATGTTATATATACATAGATAAAAACATAAGATAAAGCTCTTTCAATGATGGCAGATAAGAAAAATAAGAATTAGAATATGATGAAAAGAAAGTTCTGAAAGTCCTTCAACACAAATAATAAAGCAAGCTACTGTAAGCAAATCCTGATGTTTCATCATTTGGATTCTGTGTCAGTTCTCGCCACCTACATAGGTCACTGGTCATTTTCTTCTATGTTGTTAGTTAGCAGTCCCCAGACAAACCATGATGTCATCATTGCATAAAAACAAGATTTTTAAATTAAAAATATTGATATTATAAATTACAATAAAATAGTTATTATAAGTAATATATATATATATATATATATTTACATTTATTGCAATATGGTCATTACGTGTATGAAAAATGTAAAAAAAAAAACAACATAAAATGAGTGGAAGAAAAATAAACTAAATAGTAAATTATCAACTAATGGTAACACATGCATTCTACTTTAACAACTTCAAGATAACAAGATTGATCATTTTCAATCTAGTGTTCTGCAAATAAACTCACACCGAAAACATGTTAAAGGTGCTAATTCTACCTACAATTGAATGAACCTCTAGGTCACCACTGAATGTGTAGCCTTACCCTCTGGCATCACAAATTGTATGAGTTAGTATTTTTAGAAGTACTTGCATAAGTAAATGTACCTTGTAAACATGAGGTGCACCATGTATTTGTATATGACTGGAAGTTCTCTGACCAGGAAAGAAATACATTTTCAGAATGGAGCCTTTCCCCAAAACAGAACCATTTCTGGCCTTGACAATGGCCTCCATCACAGCATCTCCGTGTTGAGACTCTTGCGGCTCTCTCAACTCCTCCTACAATTTAATTGACATTATTGAATAAATCTTGCTTCAAATTGGGGAAAATAATACTCCAAATAGAAAGGTAGAAAAATATTTACAGGGACAGTGAAAAATCGCCCTGGTCTTAATCTGATGCTCCATTTCATAGCCTGCACCTCTGGCCTCTGATGCAACCAAACCTTAAATGTCATTCTGGATTCTCCTTGTCCACAAAATCCGTCAAATGCTTCACTTCCAAGATATGCTGCAAAAGCAATTAGACGAAAGTATCGCTCCAAGTACTCAGCACCACGATTTAATGCCACCCTCCTTACCCTAGGTTCAACATGCTGTTGATTGAATACTTTTCTATACTGCAACACTGCTTGACGAATGTTTTGAAGTGCAGAACATCTATCAATAATAGCATCTAATGCCACTCGGCATTCAACACCATTATCAAATAATGTTGTTATCTTCCATAACAGAAGGATGTCATTTATACCAAAAGCACGATTTTGTTTCTCCTCTGTCTTTCTTAACAAAGTATTGGAGGTTAATGTGGTGGCATAAACCCCAGCTTCATCTCCACTTGAAGAACCACAATCTGATTCTTCACGGGTCACATCATCACCCAGAATTTTAATGGGCCTACCATAATCGATTCGAAGTTTCACAAGGCAAGCTATGACAGTACCAGTGGTCGTCCTGCCTCTACCCATCTGTTATATCAATAAATGCAGTAGGAAATGGATAAGAGGAAAAAGACATGAACAAATAGACCAACCCAAAATGAACAAGGTCGTAAGAAGTACAGCATATAATATAAAACTTAAGAATACCTGACAATTGAAAACAAAAGCAGTGTCTTTTGCAGCAGAAGCGATATTAATTGCCAAAGTGTCAAAATCAGAACTTTTAGGAGCTTTTCCATCAGTGATGGGCACACGTGCATACTTAACAGGGAACCCCTCAGCTTCCAGACTTTTGAAAACTTCAAGTGGGGTTTGGATTACATCGGGGGTAACAAGCTCCCAAGCATCAAATATATGCCTATCATCTGTTTCATGAATAACCATTACCGCACCACCATAGTGTTTAGCTTCTCTTAGGATATCTTCTTTTAATCGTGCCTCCATTTTCTCCACTCTTTCACGGTCAATGCCCTGAAAGAACAAATTACAATTTCCTATTTACCAACAAGCAGGGACCAATTTACAAATTAATGAAATTCAAAGAGGCCTCCAATGGGAATTCAATTTCAACATATTAGATAAGCTGCATGTTATGTATACTTTGGCCACAATATATTAATACATGACCTGCACCAGACAAAGTATAGAGGCATGGACCAAATAATTTGAACCGACTTTTAATGGATCAAATAATTTTTGTAAGATATAAACATATTCAACAGTTTATGGTTTTAGAAGATTTGATCCTTGACAATGTTCACCCAATAGAGAACTTTGTGGCTTTAATACTTTATCTCAAGTAATATTATACTTCAGTGTGGAACAGATGTCTCTTTGATATCTTAGAAGACACAAATACTACAAGCAATAATAGCCTTATGACTCCATAGGTCACATGTTTTGCAAAGAACAAAAGAAAAAGCATTTTAAACACATTCGCTGCCGGTCTCATACTGCTCATCTAGATACATTTTTTTAACAATTAGATTACTACATTCTTTTGGTAGTATGGTTCCTGCTATCAATTACAACTAACTTGTTAAATAACATCCTATTGACAAACAACTGTAGAAAGAAAAAGGGAAAGTCAATTGGTAGGTTATTCCTAAACCTCCGCCTATCCAACTCCAGTTTTTTTTCGCACTACAACTAAGGATAGCAAAACGAATCAGTCCACCCCATTTTGGCCCACCCAACCTCTTGTCCTGCCATTTTTTAGGTGGGCTAGTGGACTGACCCGTCTGACCTAACCCGTTTTGTTATCCCTAATTATGACAAGGGATTGACCGCTAACCCAACTCTGAGATCTATCTGCTCCTAGGGCTGTCTGATCCCTAGTGTTAGCTCTTGCTCCTCCTAACATAACCTTTTCTTGCTACTTTCTTTCCTAGTTTCAAAAGTGGTGTTTTGTTATGGAAGAGTGATCTTAGAATCGAGCTCCTTGCCGAAGGGCACATTATTGCTATGAAATGGGGCTCATCTAGTAAGAGTCAAGATTCAAGATTTATTAATTGAATATTTAACTTTCATAGAGTCTTTTGCTAAGCAAGTAATTCAGTTTTAGATGTATGCATAGGGAAAGGCATGTGCAATGAAAAATGCAAACACAGCTTGGGGAGGGTGGTATAAGATCTAGTGGACTACAAACCAAAACCCAGTTTTTATAACATATCTGATTTACAATCCCCTTAACTAAAAATTGATAAAAAAGATATGTTAAAAGCAATGCCTACCGTGTACTCCAACATGTTTTTGTATGGTCTTTCTACTTCACGAAGAACAAATGGCTTCCCATTAATGTAAATAACAGGCTCTTCTCTCATATTATGCCAAAGTACTGGGCGTCCACCTATAGAGCTTCCTATCTTCCGAATGACAGATCGAATACCATCCACGGTTGGATTTGCCACTCCATAAACTGGAAATCCAGGAACTTCTCGGAAATTAGGAGCACCATCTACACTCTCAAGTAAACTTGGGTTTTGAGATCCGGGACAGTGATCACTTTTGAGAACAGTTTGACTACCAAGAACCTCGCCATTTCTCAAGGCAGCAACCACACCCATCTCGGAAGGGCGGCCATCAGTGGATTCGGCTATCATCTTTAGAGATGGCTTCAAACTTGAATAACCAAGTGCACCCATGGGATCTCTCCTGAGTAACCTGCAATGCTAATTGTAGGAGTCATGTTATTAGACATAAAAAGATTAAGCAAGTTAATGAATTAGATTATAAAAGAAATCTATTGCGTAGGCCACATTTGTAGTCAATGTGGAATATCAACACAAGAAAATTGATAAAAATGGTTCAACTATATGATGAAAAAACTTAGTTTTATCAAGGGTGAATATTAGATAAACAAAGATATATTCAAGTGCAAATTGACTAAGTAAAATACTATAAACTGCAAGTTTAGCAGCTATCTCAATCGAAGTCAAGTCCTTGGTGCGTCTTTCCAGACTACTAATGTAAAGACAAAACAAGGATGAGACAAAAGTGATATTTTTTTCAGGGTAAAAAGGTAGAACGGAACCATAGTATGATGTCCAAATCAATAATAAAATCAACTCCATCCTATTTTATATAGAGAGTTAGAGTCAAGTTTAAATTGACTGCCTAAAAGAATCTGTCTTGGATACATACAAAGAAGCTTTTAGTACTTACATAAGCATCACCATAATTCAAAAATAGAGATAAGCACTGCCAAAAGTGAATGCCAATCTTGTGTCCCAACTAAGCACCTATATAAAAGCCTTGTTGTAAACTAAAGACAAGTGATTAAATAAACCCAAGGATTTCTTTTATATCAGTACCAAGGTACAAGAGCAATCAGGACTTCACATCATATAAACAAAAATGAATGTTATACTTGAAAGTAGAAGCAAGCTCAGTTATTAACATTTATGAATATAAAGTTTTCATAGCTATATATTTATACTTGGTCAAATTTATTAACATACTTCATAGACCTAATGAAGGGAAACAAATTAAAAAAAAGGCTAAACTAAAATTTTGGTCTCCCTACAATTTTTTATCTGTAATTTTGGTCCCCTTATTTTTTTTTTTCCCATGATATTAGCGCAGAGATTTAGAAAATCCCCAAATTCTCAACTTTGCATACATTTATTTCTTTTATTTTGGTCCAATTGAACCCTAGACCTAACATATTTATTTAAGGTACCAAAAAAATCAATTTAATAAATTAAAATGTAAAAATAAAAGAAAATAAACATATGCAAAATTGAGAATTTGACCAAAGTTGATGATTTTAGAATCTAGGAACTAAAATGACAGGGAAAAAAAAAAGGTAGACTAAAGTTGCAGATCAAGAATTAAAGGGGGACTAAATTTGCAATTTAGCCTAAAATTCAAAAAGCATAGGCTTCATAAATTTTTAAAACTTTAACCTCCGAATAATGCTGTAGAGTTCAGGTCTTGCTCTCATCCAGTCAGCAAAACTACAGTGATCAGCAGTATTAGAACGGAGTGCAGCCCTTTCTGAATGAATGTACACAGCAAAACATATTAAAAAGTAGTATCTCTCTAGGTACTCAACAAAAAAAGATAGTGATGCCTCCCTTTTCATCTCATCGGGCTGTCGCAAAATGCTATTGCGATACGTGGCGATTGCTTCACGCAGGTTCTAAAATTCAAGCAAGACAAGGAATGATGAGACAGTTATAGAGGAAATATGAAAATTCAACCCGCAGAATACAGGGAAAAAAATTAAAACATTGAAGCAGTACAAACCAGCAACTTAGAATTTGTTTTGAATAACATAAGATTAAAATCATTAGAAAATAGAAACAGATATACCTGCATTGAAGCACATTTGTCAATGACTTTGTCCACTTGTCTTTTCCCCTCAACACCACCCTGAAACATATCTGATAATTCGGACAACAAGAACATATTTTATTCTATAAAATTAAAATTAAAGTCAATACCAATACCTCTAACACCCGAATCAAGCTTCTTATGACTGCATACTCTCCTCTGCGAATTGCTTCTTCTGAGTCAGGTAAATGATCAGCAACATTGGTCATACTTTGAAAAATTCTACCAATTGAATTGCTTCTTGGGAACCCTATCATTCAATAACATAAATGCAATTTTTTGTTAATGGCAATGCCACTGGTACACGTTATGATTTGAACTTGATGACAATAGAGTAAGAATAAATTAAAGGAATAATTAAAGAAATTTAATAAAAATAGGCATCATTCAATTTTCTTTCCAAGCAACTTAATAATTTTAAATAAAGGTTACTCGGTAAATAAACTAGCAATATCAAATTCATGGAACTAACATCTTATGCATGCATACATACCCAATGAACGTAGTGATATGTTGTGAGAGCAAAATGAAAAAAAAAACTAATCAAGGTTATAATTAACTGTGGATGGCAAGAATTGAACAAATTGTCAAATCTTAAGTTTCTCTCACTTCAATAAATAGGTCAGTGCTTTCATCACATATGTTAGACTCATTCGCACATGCATACAAACATGCAACTTTCCCATGATCACCAGCTGGAAGAATCCCTGTAAACTAGCTATTGGTATGGAATAAACAGACCCTTTGGAGATGAAATAAAGCATGGTCTTACCATAAAATCTGTTTTCTTTTTCAAGAGCTGGTGAAATAACCAGGCCACAGAAATAAGCAACCAGATCCTACTACATTAAACTCTCAACCAACATCATAACCAAGGTAGATGCTGACGAAAACAGAATGGAAGGGTGTGGGCATCTACAATAGGTTGTCTTGGTATTAAAATTCAGCATATGAAAAATCCGACTTTTTATGCTAACTAAATGCTGGAATGTGTATTCATATGCTCTAGTATTGTTGAAGCAAAGTAGTGAATTTTGATGAAAAAGAACAGTTGTTTTTCATTAAACAGTAACATAAGTAGTCCCAAATCTGTTGCTCAATATACAAGAAACCAGTCTTACATTCAAATTTCTTAGATGAACAATTATATAAATAAAACAAAACAAGCAATAAAATAAAAAAAATAAATAAATAAAGAGTACCAGAGGCCCCTATTCGGTTGAGGTAGACCAAAGTTGCAATGACCATTCCTGTTGTAGTTCGTCCACGACCCATTTGACAGTTAAAAATTATCTCGGTGTGTACATCAGCTTGAGAAATTTTATTGACCTAAAAAAAAAATGAAGAGGACGAGTTTTCAATGTAGATAACTACTGTATAAAATATAAAAACACAAGAGTCCTCACAATTAAGCAGAGTCAGCAGCAGCAGCTCAATGACAAGACAATAGAGAAGGAAACTAAATTACCCAACCCTTGATTGCACCAAAAGAACAAGTATGCAGAAAGTGGTACCAAATGTGATAGGGCATAACATATACATACAAAATACTAACCAAAATATCAAAATCCATTTCCTTTGGTGATTTTTCATCAGTTATAGGAACTCGTTCATAATCAACAAGATATCCCTCCACTTGCAATTCCTCATACACCTACAGCAAAGAAAACAACCTTGATGCATTTCCATCAGAAAATTGATCAAGAAGTCTCACGCTACACTGTATACTAGTTTCAGCCATACCTCGAGTGGTGTCTTCACAGAATTACATGACACCGGCTCCCATTGGTCCACCATCTGCCCATCTGGCAGTTCATCAGTCACAAGAATCTTATTTCCATATCTGTTATATCCATGTGCAAATAAGATTAACAGTAAAGCATAAAACCAACCACAAATTCACAGGACACGCTCATGACAAACGCAGAGCAGAGCCACAGAATTACCTCGCTGCCTCCACCAGGATGTCTTCTTTCAAACGAGCTTCCATTTGCTCAACCCTTTCTCTGTTAATTCCCTAATCAAGTACAGAATGCCACACAAGTTAACGGACTCAATTCAATCCAACTTGCAATGTGAGCATCCCAATAAATTGACAGCCAGCACAGAACTGAGATGCACCACAACTACATACCGTATACTCAAGGTTGGAGAACGGCCTCTCCACATCACGCAAAACAAAAGGACGACCATTAATGTAGGCAAGCTGATTCCAATAAAGGAAAAAAATAATACAAATGAGAGAACATTATCACAAGCATCCATCATCTCATACGGCAAAAACTGAGTTAAAGTTGAACTAACAATACTTCGCCTAAACTCAAGTACTCATGCCAAACAACAATTAGTTTTAAAAACCTAATCTCCTTGAACTCAGACATAGGTTAAATTAAAATAAAAATTTAACACACCGGTTCCTCACGAAGGCTAATCCAGAGAACTTTCAATCGAGCACCAATGTGGTTGAGAACGTTCCGAATTCCATCAATGGTTGGAATGGCAACACCGTGAACATGCAACGAGTCCGATGCCTAACAATAACAACAACAACAATAACATTAACTACCTGATTAAATTAAAAAAAAAAAAAAGGAAATAGATGAATTGACAGAAAATGAAAAGACGAAGAAGACCTACCTGGCGATAATTGGGAGCGCCTTCGATCTGAGGCGACAAACGCTTGTTCTGGCAACCAGGGAAATGGTCGCTCTTCAGAATCGTTCTCTTCCCCAACACACATCCTCCTCTCATCTTCATCACCTGCTCTGGCTCCTTCGGTATCTGCGACATCGAACCAGCTCACTCACTTCGCTTCGAATTGCGAATCCAAACAACCAAGTGTTGCACCACACTTCTTGTTCCTTTCTACACTCGTTACTCTTGCCGATGATTTTATCTCTCTCTCTTTCTCTCTCCACCTCCCGCGGATTTCCAATTACCTAACATCGATTATTTATTTTATAACTCGGTTTCACTTTCGGACTTACTCAATTTCTCAAACTAACACCAACAACGTGAAAGACGTGAGTGAGTGAAGAAGAGTGATGAAGAAAGGCGTGTCAGCTGAATGTGATCGAGCTCGGAAACACGAATCTTCCCTGATTTTATTTTGTTTGTTAATAAACCTGTTTAACGTGTATGCTTATTTAATTGTTATTAATATAATTGTCTTTATAAAATTAAAAATACAAAAAGCACTTTTCTAAGGGGAAAAACAATGAGGCGATCTTTATTTCTCAGGTTGCGATTAATGTTTAACTTATAGCTTATGCTCTGAATATTCTCTTCTCTGTCTTCGCTTGGGTGCAAGATGCGCTTTGTCCATCCACCGTACTAGCGTTTTCCTTCTCAATCGCAATTTTATATTCGCCACACAAATTAATCACAGAAAGAATAAAGAAAGAATAAAAGATTACGAAATTTAACCTATCTTGTGGATAATGCTACAACTAGATCAAAATATTATGTAATTTAACATGTTTTTAGTTCCGTAGTTGAAGTTTATGAAGTTATTATATCATATCTCTTATATTTTTAATTATTATTTATACCAATCGATTTAATGACTGTGAAAATAAGAAATAATATACAAGTAAAATAAGAGTTTGTAAGAAAATAACGGATTTTTTTAATGTGAGAAAGTCGCAAGCTGTACATAACTATCCACGTTGTTGTATGCCTTTTTCAATAATGCTTTCTTACATCAATATTTTCGTGTAATTGGAGAAAATAAAAATAAAAAAGAAAAGTAGTCCTGTTCAAATAGGTAGATAAAACACAAAGGGAATAAACAAACGTGGAAAAAATGGCAATTAGTGGGTCCCGACATCAGTTGGTCCAAGGGCGAAGGACATTTTAAAGGGGCCCAACAAACAAGGCTAATTAATTAGTTCCACACAATAATATAATATTAATAAAATCTTAACTAATAAAAATAAGTTTCCACTGACTGGTTTTGATTAATTAACCTCCAAGCCGAATTAGAGTTAAACTTCCACGTTTCTATCTTAAACCGTTATGCGTGCTGTGTGTTGTTAGGTCTGAAAATAAGAACAAATTTAAAATGAAAGTATATAAATGGAGGACTGTTCTTATCTTGTAAATTGCAGAATTGAATTTACTCTAAACCCAAATTATAATGATAGAATATTATTTTGTTTTGCTTACCTGATTTAAATCATGTTAATCAACATTATTAGTTTTTATTTGTATTTTTCTTTGCCAAAACAAATTAGTTACTTCTCTTGTGTGTCTTTACGTAAGTTGCACACTATCTAAAAATAATAACACAACTGAATTAAATAATGCGCATGTGAAGGACTAATGGAAGTAAAGTAAATTAATGGAAAATTCTAGAAAAGAACGTGAATGACATGGTGGAGAGCAAATGGTTTATAATTACTTTGAACTGCTTTCACCATAAAGAATCTTGACTAATGAATGCTTACACACAAATGACAGAGCTTTTCTTAGCTGAAATTGGGTTTTACTTGCAATTAATTAATGGCTTAACAACCCATTTGCTGTGTTCTTTGAAGAAACCACTGTGATATTGATGCAGCACATTGATTCTCTCACTACCTCTACGCCCTCTTTTAGGAGCAATGTTCCATCACTTTCATTCTTTATTTGAGAAAGCAACATCTATCAAAAGTTATTAAGAAAAAAAAAGCTAGCGACAAAAACAGGTGTCACGTCACTCTCATTCTTTCAAAGGTTGTGACATTATCCAATTCATGACAATTAACCAAAATGGCTCGTGCTTTGTCAAGAGGCTCCTATAAGGAAGCGTCATTCATCCCCCGCTGTAATGAGCTAGGTTGCGTAACAATGAAGAGCTCTATAGTGCTTTGTCGATAGCTACCATAGCAATTATTTGAGTAGAGTAGAGAGTAGAGTATAGTAGAGTAAAGTAGAGCATGGAGACCCTTTTTGTTATGTTTTGCAACTTCATTTAGCTCTGCATGCACTCGCAGGCAGCCACGATGGGTTATATTTAACTGGATAAC
The DNA here is from genome assembly GCA_963425845.1 of Sphenostylis stenocarpa. Lineage (NCBI taxonomy): Eukaryota > Viridiplantae > Streptophyta > Magnoliopsida > Fabales > Fabaceae > Sphenostylis > Sphenostylis stenocarpa. Next base: position 32,490,424 of record OY731398.1, on the reverse strand, counting down.
TAACGGAGACAACCACACATGCACATCTAAAGATGTTTTGAACGACCATTTGCTTTTGCACCCGCTATACACATTAGTGGCGTTGAGTTTAAACATGTGTTTTTCATATTTGATTTTTATATTTTAAAATTGTACAAAAGATACCCTCGATGCTCTTGATTGATTAAATGAGCTCTTAAGAAGTTGCTACAATTCCACTGTTGGATCTAAGAAATGCAAGAAAACTTTTTAATGCCTAAGTTTTAAAATAAGTTCCTCCTTTAATTCGTGATTCCAGTTTTAAGTAAGTTCCTCCTTTAATTTGTAACTCCAATAACAGTTAAGCTAACTGAATTAACTCCAAGTATTAATGCTTATATGTATACTTCTTATTTCAGCTTAAAATATTATGTTATCTCAGATAATATGTAATATTTTGTACAAGCAACTAATCTTGAATAAAAATCCAACCCAATTTCCTCCAATGCATAAGAATCGATAAGAAACTACTCCATTGGATAAACTCTGAATGAAACATTTTCTCAACTTAAATAACAGAATTTGAAAACCAATTCAAACGCAGAAAAATAAAAAACCCACACAATGGAGAGGGGTTTGTAAACCAACCAAAGCATTATTACCAAGACATGAATTCGACATCGTAATCATAATAACATAGTGGTTCAGACTACAGGCAACGTGTAGTGCTGATTTTTCGATTTCAATACCCATACAGAATATAATTGGTAAGGTAACATATTTACATTCAGAATGAAACAGCAGCGTCAGCATCCATATCAGTCACCTCTCTTACGAGGTTTTTGGTAGAAGGCAAACCAGCAGTTACCTCCTCTTCAATCCCACATTCGTTTGTCCCCCTTTGGATCTTGAAGTAACCATCCTGCGGTAAATATTAAATTAGTCCATTAGATAAGGCATGTTTTAAGTAACAGTTATTCAAGTTGGAGAATAATTTAAGAAGCATACATCTCCCCATTCTCTGTTCCACTGATTTGCGAGAAGCTGGAACAACGTAAAGTACCCAATCAGTACAAAAATCTGAATTTCAGATAGTATCTCCTAGGGGACTGAAATGTAAATCAGGAACATATCATATCAACATACCCAATAGTCATCCCCATCGTCAGTTGTTCCCCACCCAATTAGCTTTACTGCATGACCGCCCAGTGCATAACCTGTGACGTGTTTGTAAACTCCTGATTTGTAGTGAGCAAAATCCTGTGATGAGGTCAAATTAGTATAAGGTAAACGTTCCTTGAAGCAACCAAGTAAACTGCACAATAGGCTTGAGACTATTCACACAAGGAAAAATAAGGTTAACGTAATCATTATGTTTTTGGTCTAGATATTTATTACCTGCAAAATGACGCAGGGAATATTTACGGATTTTTAGTTAATTGAAAGGTCACTAGCAAAGAGGGCCCCTTCAAAATGCTTAAACGGGAAGGATGATATGATATATTCGAGGGCCCGAATGAAGGGGACAAGAAACTGACGTAAGAAGTTGTAGTTGCATGATTTTTATCGCATGTAAGAGACCAAGCAACCAAAATGAATAAATAAATGACTCCTATTGGATAATGCTTTTAATAAAGAGAATCCAATGACCAAAAAATCTTCTAAAGCGGCGCTTGATAGCTATGGGGTGACCCATACAACACATAATAGGCCAGGTTGTTGTAAAGTCTGTTATATTTTTGGTATGCTAAAATTGTGTCTACACTAGTTCTGATTGATAATACTAGTTTCTTAATTGAAATTGTTACTTTCTATCCTACGGTCAATCCACAATCTCAAGTACAAAAGATGACAATTGCCCCCGATTTTTGTTCTGAATCTGATAGAGAGCACCCAAATAAAGGGTAAAAAAGGAAAAAAGAGAAATCAGAACTGGAAAGAAAGAAACCAAGGAATAAATATTTAATGACAGAACCAATTTTTTTGTTAATGCATAAATTGCCATGACTGCTCACTCAGTATTTTAGCAGACTGATGCATAGAAACAGATACTAATACGAAAACCCTTCCACACAATCCTTGTCTTAATAATCCCTTAATGAGCATCATATACCCTTGAAAAGCCCACAACTTTCGGGCATTAATCAAATGTATGAATGGAATATGATATTAGTTTACTTAGTATTTTTGGTCCAAAACCTTTTCCATGTGAAATTTGACATTTTTTCTTTATCTGTAAACATTAACCTCCATTAAACCCTCCATGAAAACCAACAGCTCCAGACATGCACGAGTGAAAACCAGCCCCAAAGGAACAATTAAGGAGTATAATATACCACAGAAGAGTAGAGCAATGACACACCTAGGACCAGCTATTACATACTTCTTCAAACAGGTGGTGATGAAAGCAAAGGGATTGATCAAAAGCAACAGACCCCATCAGCACCAACATTAGCCTTATTGAAGAAAACTACGGCTATGGTACATGCAAGGTAAATTTGAAAAACATATATATAAAAACTTTAGAGGCACCCAACTTAATTGAAAGAAGAAGAAAATTTGAGTATGACACAGATCTGGAATACGTGAAGATCTATGGAATGATAAAATGTCACAAATGAACAACATTTACAATGAGAGACTTGCGATTAAGTAAGAAAAATCTAAAAAACAATAGTAAATGTGCAGTGGGTCTTGCACAATTCTTAGGGCAATGCTGCTCCAGAAAGGCAACCAAAAAACATGGAAAAGAGAAGACTCTTTGCTGCTGGCGGTGACATTTGGGGAAGTTAATTGTAACGTATTAAAGCTCGCTCGGGCTAGCTAAAAGTAATCACTAATGCCAATATGACAATTAAGGAAAAAAATAATTAGAAAAGTTCGAAATAAAAATTGAAAATCGCCATGATATAATTTGCTTGTTTAATCACTATAAACCCAACAACTTTATCACCTAATTATCACTCCAGACCATTTATACGATCTCCAAACATTCTCCTTCCACGTATCATGTTTAAAGTTTTAACCCAAAAGCAATCCTCAATCGTGTCATATTCAATTTGCACACCCACTAGATGTCAGTACCATAGAGTCAGGGGGCGCAATTAACTATAATTAATTGTTATACATTATTAGAAAGGATTTAGCATAAATATATCAAAAGAGCTGTTCTGTTTTGAACAAAATCTTCTGATTTTCAATTTTGAGCAGCATTTCTGTGATTAACCAGGACTAAATAGAAAATTTCGAAGCAATTTTGAACATTTAGGTTCTTTAACACTTTTATCCGTTTGTGAGAAAATTTGTAGCTTTTTAAAAACAGTTTTTTCCCTTATGATACATTTCTTTAAACTCTTCCAACCAATTAGAAACATATTGTTTTTAGACTGCTTTCTGGGTTAACAGTGGCCAAATGTAACAAATTCTCTTCACCCACTACTTTGTCTCATTTATTTCTGATTTTATTATTGATTCAACTTTTCATATAGTTAAAAATTAAAATACTGAATTTGTTTAGCATTGATAACCTCTCTTAATTGCTGACCAAAAAAACATAGCCTCTTAATTTATGTGGCGAATGGAATTAAGCTTTTAGAAATTTCTACCTATGCCATATTTAGTGGTTGGGATTTTCTTAAGTGAATTATGCATTGTAGTTTAAATATATTTATCTATGGTGATAACTGTAATGGCAGTGCTGCCAACAACAATAATGTTAATAGTGGTGGTATTAGTAACAATGGTAGTGATGGTAATGACAAATTGTTGGCATTGGTAGTGATAGCAAAAATAACATTGCTAATAACAAGAACGGTCTTTACCAAAAACAACAAAAGTTTTTTTTTTTTTTTCAAAACTAAAACCAAATGTGCAAGTAGATTTTCTTGGTTTTGAAAATGAATGTAAAAATGTTTCAACATTGAGTAAAAAAACCATTTCAACTCCATTTTCACCAACACTTTCTTTTGGAAAAATGCATTGGAAGACCAAAAACTCTTAACTACTCCAAACAGGACCTAATGCGTGCACTCTATTGTTGTTGTGACAATGACTACTCATATTGCTACCCTAAATTGAATTTTAAACTTTCTTAATTCACTGTACTACAACCTAGATAACTGCATATCCTAATTCTCTTGCAAACACCATCCCAGCATTGCAATCAAAATACCATAAAGCAAGTCCTATCCATACAAATATAATGAATTTTACCTTTAATTTAAGGAGAATTACATAAAATCTTCGTAAATGACACTCACATTCCCTTGCTATCTTCTTAAATGACATTCATATTCCCTCTATATTTTAATTAGTTCCTCACCTTTCTGATGTTTTTAATAAAGTAAAGCACACCCTTTATTTGATTAATAAAGTCATACATAAACCCCTTTTTTTATGTTATGACAAAGAGAGAATTTTGTAACATGTTTTGCATGTTAGATCACATGCACCAATCTCAACCACTCTCAATGAATTGTCTCCAAAATATCTTGTATAATTATAAGTTATATATACGATGTGTTGAGTTTTCAGACATTGATATGGAAAGTTGCAGAAAAATTTTATTGCAAAGTGAGGGTAAAAGTTTTCATTTACCTCATAAACAGTGAATGCAACCTCTACTGGCCCATTTTTGTACACTTCTGCCATGATATCATAGGGATTAGACTTGACATTGTAGGCATTGACACTAAAGTGCTTTGACTTCTTCCAAAACTGGTTCCCATCTACACATTTTTTAACACACTTGGGAGTCTGATAAGCTGGCTCGCAACCAGGATGAGAACAGCCAATTTGATCAAAATATGGGTCACACTGCCACATAAAGGAATTTTCTGAGCGTGAGAAGGTTAGGAGGAAAAAACAGATTTAGGGATAATAGTGAAATGCGTCTTCAGCCAAAAAAATATGCATCAATTGGAAGGAAGATTTAGTTGAGAAGGAGCTTATAATTTTCGTCCCTTAGCAATAACCATTTTTATGATTAACAAGTGGAAACTGTTAAGGCAAAGTGGATAGTATTACCTCTTCAGTGACAACACCGTGGTGGGCTAAATATCGCCATGCATATAAGGGATATCCTCCATCACATCCAGATCCACACAGAAAGCCACAGCATGCAAGAAGGTCATTAACAGATAGAGAAACATTCTGCAATAAAAACACAGGATATAAATTCCTCTTTCAAGCAACTAAGTGTGATCCAGGGAGAAAGGGAGACGAAAAGAATAAAACTTCACAAACATACACGATAAGCAACACAAAGTTCAACATTGCTTCAACAAGAAATTTTACTTACAACATCAAAATGAATGCAAAAGCGATCTGACAATGATTCGACAGCACCAAATGCCCAACAAGAACCACAGTGACCCTGAATCATCACAATTCATCACAAGGATCAGTTAAAAACTCTTTTGAAACTTGCATGTATTAAAAGTTGTAACTGTGAAAATAGGAGGATTACCTGATCTTTAATGCGAAAGTTAGTTTAGCATTTCATATCATAGTTAACAATGAAAACAAGAGTCAGCACCTTCTTCCAAATGCACTAATTAATTAGAATAAATAAAATAAGGGGGAACGAGCAAGTAGGTGGTGACCTAGAATTCTTCCAATAGTGCTACACTGCGACCAAGCTGTCCTTGCATCAAAATTCTTCGGCAACTTCAATGATTTTGGATGAGAAATGACGGGTATACTTCTCAGTTCGCTCTTGGGCATTTGTTTGACTCCAAGAAGGCGCTTAAATTGTCCAACCTGTGAGTCAAAGCATATTATGTAACTAAGCAAAGCATCTGCAAGTGAAACGGTGAAATCCACACTTCAAAAGCGTGCAAGATAAGTTCAAGACTAACTGTATAATTGGAGAAACGAGGATTTATAGCAGCCTCCCATCCTGCTTCAGGATTTTCGTTAATCTGTTTAGCAATAGACTCCTGCATCACAACGTTAAAAACATTCATCAATCACATAACGTAGATCGTATGTTCAAATACTCGTTCCACATCATCTGAATGAAATGGATGGAAAGAGACTATTTCAGCTAAATAGCGCTTTAAACACTTTAGCAAAAAACACATACAATCTTAAACCAAAAATATTCGCCCCCAAACCAAGACATAAAACAAACAAAATATAAGCATAGACACTAGCACTATAATGATTAAGATCAGTCATGGCTTTCCCCCGATTTCACGAGAACAAATAAATTGAGCCTGACTGGCATAAACACGTGCGAGACGAGGTTGAGTTAACGAAATCACCTGAAGAATTGGAGAATTAAGCTTGAGACTGGTCAACGGTTCTGCTTCTGCCCCAGCAATCTGTGAAAAACAAAGTGATTAAAAAAACCAAACAAGATACTAATAATCATTATTACACATACAGGGTTTACAAAAGTAATACCCGGAGATAAGAAGCGGAGAGGAGTAAGAAGAAGGTTGCCAGGGGGAGCAGAGTTGAAGCCATATTCGGTTCTTGGACGAAATTGCACTTGAAAGTGGGAGGAGGTTCTTATATGGTGGTCGTACTTTCCTTGCACACGCAACGCAATTGGGTTGGGTGAGGCCACAAAGAAAATCTCCTACTCTCAATCGCTTTATTTCTATAAAAAGAAATAAGAGTGGCGCGTGTGTCTCGCGGCATTGGAGTTTGAGCCTAACCGAGGGTTGGGATTGGTTACTGTGTTTGGGGGTTTAATCGAATGAATATCGGTATGACACGACAAAAAATCTCCGCCTCTAACATTTCCAAGACTTTATATTTTTTCCTTTTTTTATTAAATATCTATACGTCCTGCTCAAGTGTGCCATCAATTTGCCCCCGGTATGGCATGCGGGCTGCTGTTGGATTTATGTGTGTTTCACAAATATAATTATACTTCTTAATCAATTTTCTTAAAAGTAATTTTTAAAATTATTATTTGTGTATAATATATAAATATATTTAAAATTTTAAGTTTATGAAAAATAGTTTATTTTAAAAAATTATTAAATTTAAGTTGATATTTCAAATATCAAACTTATTTTATTAAGAGTTATTTTTTTCATGACAACAACAGAAATTGCAAAATCAAATCCCAAACATGTTCTTACAATTGGATCTTCAATACATGGTACATGTTTATTTATGATTGGTTAAGAGTTTAGGCGGTGCTACTGTAAGAGAAATGTGGAAAATAAAAAGACGTAAGACTAATATAATTAGTCAATTTATAGAATATAAATAAAGAATAAATAGAGTGTTAAGTATTGGATTTGTTTTTAGTTTCGTTTATATTTTGTTTAATTGTTCTCTAATTATGTTCCATTCAATCAAAAATTCTTTTGCATTTAAAAAAAGTGGATTTTATGATAGTACTTTTTTTTCTTACTGATATCTCATTTTTATACTTGGACAAAAATATAATCCAAAATGTGTTATTTCGTGTAAAAATAAAATCAGTGACCTTTAGAACGTGACAAAGTCAAATATTTAAGTGAAAATTATTTTACTTTTCCACTATTGAATTATCATATATTTCAAATTAAGTGGACTAATTTAACAACTAGTTCATAATATAGATATACAACAATTTTAATAAATATAAACTTGTTAAATAATTTTAATATAATACATTTAAATTATCTAATAAACATAAATAAGAAAAACATCCATTGTTGAAGAGAATAATTGGTTAAGTAAAAAATTACATATCATATATAATATTTAAAATTTATTTATCCATCGTATTCTTAACAGGATTAAATACACAACTACCTACATATAAATTAAATACACAACTACCATTGTACCAAACATAATTAAATGTCATACATAATTCTAAAAATTCTTATGACTTAATATTATGATTATTAAACTCATATCCTTTCTAGAATTTGATAAGAAAAAAGTTGGGTTGATTGAGGATGAAAATAAAAAATAAATTTTTTTATGAAAAAAAGAGTGAAAAAGGAGATAAATAATATAATCTTTTAATATATATTTTTCTGTCATATATGCGTTAATTTTATATTTAAATTTAAATTTTAAGATTTTTTAAAAATATTTCGTTAATGTTCTCACATTATATAAAGACATTATTTTATATTTCATTCTCTTTAATTTTTTATTTATTTTTTACTCTTTATCTTTTTTAATCTCTTAAATCAATTACTTTAATACAGTTTCTCCTTCACCTCCTGGCATTGGTTAATCTTTTTAATTATTCTCTTTTTTTTAATATTTTCAACTAATTTAACAAATACAAAATTATAATTTTTTTATCTTTTTTAAATATTCTATATCATTCTTATTAATAACCAATATTATTATTTTTCTAATTTATCTTTATTAAATTTTATTATATCATACTTTTTATATTTATTATTGTTATTTATCATATATCAATTTGTATTTTAATAAAATAATTATATTTTAAAAAATTAAAAATAATTAATACTAAAACTTTTATTACTTTAAATTAATTAAATAAAAATTAACTTATTCAATATTTTCTTATAAGTTATATATTTTATATTTATTAACATTTTAAAATCACAACATAAAAGATAATTATCTTATACATGTAATTAAATATTTAAATATATTACATATTATTATTATTATTATTATTATTATTATTATAATATTACTAGTAATTAAATAAATATATATATATATTTTTTAATATAAATTAAATTATTTATTTTATTAATAATAATAATTTAATTTTGTAAAAATATAAATATTTATTTTCATATAAAATATATATTAAAATATTAAAATAATTTTATTATAAGTATAATTATCTTTTAAAAATAATATAAAACAGGAATAAGTAAAAATAAAAAAAATCCAAAATTTAACAAAAATATAATGAAAACTTAATTTATAATCGAAACGAGATGAATGAATTAAAAGGTTTGGAGGTGGATTGATTGACATGTCTTATTCACATGCTTACTTAATTCCTTAAATCTATACAATTTTTTAATCATGTTCAATTTTGGATAGGTTGAATTTGAGATCTAACTTCTTTTTTATTTTAAATTAATGTCGGAAAAGTTCATTTTCATGATAGAAATATTAACAAAACATTATATTCTCATTTTTGTCCATATAATAAAAACACAATAGGAAAAAAGAAAAAGAACAAGAGATAAATCATACACTTTGATAACGAATGTAAAACAATTTTAACAAACACATGTTTAAACCATCTAATAAAACAAATTTTGCAGGATATAGACTTTTACAGTTTATAGATGAGATGAAAAATTCGAATATTGTGATATCCATAAGATGACATGCCCCTAGTCATTCTCATGAAAATTACATATTAAATATTTTAGATATTCTCAATAGAGTTTGAGAAGTGCCTCTTATCCATGTTCATAAAAAACCTAATTGTGTAGTCCACTCTTGTCAATCAGGGATCTACAATGTAAAATTCCTTTTAATTATTTGCAATCTCCTTCGGGACGGAGTTTTTTTTTAAGGGGAAAGATGAGAGTTTGTTAATTTTTTAGAATTTAGTAATTATTAAATATATTTTTATATTTTATTTTTTTTGTTTTTCATCTTCTTATATTTATTGTTTATTAATAAGATATTATTTATCTCAAATCATTGATCAATTTGCAATTGCACGTTCAAACCTTAAAAGAAAGATAAAAAATATCGTTAAACACAATTTACTGAAATTATAGCATCAACAGACACGTGGAAACATATGCAAAATTTGTTGTACTCATCTTTAGCTTTTTTAGTAGAAAACAATTAAGATATTATAGATGATTTATAATAAGGAATTCAGATATTAAAAATATTAGGAGGTACAATTTTATTGATTTTTTATAATTTTAAATAAATTGTATATTAATACTGAATAATTTATTATCAATACTATTATTACTATTTTATTTTACTGTGGGAGTTAACAATTATCTTCACTTCAAATAATTTAATATTATCCTAATAGTTCTTTTTGGGAATACTAGAAAGAATTTTACATTGTTTAGTTAGTAAAAGAATATTAGAAGAAGTTGAACGTACTCTACCTAGTATATATATATATATTTACAAAGAAATAAGAACTTGAAAAGTAGAAATCAATATAATAAATACAACTTTATTAACCTATGAATTTATATGAAAAATTTAATAAAAGAAAAAAATCTGTTTAAATATATTGTTTTAAAAAACTAAACTACAATTTAATGTTTTTAACTTTATTTATTTATTTATTTTCATCCCTAATCTATTATATGTTTAAAACTAATTACTTTTTTGTTTAGTTACATCTATATACAAATATTTTGACAATGTTTTTTTTTTCTAGTTTAAACCAAAATCCTAGGCGCAATCACACGTGTATAATAACTTTTTCGTCGTATAATTATTCAGTAACTTTATTTATAATAATAATAAATATAAATATAAAATTTTAATTTTTTATTATTATCATTATTATTTTAAAATAGATTATTCAATACGTAAACTTAATTTTAATTTTTGTGAAAACATTAATTTTCAAATCTTAGTACGTAAACTAAAATTTTCTTTATAACTTAGTTTTCATATGCTTTTTAGGTAATTTTATAGTTATTTATTAAATTTTTTGTTAAAAATTAAGTGTATTCATTTTTTTTAAATACGTGATATTTCTAAGTTTTGAATTGAATATATTATTATATTTTCCATATTTGATTGAATATTATATATATATATATATATATATATATTTTTTTTAATTTTAAATTATATATAATATTATTTTGTATGATTTCATGTTGTTGTGTAATTCATAAATATGGATTAATATAGTTTTTCTTTGTTAAATTTAATAATAATGTTAATCTTTTTCTTAAAAAAACTTAAGTTTTTTCTTGAAATAAAAATGAGAAGGGCAAAATAAAAGAAATATTTTGTATTAGCATGAATCCTCTAAAGTTTCGATTTATTAAAAAATTTACGATATATATTATTATAAAAACTAACAAATATACAAATAAAATTTAATTCATGAGACATATATAATTATTGTCCTTAAGGATGTGTGAAGTGATCTATTTATACGTGTAATATGAGTAACAAACTCATCTCCACATTTAATATCATGGGTGATTATGGCTTGAAAACATGAGAGAGTGGAATACTTTTACGTTAGTGAAACACATTTTAGGTTAATAGAACACATTCTAGGTTTTATAATACTCGTATTTTATAATAATTTTGCACAGATTGCAAAACAGAAAGGTGATAAAAGAACAAAAGAAGAAATTTTTATGTCTCGTATAAGATATAATACATCAGAGCTGATATAACAAATTATATGAACCAGTCTTAGAATGAAAACTTAACACACAGTGTAGTTGATATAACAAATTATTTGAACTAAAACATTTATTATGTATTAGCAATTTAACAATCACAATACACCATAATTCTTGTTGTTATCGTTGTGTTATGTTTACTAGGTCATGGCATACCTAGTATTCATGGGTATTCTAGAAATCTTGCAAAGATCTTATATAAGCGGCCTCAGCGGCCTCACTCGACACTCATATAAGTGATTTCATCAAGTGTATGCTGCAAATCATACACCACCTATAAAATATATGAAATCATTAAAAAATTTGTTTAGACTAAAATTCATACACCACGTAAAATTTTAATTACAGAATTTAACCTCTCAATGATGCAGTATCTAGCACTTTCGTACACACCATTGGAATTGACATAATTGATTTTAATCAATTATAATGGTAATAGAACTAACATGTGACTTATTTTTACCCGTATGAATCTTATTCATAGGATTTCCAATGACAAATATTGGGTTACCATCACTTGTTTGTTTGCAAGTGGTTTGAGCTTCATTCCCCTCGATGTTTCTAAAATTATGTTTCTCCCTAGGGGTTTCGAGAATATGTTAGATTTCGTTCTAACTTTACATAGTCAATGAAAATTGTTTCACTCTTTAGCAGTTACTTTACCAAATTGTGTCTCAATTGTATATGTTTGTTCTTTCCATTATAATTCTTGTTTTTAAGTATAGCTATTATCGATCAACAATCACAATGTATTGACACATATGACGTTAATTTTATTCCTAATAGAATGTTTGCTAAGAAGTTTTTCAACAACTCAATTTCACTAACCATTTTGAGAGCAATAAACTCAAATTTCATTGTTGATCCTGTAATAATTGTTTGTCTAGTTGATCTCCATATAATCGCACCGCCCCCGAGTGTGAATACATAACCACCAGTGGATTTTGTCTCATCTGAGTTAAGGATCTAGTTAACATCAATGTATCCTTATAGTACAACAAAAATCCATTATATTTAATGACATAATCCATTAAATCTCTTAATTATCTCATAAGTCTTGCAAGTGTATTCTAATATTTTCGACTAGAAAAACTCATTAAACATAATAAGCTCACAATTATCTGAGCATACTGAGGTTAAGAAATTGAGTCTCCTCTATTTTTATTTAATTTAGAGTTAACATCATAAGGGGTGTTAATTGGTTTGAAGTTATAATATCCCAATATCCTATGAAGTTTTTTAATGTATTATTTTTGGAATAGTAAAATATTATTTCATTTCTTATGATTCTACCTCCAAAATCACATTGACTTTACTCATGTCTTTCATTCCAAATTTAGATCTCATAAACAACTTAGTTTTAGAGACTATATTAATACATATACCAAATATTAGCATGTCCTTTATATATAAACATATAATAATACATTCACCACTTTCAAATTTAGAGTACATACATTTGTCAACCTCATTAGTTGAAAAACTATTACAAAGTAAAACACACACTATCAAGTTTTTCAGGTCACTATTTTGGTATCTCGTTTTAATACATACAAAGATTTTAAAAGTTTAGACACTTTATTCTCTTGACCAGAAACAATACACTTTTTAGATTGAGTCATATAAATTTTCTCCTATAATTCATCATTTAAAAAGGTTGTCTTAATATCAATTTGGTGTATAACTAGTTTATAGATAATTTTTAGAACTAAAAAAATTTGAATATATCAAAATAATCAATGTTAAATCTTTGACCCATTCTTATTAATCTTATTTTATATTTATTTATCGATCCATTAGAATAACAATTTTTCTTAAAGATCCATTTATAACCAATAAAATTTTCTCTTTAGACAAATTTATCAAGGTACAAATATTATTTTTTATAATTGAGTAAATTTTAAATCTACTAAATTCACCCGTCACCGTAATTGTTAGATGTCAACTCACTTTTCCGAAACAAAATACACTAAAGTCTAAAGTTATCCCCTTTCTAATTGACCTCTGGTTTCTATTTTTCTATCATTGCTACATTGATATTAAGAATTTAAACCCAGGTCCAAATTTCAATACTTTTAACTACTCACTCCCATTATTTTCACCAATTCCTACCTGGACAAAGAAAATCATGACAAGCCTAAGAGCATATACATAAGCATTTGTGAGAGTGTCAAAGCCACAATGAAGGTAGACATTCTCATTTTTTTTTTCCTTAAAAGAACGTACATTAGGCACCTTACATAAACCCCATAAACAAAAACATTGTCCTATAAACTACAATAATAATGAAAGAAGGGCATTCATTACTAATTTACATCATTATTTAAAAATAAGAATCCATATAATTAAGTCGGCTTGCTTAAGAATAAGTCAGTCATAACCCAATTTGTGCATTCATGTGGATGTGTATTTATAGGGAAGTAATAAGTGGCATAACAAAAATGTACAGTATAGTGTACCGATAAATCAGTGTTACGAATTATCCAATGTCATATAACGGATAGTATGGTGGGCAAATATTAGAAGCGACACAACAGACAACGTTTTGATTGCATATTCAAGGGATTCCAAAATATCACTAGCACAAAAGAAAAAGGAATGAATTAGCTTGCCTTGTAATATAATATATAGGTCATTTGAAGAAGAATTGGTAAAGGAATCCTGCTGTGGAATAAAATCTTATCGACAAGGGAACTTTACCAAACACATGCTCAATGTATGATTTTGTTTTTTGTAATAAAGGAAAAATTAGCAACAATTTAGACTATCATATCAGCTCAGACATTCCATCAAACAGGTTATAGGTAGGTATGCAAGTTGGTTACATACTTAAATCTCAAAATCCTCAACCAACAGTACAAGGTATTAACTACCATTCAACATTATGTAGGGAGACTCAACCACTACTACAAACTAATATTATCAAGCCTCTTTTCTTAGAATAATAGCAATAAAAATAAGCGAGAAGTACAACTCACAAGATCAATATTACCAAAACTTGTAAAGACGGTGGATGCGGCCAAGCTCTCTGGGAAGACCTTAAGGCTCTAGACATGTGTCTCAGCCCCTTAGGTCCTAAGACGAAGTCTCAACTCGAAGGTACCTCTTTATGGGTCCACATTTTTACAAATCAGGCCCGGGGACTTCCCTGAGCCCAGCATAGTGCATGAGCCCATTCACATCACCTCGTGATCCAATTTTTGTTCCTCCAATTTGTCATGAGCCATTGTCGATGCACGTCTATAGGAGTCCTTGCCGTAAGCCCGTCTAGCTCAGTTGGTAGATTTATTATTGGTATCGATTTTGTGAGAGTCCTTTAAGATTATTGTAAAACTGAGAAGACACGAAGAAAATTTTTGTTAAAACATGGATAATCATTATCTTTAAAAATTTATTTGCAGTGTGTTACGTATTCCGATATAACAAATTTTTTTTTATTTTTCGAAAAACTTATAAATTAGTAAAAAAAAAAAAAAAAAAAAAGAGAGAAAAGGAGAGAAAAGTATATTTCTCGTAAATACGAAGTAAACTATATAAAAATGTAATATGAACAATAAACTCATCCTATGATTAGTGATTGTAGGCTGAAAACATAAAAAAGTAAAACACATCTTAGATTTTACAATACATCTACCTTACAGCAATATTCACTTATAAAGAAACAAATTAAAAATTTTGAATATGTAAAATGAAGAAAAAAAAATTTTACTTCATATAAGACTCCACGTCACTTCGACTCAGCAACATAATAAAAACCTTGATCCGCTACAGATATGTCTCCATCATGATCTGTTTGTTGTTCTTGACAATCTGCAGAGATTATGCAACCTTGCACAAAATATATCATGTTCTCTTGTGAGTCGTCCACATACTTTAGGAGAGTCAAATGTAAATTTTAACCTTATAATAAGGAAAGTGTATAACCCTTTTGGTTATATACCCCTTAGTATATAACATTCTTAATTCTTATATTATTGAAAGGTAAATATATTTAGTTAGATTTATCAAATGATTTGACATTAATTAATTCTATCAATTTATCGATATGTTAAGTGACATATCAACATTACCTTATAAGTAATTATCAAATCATAGGGACTAAATTGAAATATTAAAAGATAAATTATTTTAATTGGATATTATTTTTTCATCTTAAAGTAAATAAAAATTATCATACACTTTTAATGATGGAAAAGAATACTGAATCTTCCATTCTCAACCACGAAGAAGAACAACAACGTTTTTGAAATCCAAACACAATTATTCCCTTCTATGGCATTGAATTTTTGTAAAGTGAAGAAATCAAACTGAAAAAAAAAAAGCGACATAATTTAGTGAAAAAATAAAAATAAACAGAAGAACGTTCATGTATACATAACTCAAAAAAATGATAATATACATGCATACATATAAAATTTATTCTCAATCATCTAGCTACAACTTCTATTTTATTATATAATAATAATTCTAAAATTATTTTTTTTATTAATATTATATTACTAAAATGGTTTTTTATTTATATTTTTACTTGTTATTTCAAAAGTTTGAGGGACTGAAAAAAAGAAAAGGAGAATAGAAAATGAAGAAGAGCATTTTTTTTTTTTTTAAGAAGAGGACAAGGAAAAACAAGAAGCACCAGACTAGAGATCTTCGTTTTGCTTCTTTGTACAAGGCGCAATTGCTCGAAGACAATTCATTGAATTCAACTTCGAGCTTCCAAGCTAACTAACAACCAAGAATATCACTCCAGTAGGGCGAGGTTTTCCTCTTCCCTGTTTGGTTGCTCGAAAATAAGAACGGAAATAGGCATGGTTGTTGACGACTGTGTCATTTTGTAACTCCGTTCTATTAACGTGCGTTCAGTGAACGTACATTTCCGAAATTTACACGGAGTTCAAATTCTGTACAGATTTGAGCTAATCTGAAAAAGGTGAGTCCGATTTCGTCCACTTCCGAGCCATTTTTCTTCTGTCATCGCTAATTTCTTCTCTCTACTTAGCTTTCGAATCAACATAAGATGTTGCGCCTGAAAGCGTTTCGGCCAACGACCGACAAAATCGTTAAGATCCAATTACATCCGACGCATCCATGGATGGTTACCGCCGATGATTCAGATCGAGTTTCAGTTTGGAACTGGGAGCACCGCCAGGTACAGAACTCTTGTCTAATTCACGGTTTCTCGTTTCCTTTCGGCGTGTACTCTTTCTGTTGTGGTGTGTTTTAACGGAAACCATATTCCAGGTGGTGTATGAGTTGAAAGCTGGCGGAGTGGACGAACGGCGTTTGGTCGGCGCCAAGTTGGAGAAGCTGGCCGAGGGAGAAACAGGTTCAATTCTCTTTAAAATTTTATCAATGAATATGCAGATTTGTTCAGTTGTTCTATTACATAGACCTGTTCCATTTGCTTTTGTTGAGGTTTTGGAAGTAAGTCTCGTGATCCGTAAATGTAACTGTGTTATACAGGTCTTTAGTAACGATTGTTGTTGACATGAATTTGTTGATATTGTATTTGTCATTTGTTGCTTTTAGTTTTGAGGAATTAACTAAGTATACATGGTTGCCAAATTGTTATGTTCTTAGTAGTGAAAGACTTCAATTAGCTAAATTTGCTTTGTGAGACTGATTGGCGTGATAGTTATAGTCTCCAGTCATGATACTGTTCTTGGTTAGTTTTACTTTAGTTTTATGGTGTCACAGTGAGAATTGCTTGAATTTCTGTTGATGTCAGCACTTAGCATCTGGTTGGCTTTGGTGATGTAACCACGTGGTTGGATTTGCAGCTTAGCTAGTTGACATTATTAGACTCTAGCACATTTCAACAACTACTAAGTGAATTGCGTTTTATGCAAAGTGAACAACAGCATTATAAACTGTTGCTGAACCATTATTAGTGGCCTTCCACATTTTAGTGAAGACCCAGTAACATAATTTTTACGATGTGTTTTTTGTTTGGTAGAGTCCAAAGGGAAGCCTACAGAAGCCATTCGGGGAGGAAGGTAACATGCATTTGCTTTGTGTTGCATATCTTTTTCCAGTTTTTTATTTTATGGATCATTTACTTACCATGATCCTTTACCTGCCTTAAAGTGTTAAGCAGGTGAATTTTTATGATGATGATGTACGCTTTTGGCAACTTTGTCATAATCGCTCTGCAGCTGCTGAGGCTCCAACAGCTGTCCATACTTCAGCTTTTAGCTCTCCGGCCCCATCGACAAAAGGGAGACATTTTCTAGTCATATGTTGTTTAAACAAAGCAATATTTTTGGACTTGGTGACAATGCGTGGCCGTGATGTACCAAAGCAAGAACTTGATAACAAGTCCCTTCTATGGTAAAATTTTATTACATTATTCAATATTCGTCTGCTTCTTCTGTCATTGATACTAAAATTGTTAACACTCATTCTATTAAGGCTATATTTTTAGCCTCCTATCTTATAGATGGTGGTACATTTTTGTTAATTAATACCTAGATTATTCTTTCTCTAGTTCCTTCTATGACTGTGAAGTTGTCATTGATATAATTTGATGTCTTCAACTTGAGCAATACCTTTATGTTGTATCAAACTGTGCGATTACTTGTTTGTCTGGAGCATTCTTTCCTGGCACATGCTAAACAATGTTAACCTTAGACGGTGCTTAGACCTATTGTATTAAATCTTGATGGAAATTTGGCATCAATTGTTGAATGACATAATTTTTGCATCTTAGACATAAATTAATTAATTGTGATGAATACATATTTTGTTTGCATATTATACTTTTTTTGCAATATTTGTGTGCACTGTATGAGTTCCAATACATGTTGCAGCATGGAGTTCCTTTATAGAACTGGTGTTGGTGATGGTCCTCTCGTTGCTTTTGGTGCATCAGATGGTGTCATTCGAGTTCTCTCAATGATGACATGGAAGGTGGGCATATGAAATATTAATATTAATCTAGTTATAATTATCAGCATATTAAGTGGTATGTTTGTTCCTTGCAGCTTGTGAGAAGGTACACTGGAGGTCATAAAGGATCTATCTCCTGCTTGATGTCCTTCATGGCTGCTTCTGGTGAGGTAAGTCTTGAATCTCAATTGAAGAACTTATTCTACATCGTGGTATTTTACTTGCATTAATTTTTGGGAACTTAGTTGGGATTCTGTCATCCCTTACATATGTTCTAACAGAGAATGTAGTTGCTCTTACACCTTTACCCCTATATTTTGCATTGTAGCCATTTTATCAGACTTGTGTAAATTGGTGTCATGCTGACATTCATGACATTTCTAATGTCTACCTTGCCAAGTATGGTTATATAGAGTAACATTACTTGTCAGAAAAATCATGTTGTTCATTTGAGTGGCTTGTTTATATTTTGCCAAAATTTTCAAACGTAGTAATTTTATGCTGTCTTGACTTCAAAAGAGATTATTTCATTTGAAGGGAACATTTCTAAATTTGTTTTCTTTTTGTTTCATTTAATTTCTGATAAAAGGACATTACATTGGGATAGAAATATAGAGCAATAGATGAGGATTAGGATACCTCCTAAAACAGGGAAGACAATGACAAAGAAAGGAAAACAAAGAAGAGTTCCCGCTGAAAAGAGTTATTCAGTCACTGTAGAATATCTGACAGAAAACTCCCTTAAGCATTGGCTGAAAACCACAAATGCTAAAACAAAAGGTGTTTTTTCGCTGAACATGAGGAATAAGATGCCTCTAGCTCAAGATTTTTCCATTAATTTAACAAAGTACTCCACACCCTTACCAAAAAAGAAGGAAACATCAAAATACATTCTTTACTCTACGCCCTAAATTTCTAAAATTGATAGAAAAAGCCTTCAGTTCAGGTATCCTTTCTTCCCAAACAACCCAAACAATTTCACGACTCTGAATCCATCTCATGGGTCAAGATGAGATGGCTTTTAGTTTCTGACTTTTAAGGCATCATGATATATTAACATAAATTTCTAGGAAGAGGGTGGTGTGAGGTCTAATACAAGTACACCACTCTAAATAAGAAATCATTAATGCTAAATTCACAATCATAATGATTATAACTGTTCAAACAAGAACCTTAATCTTAGAGAGAGCATTAGACCTTCTGTAGTAAAGAACCAAGTTTAAAGTTCTTAAGTTACTTGTGGCAGTCCTTACAATGCCATATAAGATTTAACATCTATAACATCATTCCAATAATGCATCAGTTAAGAACTTAATTTACATCCTACATTGACCCACATCTTTATATTTTTAATTTACGTTTATTTATTTTTATCTTAATTTTAAATATTAATTTATTTGTGTTTTACTTTTCACACTTAATTTATATTTTATTAATACATTTTAATTGATAATATTAATTTATTTTTATTTGTACAGTAGACATATTAGATTTTCCCAAACCTTCACCATCCTCTTACTCACACCCCCTCCCCACACCTCCATCTGCCTCCCCCTCTGGCCGCTCCACCCTCCCCTTCCATCCTTTCATCTGCTTTACCCATGAACCCAACTAGCATCCACCATTCCTGTCTCATTTACTATTTGTTTCCAATAAGAGACCTCTGTCTCAAGATTCATCCATTAGTTTATTAATACATATATCTATTTGATTGCACACTCAAGCCTTTGAGGTTGGTTTATTTGGGGGAAAGTTCTGGATTATTGGATTCAAATGCTGCCTAGCTATGAAATCCTTTTTTTTTTCTAATTTGTTTGGGTTATATTATATTTATTCTGTACATATGTACTTGCCTTACTAGTTCCAACACTATTACAGAAGTTGCATATTGAAGCAGCACTGTGTCCATCAAGATAATTTATTGGAAAATTACAATTGCTAGTTAATATGTTAAATGCATGTGGAGGTTTTGCATGACTGGTTATCTCTGTACATTGCTTTTACTATTGGAAGTTGTTTTTGTATTTTCGTATGATATTTCAATTGGGGGGTGGGTGTATGTTGGCAGGCTCTTCTGGTTTCTGGTGCTAGTGATGGATTGCTCATTATTTGGAGTGCTGACCACGGGCAGGATTCACGTGAACTTGTACCCAAGCTGAGTTTAAAAGTACCATTCTTTTCCTTATTTTAACTCCTTTTGTCAGTTCAATAATTGGTATAAAAAAAAAAAGTCATTGTTAGTCGTGGATTAGTTACAGTTCCACTTTCCTCTTTGTTGTTCAAGCAATTGTATTCTACATTGGAAGGTGAGAGTGCAATTAAAAGGAAGTATGTGATAAATAACACATCACAATAGAAAGAATGTCTAAAATATGCACACAAGGCGAAATGCAAACTTACATTTAGGAAAACAGAATTTTTATTTCTGAATTTATGTGAAGCTTTTGTTTTTTCTTTTTCTTTTTGTACCTTATTATTCTTTTCTATATGATCCATGCTGATTCCCCGCATGGATATTTCATTGGTCAATGGTACCACTTAATGCATCTAGGCACATGATGGAGGGGTTGTGGCAGTTGAGTTGTCAAGGGTAATGGGAGGTGCTCCTCAGCTAATCACAATTGGTGCAGATAAGACATTAGCCATATGGGACACTGTCTCCTTTAAGGTGTGGTAGTGGTGCTAATACTTGGATATTTTAAATTTTGCTAAAGTTCTCCTGGTAACTAGAAAGACTTAGCATGAAAGTGCCTTTGATCCTCAGGAGCTGCGGCGTATAAAGCCAGTTCCCAAATTGGCTTGCCACAGTGTGGCTTCTTGGTGCCATCCTCGAGCTCCAAACCTTGATATTCTAACCTGTGTCAAAGATTCTCACATATGGTATGTAGTTTTCTTTCTCCTTTGATGGCTTTAAGTTTCTTATTTATTTTATTTGATAATGTGACGATGCACTATATTTATTATGCATATGAAGAATTTTAATTTAAACTTTTGCTAGGGCAATTGAACATCCCACTTATTCTGCTCTCACGAGGCCGTTGTGTGAATTGACCTCAGTTATTCCTCCAAACGCCCTTGCTCCTAATAAGAAATTGAGGGTATGTGGTTTGCTTAGTTGGTTATCATTTATCACCTTTTTTATTCTATTTTCTGAATTGGCATAGTATTTTTTGTTAAGCTATCTAACATAGAATGATATGCATATATATATATATATATATATATATATATATATATATATATATATATATATATATATATATATCAAAGCATTCAAATACTTTGAGAACAACCATTTTGAAGGTGGCAAGATAGATAAAAACTGAGTCTAACAAAATCTCTGGAAAGCTTTACTTCAATCCCGTCATCAGTTCTGTATATTGTAGAATATTCTTATCATACTCCAGGGCAATAAATCCTCTTTTTAACCAATAGGAAACTGAATTTCAAGCCCTCATTATTCCCTCCCCATTTTCCCATTCTTTATGTTTATTCTAGTCAAACTCAAATTTCCTCTGATTTTTGTGGCAGGTGTATTGTATGGTTACACATACTTTGCAGCCACATCTTGTTGCTACTGGAACCAACATTGGTGTTATTATCTGTGAGTTTGATGCTAGATCTCTTCCACCTGTAGCTCCTCTACCAACTCCAGCAGACAGTAGAGAGCATTCTGCCGTATTTGTAATTGAAAGGGAATTGAAGCTATTGAATTTTCAGTTAAACAACTCTGCAAATCCATCTCTTGGAAATAACAGCTCCTTGTCAGAAACAGGAAGACCCAAGGGAGATTTTTTTGAATCATTACCTGTCAAGCAGGGGAAGAAGCACATTAGTACTCCTGTTCCTCATGATTCGTATTCAGTTCTTTCTGTCAGCAGTTCAGGAAAGTAAGTTGCCTCTGACAGTGTGACTTTTGCCACTGCTCTATTGATTATTATTTTTCTTCTAAATTTTTGTTATTAGAAAGTAGTGAATATTTTGTTCTGCAATATAATTTAGTGGCTTTGATTTTTTCTATAGAATATAGGATGCATAAAAATCTCACCTTTGGTATTCCATATATATATATATCAATGATAACTCAATAAATGCTGTCTTTACTGTGTGGTTTGTATGCCCATGTCTTTCTATGATTATGTTCTCCTCTTCTAATTTAGTTTGTGAAATTGGAATATGTTGTCTGTTGCTTTCTTACCGCATCATATGTTTACAGGTATCTAGCAATTGTTTGGCCAGATATTCCTTATTTCTCTGTGTACAAGGTTAGTGATTGGTCAATTGTTGACTCTGGAAGTGCAAGGCTTCTCGCATGGGATACTTGTCGTGACAGATTTGCTATATTGGAATCAGCAGCACCTCCTAGAATTCCTGTAATACCCAAGGGTAGTTCATCAAAAAGAGCAAAAGAAGCTGCTGCAGCACAAGCAGCAGCAGCAGCAGCAGCAGCTGCTGCTTCCACAGCTTCTGTTCAAGTCCGCATCTTGTTAGATGATGGTACATCAAATATACTGATGAGATCTGTTGGCGCACGAAGTGAACCAGTAAGATTCTTTCTCAGTCATAAATTTTCATTGTAAAAAATAAAAAGTTGTCATAATAACCTAGTATTGGATAGTTTCGGTCCTTATGAATAAAAGTTCTGCAAATTTTGGAAGTAATTGCACGACAAAATTAAGATATTATTTATCTCAGATCGCATTTATTTTAATTGGTCACCACTAGAAAAAAAATCCTATTATTTTCTTTGGTGTGTATATGAAAATAGGGAAGGTTGGCATCAGCTCTTAGATAGATTAATGCTCACTGATAAATTATGTATATAAAATTATCATATGATTCTCTGGTAAAAGTTTGTTGTGTATTCTATTTACTGTTTCATGTAAGAATGTTGCATTAAAGGTGCACCTACTTTGTATGAAATCGGCTGCAGTATGTAACTGAATAAATCTAATTTTTTAGGAGTCTTATAGATATATCCATCTCTGTTCTCCTGCCAATGATGAGAAGTATGTTTGATTTTCCATATAAAGATATTATAATCTTTTATGCATTTTGTTTTTCAAAGAAAGTGTCAATGGAAGTACGAACCATAATTTGAATGTTGGTGCCTTATATTAACTCATGTATCCCTTTTAGGTCATTGGATTACGTGGAGGAGCACTGCTCGGTGTCGCCTATCGAACATCCAGGAGAGTCAGTCCTATTGCTGCTACAGCTATTTCAACAATTCAGTCTATGCCCTTGTCAGGCTATGGAAGCAGTGGTCTTTCTTCTTTTACTACTATTGATGATGGATTTTCTTCAAATAGACCTCCAACCTCTGCAGCACCTCAAAACTTCCAGCTATACAGGTGAAACATAAAAATGTTGAACATAAAAATGTTGAACGACAAGGAAATAATATTTTTTATTTGAAATAATATATGGTAGTGAATGTTGGACTTTAAAGGGTAAATAAGAGAAAAAGGTGATGGTAGAAATGATGAGAATGTTAAGCACCTATTGAGGAAAACATGACAGAAGATTGGTTATACTGGTTAGGACATGTATAAAGAAAGCCATTGGAAGGCTAGATTGTATGGTTTTAATTCTGTGAAAAAGGTAGGGAGACCAAGAATATTTTCTAAAAGGTTTTCTAAAAGGCCTAAACCTAACCTTTTCAATAAACAGGCTAGGCCCTAGGCCATGACAGGTGGCCTCGCCTATTTCTATCCTTACTATGCAGATACAATAGGTCTTTGAAACACCTTGTATCACACTCTTGGATACTTGATCCTTGTATCATCGAGGATTTTGCCTAAATTACACTGCTGAAGCTGAAAGTTATGTTTATTTGTTTCAATTTTTGTTTGGCCGTTAAACTTGTGATTGCATTTCATTCATACAAAGCTGAATGCCAGTATTACTTTAAGCTATATGGGGTTTTGTGAGGGTACAACTACAAATTCACTAGTTTCTTTACATTTGACATTGCTTTAATAATTTCGTTTGTGATTCAGTTGGGAGACATTCCAGCCAGTGGGGGACCTTCTTCCTCACCCTGAATGGACTGCTTGGGACCAAACTGTTGAGTACTGTGCATTTGCATACCAGCAATACATAGTCATATCTTCCTTGCGCCCTCAATATAGATATTTGGGAGATGTTGCAATCCCATTTGCTACCAGTGGTGTTTGGCACAGGAGGCAACTGTTTGTGGCTACCCCAACTACAATAGAGTAAGCCTTTATATTTTTGTCTTTTTTATAACTTTTTTTAATTGCTCCATTATTTTTTGTAATTTTACTTTAGTTGTATAGAAAGTGGAAATGAGTTAGAATATTAATGAGTTAGTGACTTACTTGAGATGTTAGTTACATATAAATAGGGTAACAAGGATAGGAGAAGGGTTGTTCATTTAGTAAATTGAGCTTTAGCTCTTTGTGAAAGCAAAATCCTTTATGAAGGGGAAACCCTTGGAGGAGAGGGTGCTCTCTTATTTCTTGTTCATTACATTCTATTCAATAAAATTCTTTCTTTTCTTTCTCTTTTCAATTCTTTGTTCCTAATAGACTCCTTCTCCTGCAGTGAATTTCCTTTGAATGTGAACGAATAGGGTTTCAAAAACACCCTTAATGGTTAACAGAATATTTACTAGATTAGTCTAAATATCAACATTGGTAAACCTTTCCCTTGGGTACTTGGATTTCCTTAATCATACTTGTCACAACAAAAAACAATCTGGCCTGATTTTATTTCTATAAAAGGTTCCTTTGTTTTGTAAGCACTTTTGATCAAACATACCCTGAGGTACTTCTCAACCCTCCTGTTTGGATGTTATATGATTGTGTGGCATGAGTATCAAGCCTCTTGTGTTTTAGTATAACAGACCCACAAATCAATGAAGCTCTCAGATTTGGGTACTTCTTCATTGGTCAGTTCATACTGTCTGATCATATTCACTCCTTTGTCGATTGACCATAAATTCCATATGTTCTAGATTTGTTATAAATATAATCAATTGGCACCCTTTGGTATTTTAAAAGTATTTTTCCTCAATTAGCATTTACCAAAACTATATCATTAATGAAAAAGCATGCACAAATGTGTTTCATCTTTAACTCTGTTTTATCTAATCAGTTTTCTATTATGAATGCAAAATGATGAAGGTCTGACTGTGAAGCAAATCTATTTGTACTGAAACTCTTCACTGACACACTTGATGTCCAAACAGTTATCCCTCACATCTTGTCCAAGAAGCAATACTAATAATAGAAACTATTTTTTAAAAAAAGAAAAGAAAAATCAATTCATTTATTTGTTTTTCTGACAATCTTCCATGTGTTTCTCTTGCAATGTAGTATGAGGGTAGGACAGTTGCATTAATTTGCAAATCTTTATTATGATGTGTAAAGATTAAACAATGATGAATGGTGTAAACATGTTAAAGGAGCAAATTTCAATGGTACCACTATTTATAGTTTGTAAATTGCTAGGTGAAGATTTTAAAATGGTTTTTGATTACTGTATGCAATGACCATAATTCGTATTCATTTTACATTTACTAATATGTTTTGATTTTCAGAATTGTTTTTGTGGACGCTGGGGTTGCGCAAATTGACATTGAAACTAAGAAGATGAAAGAAGAGCAGAAAATGAAAGCAGCACAGGCAAGAGCTGTTGCAGAGCACGGAGAGTTAGCATTAATTACTGTAGAAGGTCCCCAGTCTGCTAAAGAAGAAAGAATAGCGTTGAGGCCACCGATGTTGCAGGTTACAAAAGCATCAACTCTTTATCATCTACGAAAATGGTTGTAAAAATTCAGAGCCATTTTACTCTTTCCTCAGATATTTATTATTTTATTTCTGGATATGATTGATATATAGATTGCAGGAAGAAATTGACATAAATATTTTAGATGGGAGTATGTCTAATTTGAATATCTGTTAATCCTTTAAACCTTCTTCTTTTAACATTTTGGTGTAGTGTGCATCTTGGATTAGCTATTAGTTTTCTTCAGTTTTGAAGGTTGAGTGAATATGTCTGTTTTGCTTAATTTTACCTTTCACATATATGGACACAAAGTAAATTCATACGTCATACTTGTTTTATGTTGAACTAGGCTCCAAAATATTCAAAATAATGTCTCTTGAGAGATTTCAAAGCAAAGGCAAATTGCTTTCTTAGCATTCTATCACTTATATATATGTCTTGATTAGAGACCCTTGGTATCTAGATGTCACTGCGAGGTTACAATATTTATGTTCTGTTCAATATAAAGCTTTGACCCTGGTATCTAGAAGGCACTTTTTTTTTTTAAATATGCATACTGGTTACTATCTCATATGTTAAAAAGAAAATATGTTTATTGTTTTTCTTTGGAATTTGTTTTCTCTCAACAAAAACATAAAGGTATTTCTTTCTTGTTCCTACTATAGGTTGTTCGGTTGGCTTCATTTCAGCATGCTCCTTCAGTACCACCTTTCTTAACATTACCAAAACAATCTAGAGTTGATGGTGATGATTCTTGGATGGCAACAGAAGAAAGAAAGGCAGGTGAGGTGGCAGTTGGTGGTGGGGGTGTGTCTGTGGCAGTGACTCGTTTTCCAATGGAGCAGAAACGTCCAGTTGGCCCTCTTGTAGTTGTAGGTGTCAGGGATGGAGTTCTTTGGCTAATTGACAGGTAGTTAGGACTTCAGTTACACTTGTATGTTTAAACTTGAAAATGATCCGGGAAAATAATGAATTGATAAAGTGATTTGCACTCAGCAGGCTGTATTTGCATGCATAGAAAAATCAATTCACTCATACAAATTAAACTATTTTTCTTTGATCCTAAATTGTCAATCTTGCATTAGTTTCTGCAGTTTGTTATTTTCACCAGTTACTATTTAATGATTTCAATGCTTTTAATAAACGCTAAATGCAATAACTGTTTCCATCTAGTCAGTGCCAACACTTCTGCACCTCCATAATCAACGTGAGACCTTTGTATCATTTAATTTGTGCAAAAGTTTGAACATATGTGCAGTTATTTTTATGGTGTTTTCAGTTCTGTCTTTCCCCTTTAATGCATAAAACATTTTAATGTAATCGCTTTCACATTAGGATAAAATATGCTTATCTATCTTCCTCAAGGATTGAATGAAATTAAGCTGAATTACTATGAAATCCCCCACCCTTTCAAATGTTCACTAAAGAATATGCCCTTTATATACCCATGCAAGCCCCTTCATTCAGATGAAAATGCACCAAAAAGTAAATGTCTCCAAAACTCAGAAGGGTCTTTAGTATTGTTTAATGAAACCTTGAGAAGTCAACACATAGTTATATTCTTATGTACTTGGTAGTGAGTTGCACTGATTAAAAATATGTATTTATGCATTTATAATTAAATGTGTTTAGTGGAATACTAGATGCGGATTTTATGCCTTTCTATTTAGAGTGGGCAACTGATTCCGCATTGGGTTGAATTTTTCTGTCATAGATTTGACCTCTGGGTAACATAGTTAGAACGTGCATGTCTAAATTTAGATTATTCCTTTTGTATTGGGTACTGGTTTGAAGAATGATGTTATTTACATCTGGGTTGTGGTAGGTACATGTGTGCTCATGCCTTATCCTTGAGTCATCCTGGTATTCGCTGTCGATGCCTTGCTGCTTACGGAGATGCTGTTAGTGCAGTAAAATGGTATTTTGATTGCTTTATCTCCCACTTTTTCCATAACCATTGCTTATTAATGATTCAAATATATATATATATATATCTCACATTATACTTTTTGAAACAGGGCAAGTAGACTTGGAAGAGAACATCATGATGATTTAGCACAATTTATGTTAGGAATGGGCTATGCTACTGAAGCACTTCATTTGCCTGGAATATCAAAGAGGTATGCTGTATGCTTAGAGACAAGAGCCTATTTTTAACCTTATATTTTTATGATTTTTGTTTAATCCTTTTGGCAAGGTATGGTTAGGTAAAAAACATATTGATGTTTATTTCTGCAGGTTGGAGTTTGATTTGGCAATGAAAAGCAATGATTTGAAAAGAGCTCTGCATTGTCTTCTTACCATGAGTAATAGCAGGGATATAGGAAATGATGGTACTCCTGGGCTTGGTTTGAATGACATTCTTAATTTATCAGAAAAAAAACAAGAGAAAGTATCAGATAAAAAACAAGATATTGTTGAAGGTGTTCAGGGTATAGTGAAATTCGCGAAAGAATTCTTGGATCTTATTGATGCTGCAGATGCTACTGCACAGAGTGAAATTGCCCGTGAGGCTCTCAAGAGGTTAGCTGCAGCAGGTTCGGTGAAAGGTGCTTTACAAGGTCATGAATTGAGAGGATTAGCATTACGTCTTGCAAATCATGGAGAGTTGACTCGGCTAAGTGTAGGCGGTCTTTCTTAATATTGGACTTCCGTTCCTCTGATTTTTGGTTGTTTGATGCATGGTTTCTTGTTAATTTATTTGGTGTCTTTCTTTATGAAAGTAAATTGCCTAAATTGATTGGGTTCGTTACTGATTGTTTTAAGTTTAATGATGCTATGATAACTATTAGATGCCATACACATAACACACTACAGATGGTCAGAAGTCATTTGAATATATCAAGCCATTAGTAGCTCAGTCTTGTAATCTCTTGTGGCAAATACGGTTGAGTCAGTTAATTGTTTATTCTTGTTGAATATAGGGTTAATTTCCCTTATGTATTTACCACACATAGGGCAGTGTATTTATAATAAAGAAAGGTACTCCTCAAAAGAGTAACAGAATACAAATAGGGTAAATAAAAATATATTATTTGATATTGTGATTAACAATATCTAACAATATCTCAACAATATCAAACAATATCAACTAATATCTAATCATATCTAACAATTCTTATAGACATATGTGCATATTAATTAACATGGGGTTGTGTGAGAGAGATAGAGCTGTATGATTACTAATAAAATAATTTTGAATAAAGAACTGGTGTTTTATAGGAACAACAACCATTGATGGAATAAATCATGAAATCAGTAAATGGGGTGGGGGGTTAGGATTTGAGATATCTGTTGAAGGGAAAACTGTTGTTTTTTTACATATTGTTTCGCTATCTGATTGATATGATCTACCCCTACAAAATACATATAGTTAATTATCCATTTTAACCACTGTTTGGGGTATATTTAGTGTTCAAACACGTTAAAGATGGACTGCAATTATTTTTGTACAGTTAAGAGATTGAAATCTTTCAATTGATTCTTCCCAAAGAGATTGCTTTTGCTGGGTTTGGTTCTTGCAGCGAATAGATAATATGATCCATGATTCACAAAAGAAAAAATGGCAATATGATTCATTCACAAATATGGAGTTTGTTTGGATTGCATGTTAATTTGGCTACTACTCATTGATCTCTACTTTTTGGCCATGATCATCACTGCTTCTGCTTTATAGTTAGCTCATAGTTTGATGAAAAAGAAAGGACTAATATTTGTTCCATTGATATTTTTAATTTCCAGTTTTTTTTTTTTTTTTTTTTAACTTGACACCTTCAATCCATGCTAAAATAACTGTTTGAGATGGAATACATTCATCTTTCTTTGGAATAACTTGTCTTCTTCGGCTCTTCAGTTTTAATGTTGTTTTTGTTTTTACTCATAAACGAATGAATATGTTCTTCCACTGCAGGGTTTGGTTAACAACTTAGTCACGCTTGGCTTGGGACGTGAAGCTGCATTTGCTGGTGCTGTTTTGGGTGACAATGCTCTGATGGAGAAAGCATGGCAGGATACTGGAATGCTGGCAGAGGCTGTGCTGCATGCTCATGTATGATTTGTTACATGCAACCACTCGATCCTTCAATTTAGTACTTGTAGTCTGACCCTGTTATTTACAGGCACATGGACGTCCAACTTTGAAGAACTTAGTGCAGGCTTGGAACCAAGCGCTACAGAGAGAGATTGAACCTACTCCATCTCAGAAGACAGATGCTGCAGCTGCGTTTTTAGCCTCTCTTGAGGAGCCTAAGCTCACGAGTTTGGCAGATGCTGGGAAGAAACCGCCTATTGAAATCCTGCCCCCGGGGATGATGTCTCTTAATGCTCCTATCTCCATCCAGAAAAAACCAGCTTCTGCTGCACAGAATTCGCAACAACCCCCAGACAAGCCATTGGCACTGGAAGCACCTCCTACAACCACAGTTGCACCAGAACAGCAGCCTGAATCCATACCTGCATCAGTTAATGAGCCACCTCCGTCAGAGGCTACCTCAGACTCCACGCCAGTAGCTCCTGTAGCTGCTCCACCTCAACCAGAATCAGGTGAAACCACAGTAGATGATGGAGTTCCCACCACTGGACCAGCTAGTGATGGAGATACCAATGTTGGTGGTGAAACTGGTCAAGCAGCAGCGTCTACTGGCAATCCAGCACCCCCAGAGGTCCCCCCACCTCCAGTACCAGGAGAGGTTTTGGAGACGTCTGCTCCAAGTTCAGCTGCAGTTCCTACAACAACTACAGTTCCTGCAAATGATCCCTTTATATGATCGGTATGCCCACAACTTGGAAAATTATCATTTATAATTAATGTTTTGTAAAGAAATGGTTTACAGATGAAGGAAATCTAGTATATTAGTTTGTAACAAGCCTAAACTCCAAAGGTACAATGGTACCGAGCTTCTGTTTTCCCCCTTTTCCCTCATTTTTTGTAGAAAATGGTACCGAGCTGCGGTGTTGTCTCATTTTGTTGCGACTGTGACATGTCGAGAGTTTTCTTTCCTTGTTTTGAATTTTTTGTTGACTGAATTTAAATTTTCTGTTTAAAAATTGACGAGTTCAATGTAGCAGTTTATTGATTTCGTATACAATTGTGCCGATCCACTGCCATTCAATATACATTTATTTTTATTTTCCGACTCACTTGACATTTGTTATGACTTCCTCTTTACATGTGTCATTCCTGACTGGGTATCTGAGATACGTTTTCTTTATTTTTGAATCAGAATGATATTTTGGTTGTCCCTCCATTGCAAACAAGCTGGTCTTTCTAGAATTTAAACCTCAATGGTTGCCTCCTACCATTTATTCCATGAAACTAAAATAAGATCATGTAAAGTAATTCAATGTACTTTTTTTTTAAACAAAATCGTGACAAGTTAAAAAGCTAGCATATATTGAGGGCCATTGCATGGAGTTTTGAGCCCTAGTACATCGGAGAAATCTGATGTCATTAAAAAGACCATGGATAACCTAACAAAGAAAGAATGAATAGTAGCTTGACAAATGTACAAAATTGATGATCTGTATAAAATTACACATAATAATTGTTAAGAATCATAATACTCTTATTTTATTGGATAAATTTCACCTCTAGCACCTTCAGGTAAGAAAGTAAATCGTGAATACAGCTAGTATAACCACCAAGAACAACTTGTAACCGTTCAACTTATATTTTTCATTTTTTCTAAAAGAAATATTCAAAAATGAGGAACTATTTCTTTAAAAATAAATAAATTCCAAACAAACACTATCACCACCGTTATTTTTTTTGGTACGATGATTACACTGAGCTTAGAATCTATAACCTCTTTCATACTACTCAACCTCCCTATCACTAAACCAACCTAGTGACTCATCGACCGCCACTATACCTCAAGAAACTTTATATCATATTATATTATAAAAATATTAATTATTGTTATTGTAATATTATTATTATTGTTATGAAACATTTACTTTAACATCATTCAATACAGGATTCACACCAATATTCTATCTTAAGGCACGGGTTGCCCTAAACTTGCTTAAACCAGAAAAACTTAAGAGTGCTTCGTGACAGCAAACAAATAGCATTCAGCAATGACACAATTCCTTAATATCACCTTAACAGGTTTATAAACTTTGAATCCATCACAACAGGAAGCCTCATCGTCTACTCACTAACTACAAAGCATGAGATACAAGTAAATGAAACTTCTATTCTTGACCCAAGGCAAGATCGTGCCAAGCATCTGCATTGACTTGTTGAGTCTCCTGATCTGAGAGAGATAGCAAAGTACACTGTGTTAATAGTCAAGAAAATTAGAAACAACCCTTCAATAAAGACTCATCTTGCCAATGAAACTTTAACAAGCGCATCAACAATCATATCTTTCGCAAGCCAATTTTATTAGTTTTGTGTCCTCTTCTAAGGATGCCATGAAATGTTAATGCACAAATGTAGGATTTTCTCTTAAAGAAAAACTTTCAGCACACTAATTTCATATAGATATCTATCTTCTGAGGATACTATTAACTATTAAATGTTAATGCACAAATGTGGGTATCTTTCAAAAGAACTATTCAGTGTGTAATTGAGTCAATTTTTTTAATTCAAAATCAATACTTCACTACAAAACCAAACCAAAAATTTAAACATTTGCCTAAATTCACGATAAACAGTATGCTACCGTAATTTTAGATAATGCAACATAAATCTGTCGTCAGTATAATAAGTATTCGATTGAAACTGGTTTACCAAACCAAGCTGAAAAGATTGTCCACAAAATATTATTGAATTAGTGAATAAAGAGACATACTTGAGTCCTCAGTATCATCTGTCCTTACAACCAGTGTTGGGGGAAGGGGAAGATCTGTAATAACAGCAAGAAAGTTAAAGGCACATCACATCACCCATGAAAAAAAAAATGACCCTTGTAAGAGGGGAGGGAAGGAGAATAAAAGTAAAAAGTAAAAGTATACCATCATCAGGTAGAGTGTCTCTCATCCATTCTTCATCAACAATATCAATTAGAATTCCCAAACTCAGTTCTGCCATTTTCCCTTTTCACCAGTCGCAAACCGTGCTCCTGTTCAGTGACAACTTATTCATTGTAATGGTGAGACTAAATAAATTAATTTATTCATACATAAGATGAATGTTTCTTATGCAAAACCTAGATTTTAATTAGCGACAGCTAAGATGCAGAAACGATCTGAAGTAATTAAAAGATTGAAGAAGATGGGAAGCAGGAAATGAAATTGAAGATTGGAAAAAGAAGATGAAAATGGAGAAAAGGAACCAACCTGAGGCTGAGTGGATCAACTCAGGAGAGTACTGCTCCAGCCCTTGAGTTAAGGCTTCAAATTATTATTAAATTAAATAAACACTTTACCGAATTGCTAATAATGAAACATTTTCAAAATTTTAAGAATTTTTTTAATGTTTTTAAAAATAGTTTTTATTTTCTTTTTTAAATTTTAAAAAATAAAAAACTTATTTAATAATTATCTTATTAATGTTATATTTATTTTTTATTTTAAAAAATTAGTTAAAATTAATATAAGATCTTTTTTTTTCTTTTTCTAAATGAGTATTATTATTATCATCAATAATCATAATAATTTATTTTTATTTATGAAAATTATTTTTCAAATTTTTTATTTATCTTTTGTTTAAAATATATATTTTTTAAAATTATCAAATAATTTTCTTTCTAATTTATTTTCAATTTTTCAAAAATTATCTCTAAAATTATTTTAAAAAATTAGAAAATAAAACTAAATCGTACATGTATTTTCATTTTTTTTATATTTATTGTAGTAATCAAAATAGTTTATGATTTTATCTTTTAAAAAATATTTAATCGCCAAATTTTCATTTTACTAATTTTTGTTTTAAAAAAACTTTTTAAATTTTTTATAAAAATAAATAAGATCATATAATACATATTCAAATATTTTTGTAACCACATAAGTGTTATATTATTTTAGTTCATATAGAAACGTGTATTTCAAACAAAATAAATATTTTTATTTATTAGTAGTCTAAATAATTTTAATACTATCTAGCAATAAAAATTCAAATTTATTTTAAAGTAATCATTATTGAATAATTATGAAAAATCTAGCTTCTCTCTTCTGTTTTTTTTTTTTTTTGCATATATTGTTTGTTCAAATTACACTATTTTTATAAAATTATTAATTACATTTAAAAAAATAATAAAGACATGAAATGCAAAGAAAAAAACACCTAAAGTAAAAATAAATATTATGAATACGTCTTAATTAAATCCTTTAAAAATGTTATATATATATATATATATATATATATAATAAGAAAAATAATAAAAAAAGTACGTTTTACAAGTTATAGAAAATACTAGTGTCTTGGACACCAATGATATTTATTTAATATTACTTTTTCATTTTTAAAAAATATATTTCTAAGGAAAAGAGTAACTGGCATTAATTAATAAAAAGGTAATGGTCCAATTAGAACACGTATTTTTCAATTATTAAGATCTGTATAGCAATTGTTTCAAATGGTATTCTAATCGATTTTTCATAAGGATTAGTTCATATTATTGTATGTCATAAATATTTGTTTTTAAATTGTGATATTTATAGTACTCAAATTAAATATAACGCAGAAAAGTGAAAGTGTGTTCTGCACAAACCTTTTGGATTTCATCTTTCATTCATTTTTCCAGTCTGTTCCTAAACTGCAAAGGTTCAAAATGCTGTTACAGAACATGGTTTATATTATAGGACCATACAAGCAACCCCCTAAACCCAATCCATAAAGAAGAAACAACACTATAACTATTCTTAGCCCAAAACAAATACTACGTAAATTTCATTGAGACAAAAAAGATGACGAAAAGCAGAGGTCCCTATGGAGATGACGGCAACAGGTGAGATGCAAATAAATAATGGTTATGTAGCTCTTTCTGTAAGCATCCTTCAATCTTTCCGGAACCCGTCAAGCAAATAACAGTGGCAGAAGTTCATGTCTGTCATGGACAAAGCGCCGCCCCAAAAAAAGGTGGGAACTTAGAAAAAGCTTCGCCGGTTTGAAGTGCTTGGACAATCTGATGCTCGATGCCCAGATTCCCCACAATTGAAACAGGCCCCTCCAAATCTGGCAATGCACATTCATGTCATATGTCATACATAGACTTGATAAAGTAGAGGATGAAAATACCAAACAAAATTTAAAGAATTATTTGATCATTGTATACTATTCTAACCTGTCAGATGATGAAGGCCTGCTCGATCGTCTACCTCCAATCAGCCAATCATCCCCACTGCTTTTACCTGATGCTCGAGACCAGCTGTTGCCGCCAGTCTTAAAATTTCTACCACCTCTCCTACTAGATCGATCACTGAAGTCGTCATCATCAGAGTCTTCCCCCTCCCATCCCCGTGAGGTTTTAAAACCTCTTCGGTCCCTAGAAGTAGAACCTCCCCTAGAAGCAAAACCTCCCCTAGAAGTAAAACCTCCTCTAGAAGTAGAACCTCTTCGGTTACTTCGTTCTCTGTCAGAGAACCTCCCATAGAAATCACTTGGAGGCCCATCGTCTTGCAAAGGAGGTAGCTGCCAATACAAAGTAACATGCAATGCCTTTATATAAAGTTGTGCGATAAATCGGTACCGATATATGGGGAAGAAAACAGGCAGAGACAACAAAGAATTACAATACAAATATTGTCATATACCTTGGTGATCTTGGAAATGGTGTTTCCAGGTGGTATGTCCTTATTAAGTAACTCTTTAGCAATCTCCTCAGGAAGATCAAAAACAGCTCCTTGAACCTGATGTGAAGTATTGCCACAATGTCAAACGTTTGAACTGTGTGGGTGCATGCCCAAGAGGATTGAGATTCAAAGTAAGACAAGTACAGAGAATAAAAAGAGAAAAATAACTCAGATACAAACCCTTTCATCTGCAATTATATGGATTTTTCCAACTTCATCAGCAGCTGACGAAAAAACATCAGAAAGAAACCCAGTGACCGATCTTGCTGAAAAATATCTTGTATTATCTGAATCCCTAATTAGTTGCAACGTAGTCCATCCCTGAAATACAAAACAATTCTTTTAAAAAAAGCACAATGTTAAAGATCAACTGAAAAACATGCAACTTGTCGTTTTTGTTCCAGGTAGTATGCCCTTATTTAGATAATAATTTTACACATAATAAGACATAGCGATATATCTACAAGCCATGCTCTGTTACATCCATGAACTAGTGAATGACCCAGCTGAAAGTAGTTTTAAATGCTTAAAGATAAAGATCACACTGGAATGTCATTCTGAGCAATTAGTTAAATCGAAAACCCTGGTTCAATAACAAGTATTATGCTATTTAAAACAAAGACAACATTTAGAAAGATGTTACTTGTTAGACTGGATAACATGCTTGGAAATATAAGATTCACAACACCTGTTCGTGGGTAATAAGAGACCGCGATGATGGAGGTCGAGAAAACCCACTAAGTTGTGCTAGTGCAGCTGCAAGGGCACTTGTTCCTTGTTCTTCGATCAGTTTTTGTGCAGTTGGGGTGAAAAACTGAACAGACTCAGGATGAACTCCAGTAAGTGTGGCAACAACCTGCTGAGCAGATGACTCCAAGACCTCTTCCATAGCTGGTGGACTAACAAATTCAAACTTGCAGCCTACATCACGTTCAAGGGATCTAACTGTTCTCCTCTGGCTACTGGTGTACAATAGAATGGCAGTACCATGTTTTCCTGCACGACCAGTACGACCAGAGCGATGTACGAAAGTCTCAGGATCATTGGGGAGCTCATAATGGATAATCTGAATAAGAACAGATAACATTTCAGTACAAGACCAAGACAATAGAAGAGAAACTTCCAATTCATATAAAGATTTTAAACATCCCTGAACAGATTCAAGATTGTGGAGAAATAATTAAACATGAAATTAAAATAAAACCATTTTATGTCCATAGTTTACACATTGTATCTAATACAAAATTCTAAATTCATGTTCAATGAGACAGTGAACAGTGAAAAAGACCAAAGAAAAAGTCAAATGTAGTGGAAATCACCTTCACGAAATGGGAGATCTTAATTTTACTACGGAAAGCACCCAAAAAAACTACACAAATCACACTTTAGAATAGGCAATGAATTCTAGTCCGGTCTAGGGATAAGACATCCCAAACTACTAAACCCAAGATTCCAAAAAAATGATAACTAGATCCTGAATCCACTATTAAAAACCCCAAGCAAGAGCATAAAATTACTCAAGCATTTTGCTTTATCAATTCACAGCCTCAGTTGGCACTAAATCTAAACTAACAAATAACAAGTCCACGACGAAGATCAAATTGTTAAATGTGGACTGCAAAGTATCATATGGACTAACCAAATCAACATTGGGAATATCCAGTCCACGAGCTGCAACATCAGTAGCAACAAGCACTGTGAATTTTCCTTGCCGAAAACCATTCAATGTTCTCTCTCTCTGATGCTGGGATATATCACCATGCAGTGCTTCAGACGCTATACTATTTGTTAATGCCAATGATACTTCATCAGCATCTCTTTTTGTCTGTGTAAAAACTATAGTCTTCCCGCCCTTTGCATAAACCTGAAAGACAAAGGAACAGTGGATGAAATTATTGACCCCTCCCCCCAATAAGGATGATGGATTTGTTAATTATCAGATCATCTGTTTTAAATACAATATTGTATTAAATATTCAACATAACAGTTTGAACTTATTGGATATACTATTTGTTACTTAAAGTAGCAACTAGTAATATAATTCAATGTAATGACTATACAGACACCCTCAGAATGCAAACTGAAAAGATTACGAACATCAAACCATGATAGGATAATTTAACTGATAACTCACAGTTACAAGATCAGAAAGAATTGATCGCTTTGAAGTGGCCGTGGCTGCTATAGCATAAAGTTTTATCCCTTCAGCAAGCTTTTCTTCTTCATCACCAACCTGTTTGAAAAAAAAAAAAAAAAAAAAAGCGAAAGCATATAAGCATGATACATGATTTTCAGATTAAAATGCATCATACAATATTAGATTCTCATTATACACCAACTTAAAGATTAGCATGCACAATTATGCCTGAATTATTTGACAACAGGGTCAGGAAAACCAAAAGTAATTAAAGCTAATGCTAACCAGAATGAATTTGAAGACCAAACGAAGATGCATCTAGATTGTGATGTAGTCCTCAAACATAAATATTTCCTTTCTTTTCTATCCAAATCTATTGTGCCAAACAAACATAGCATAGCATGTATCAAGACAAATGACAGAAATTTCACCACACTAACTTTAAAATATTATGGTGTATTCTTGCAAGCAATATAAGTTTATCAAGGCGAATATGTTATCCACCTATTTTGTCACATTTAGTTATATGAGCACCTAAACGACACTCTAGAAAAACTCCGGACAGCATTAGAAAATGTCTTTAATAATTAAATTCATACCACACTCTAAAAATGTCATTGTAGATATAATATATTTTTGACACGATCATATGCTGTAGTATTCTGTTTACACTGCATTCTATAAACAAAGTCATCAATTGACTACATGCATGTATATATAATATCATTATCAGAGTATAAGGCAAACAAAAGTAACAAAAATTCACCAAATCAATTGTGAGGGGGTTGTTCAGATATTTTCTCGCTAACTTCTTCACCCAAGCAGGCATGGTGGCAGAGAAAAGCATGCTCTGCCTCTGAGAAGGGAGATTCTCCAAAATCACTTCCACATCCTCTTCAAACCCAACAGCAAGCATCTGATCCGCTTCATCAAGCACCAAATACTGAACCTCATTCAGCTTAAGGCTGTTCCCGTTAATCAAGTCAATTATTCTCCCTGGCGTCCCAACCACCACATCAACACCTCGAGAAAGCGCACTCTGCTGACTAACATAAGAAACACCGCCATAAACACAAACAGTGTTGAGATAAGGCGCAGACTCCTTAATCTCCTTCTCCACTTGCTTCGCTAACTCCCTTGTAGGTGCCAGCACCAAAACTCTGGGAAGCCTACCAGACCTTCTGCAACATAGAAACAACCGCATGAATATGGCCACGAAAACAACCATCTTATTAATCATTACGTCCCTATGCCTGCATTAACTTTTTATTTTAACCCCTATATCTAAAACCCTACGATTTAGTCCCTATAACAGTTTTTTTTTTTTTTTTTTTTTTTTATACATTTTAGTCCATGTGCCTCCATTTTGTGGCACCACAAAACTAACAACAGGGACTAAAACGTATAAAAATAGTTTGTATAGGGACTAAAACGTAGAGATTTTGGTTATTATGACTAACATGAAAAGTTGGCACATGAACATTCTACACGGTACAGGACCAGTCGATTAATTAAACCAATACTTAAAGTTATACGAAGCATAGTGCAGTACATGAAAAATGATTACCTGAGAGAAGGTTCTTGTTCATCTTCAGTGAGGCCTTTGATAATTGGAATGCCGAACGCTAGTGTCTTTCCAGTACCGGTCTTCGCTCGGGCAATGATATCTCTCCCTTCTAGTGCAGGTACGAACACGGCTCTCTAATCACGCACAAAATGAAGCTAAATGTTGATGATAAACCGCTAGTGCAACCCTAACAAGTAAAAAGTAAGGAAGAGAAACGAACCTGAATGGGGAAAAGGTGAGTAA
This sequence comes from Sphenostylis stenocarpa, assembly GCA_963425845.1. Lineage (NCBI taxonomy): Eukaryota > Viridiplantae > Streptophyta > Magnoliopsida > Fabales > Fabaceae > Sphenostylis > Sphenostylis stenocarpa. The sequence goes on along the minus strand of OY731398.1, from coordinate 32,450,820 downwards.
TCCCACGGCTCTGGAGAGAATCGACGAGGCGCGAGGGCAAGTCGAGCTTGGAAATGTCGAGTTCGTCAGTGTTGGTGGGTCCGGCGGGTTGGAACTCGATATCGTTTTGGTCGAAGTCGCGGGCAAGTCCTTTGAAGGCTTCTTGGCTAAGGAGGGAGGAATTGGGCGTGGCGACGGCGGAGGGGAGGAAAGTGGGAGTGGGCTTGAGGCCCGTTTTGAAGGGGGGCCCAGAGGAGTGACGGTGCGCTCGGAGGAGGTTGTTGAAGTGAGACTTGGAGTCCAAAGATTGCAACCTAACGGAAGAAGTGGAAGCAGCGTTTGGCCTCTGGTAAAGTTCGAGAGTAGGGATTTGGTATATGGAAGAAACGCCAATGAGAGAAGCCATTTTTGTTAGGAAGAAAGAGTGTGTGTGAGAGAGAGAAGGAGATGATAAGGGGGAGTGGTGAGAGGCCACGTCGTTTGGGAATGAATGTATGGCCTTTCAAACCTCCACCTCGCTCCGCTTAGTGAAGATATATGGAGTCTCGATGACTAGATATTTTACATTTCAAAAATTCCCCTTATCCTCTCATATTTCCACTCTCGGAATTCCATGTCTATACAAATTATAATCGTTTTTGTTTTCTAAGAATACAAATGTATGTGTTTTTATTTCAAACCAATCCAATTTCCTTATTATGAGAAACTAATCTAACCCAAACAAATAAATATGCATGGTGTACTGTGATCGATGGGAATGTGTTTTTGTCAAAATAAAAACTCAAGCAAGAGGGTGCCAATAACAAAAAGGGGGTTATGCCAAGAACATTTATATTTTGTGGTGTGTCAGGCTCAGTCATGGTTAGCCCAAATTGCTGTTTGACTCAAATGTGCTCAAACTACACTGTTATCATATTAATATTAGTATAACGATATATTTCTATAATTTAACCTTTAATTAATTAACATTGTTAATGAATTTTCTCCTAGCGTGTTGGACGGAAGGGTCTGATGGAGAAACTCGTGACAACAGCGTGTAATGCACGCGTAGTTTGTTTGCGAATGGTAAAACTAAGACTCAACAGTACATTGTTTTGACAGTGCAATCATTTTCTTCTTCAAAATTTTAATTTTAGTAATAACTGTTTTATTTTTATTTTCTTAACGAAGATTTATTGTCTAAAATATGTTTTTAAACAAGTTATATTTATCAATTTTTTTAATCTGTAAAATTGCTTTTGGTTATACTTTTATTTAAAATAAAAAATTATATATTCCAATTAAATATTATGTCAACAAATTTTATTCAAAAAAAACTAAATTTATTAATAATGACAAAATATCGCATGATAATAAAAACCTAAAACGCTTAAAATGATACCATCATGGTATTTAAAAACACAATTATTAGTTAAAGGAAATTTAAAATGAAATTAATTGCTGAAGTAAAGAAAAAGAAGCATGTATAAGCATAGCGGTAATTATCGGTTTTCAATTTTGATTTTTCTTGGGAAGCCAGCAGTCACCATTATTGTTGCCAGTGAAGCATTCATATTCATCTTCTTCTCCAATTATTCCCTTCAAACTTGGCGGATCCTCCCTCTTTCCCTTCTTCCCTTTCCATCAATCCTCTATTCTAATTAGGGTTCTCGCTTTCGGAAGCACTTGAAGGGAACCCAGAATGGGGGTTCTGGTGCCACTTTTCTTCTATATCGTCGCTTTCTTTTGCACCGTTGCAGCTATCGCTCTGGCCGTTCTTCACATTTACCGACACCTTCTCAATTACACTGAGCCCACTTATCAGCGCTTCATCGTTCGGATTATTTTCATGGTCCCGGTAAGTTACTCACTTTTTCAATTCATTCATCTGATGGTTTCTACTAGGGTTCCTTTTCACTGCCCCAATTTATTGTCTTTTGGTAATTGGTCTAATTATTTCACTTCAGTGAAAAACCTTTGACCTTCTTCACTGGAAACGTAGGGACGGGAATGTTAATTGGGGTTATCAGATTGTGTGGTGTTCCTTATTCATCATCTTAATGCAGAAAGTTTATGTTTCCGGGAACTGAATTTTCTTCACCACAGCTTGGTGACTGGCTGACTTAATTGTTTAACTATTTTGTTGTGTGCCAATTCTGTTTAGTTTGTGCTTCGGCGAGGAGTGGGTTTGCAAACTTGATGCTGCCTTGATTTAGTATAATTGTTTTTGGTTAAAATTGAGTTTGAAACTTGAAGTTAAGTACAATTATTTCTAAAGCAAGTCTGTAGTGAAACATGGAATTAAATTTGCTCCTCAACTCATAAGCTACTTTTTATTTTCCGTTTCTTGACAAACGTGATAAATTTTTTTTTTTGCACAATCCCATTTGTGACTTCTGAATGCAAGTTGAGGGAGCATGGACACTCCTCCAAACACGATGTTACTTACTGTGTTTGATGTGCGTGAAGACCAAGTTCTCCTGTTTCTTGTTAATTGCAGTTACCAGCACAGCTCTTGCCTGTGTGTTTCATGACATTTGTTTGGTTCTTTACTTTCTTCTTCGTTTTCGTATCTTGGCTCTCTTGAAATTCCACTGGGAGTACCAGCATTTTGAGTTATGTAACATTTCTTTTAATGATTCATTTTAAACTATTATTAATTTAATTTTCTTTTACAGGTTTATGCGCTAATGTCATTCTTGTCCCTCGTGGTACCTGAGAGTTCAATCTATTTTAATTCTATTCGGGAAGTGTAAGTTGATCCTTCTTTCTCTATTTACTTGGTTCTTGCTGATGTTTAGTCTGAATTCCTTTTCTTTTTCTCTATTTTGGTTGTAATTTATGTGATTAATGGTTACTAGTGATACATGAATTGGATATTATTATTCTACACTAATTTTGACTTGGGAAGCCTTAGAAGTAGTTCTTGTCTTTCCATTTAGAACTATCTGGTCTGGTATCTTACTCTAAATAGATACAAATTTCTAGGATTAAATTTGGGTAATTCAATTCTTCAAATAGATTGATCTTTCCTCAGAGCATATATATGGGTTGCTTAAATTTTTACCTTTTTATTCAGTAACTTCCAGGGCATGGCTAAAATGGATGGGTGTTATTGTGATTGCAAAGAACCTACTAAGCTTAAAGCCAAGCTTTATCATATTGCCTTACATCTATACTCTGGTACTGGCAGTGATTGTTGGATTTCAAAGGGATAATAAGAAAAAAGTGAGAGCAGTAAAAGTGAGAATGTTAAAATGAATGTGTGACCACACAAGAAAAGACATGATACGATATGATTACATGCAAGGGGATATTGGTGTTGTACTGGTTAAGCTAGTTAGGAAACATACAAAGAAGAGCATTGAAAGCAACGGTGGGGGGGAAGTTGATTCGTCTTGTGGAAAGGGCAGAGAGAGACTCGGAAGGATATTATGAGAAGTTGTTTAGAGGCTATCGTATGGTAAATAATATCTTTGAAAACTTGGTCTTCAACAATATCGAATGACATTGTGTGATTCATATATAGTTGACCTCACCTACTGGGATGATAAGGCTTTTGTGATTATAGTCAGTAGCTTCCAAACAATGCTTAAGAAAAGTAACATTTTTCTATTGTTGATGTAACTGAGGTGGTATAGATGATTGCTACTGCTACTTCAGCGGCATTTGCATATGTAAGCACAAGATGAGAAGGCAATAGCCCCCCCCTCCCCCCTTAATCCTATTTAGTGTGATTTTATTCACATTTACATTCTTTAGTGTACTTCTCTACTACATTTTATTTTATTTTTGAAATGTAAGTGCACCTTGCAAATTTTTGTCCTAAAATTATAATGGATTTTGCTGATCTATGTTTATTAGACTGGTGAATTTCTTAATTGATTTCTTTTGTCTATGGTTTCAGCTATGAAGCTTGGGTCATTTACAATTTTCTATCACTGTGTCTGGCATGGGTTGGAGGTCCTGGAGCAGTTGTAATAAGTTTGAGTGGTCGAGTTATGAAGCCATCATTCTGTCTGATGACTTGTTGCTTTCCTCCTATACCGCTGGATGGGTGGGTTTGTGTCTGATTCATATTTTTTATTAATTGCCTTTTTACGAGAATAAAGTTATATATTCCTTGAAAACTATCCCTTGAATTTTATATGGAATTTTGTTAATTACCTATTTTGTAACTTTTAAGTACTAGGATGATGCATTTGCCACACAATGTGGAGAATTATTTTGATGGATTATTTATTGAAAAACAACTTAGACATTTCAGAGGGCAATGGATTCTAGTAGAGAGTTCTAACACGGTGGCATGATATTATATCAAAATATACTTTCATATCTCACTTTCAAAACTTCTATTTCAGGCGTTTCATTCGTAAATGCAAGCAAGGGTGTTTGCAGTTTGTGATTTTGAAGCCCATTTTAGTTGTTGTTACACTCATACTTTATGCAAACGGGAAGTATAAAGATGGAAATTTCAGCCCAAAACAGTCATACTTGTATCTAACGATCATTTATATGATCTCATATACAATGGCTCTCTACGTGCTTGCTTTGTTTTATGTGGCATGCAAGGATCTGCTTCAGCCATTCAATCCAGTTCCCAAGTTTATTATAATAAAATCTGTTGTATTCCTGACTTATTGGCAGGTGATTTTATATCTCATTCATATTTGTTGTCCATTATTTTCTCTTAAATAATTTCAACTACATCTTGTTGCTGGTTGTATGGTAATGTAGGAAGAACAGAAAAAATAGTGACATCGTTTTGGTATACGAAGAGTGGAAATTATATTTATAAAGGATGTGAGTGTCATGTAAAATGAGGATATATGCCCATTTGATATTGAGACAGGCTGTTATTTGTTTGGAACAAAAGCCTTCATCGCTTTAATTGAAGAAAAATAATTATTTTGCATCGTAAATTCTGTGATATAAAATAATATTTCTTTACTGAACAGATGTTGGGTTTGGTGTGTTAGTTTTCTTCTCACACACCAGCATAGCTTAAATTTTAGGAATTGATTTGTTTGTGAATGTCTTCAGTCACCGATAATTTTCATCTGCCCTCCTGTTGCATTGGTTTCTCTAGTTTTGCTATTTCCCTTTTTTACTTAATGGTATATACACTTCTTTGAGGCCACGGTTAATGACATAATAATTAAAAAGAAGAAGAGAAATGACACTCATGTATGCATGTGTTATGACATTTATTTAACATGTTGCCAAAAAGTCTAATAGCTTCATTTTATATTATTTTTATTGAATTCACAATGCTTTGCTATTAGATTATTTAGAATTACAAGATGACTGTGTTAGTTTGGTGTTGCATGGTTCTACTGTTATCTTTTTATTTATTTATGAGGTTTGAAGCCGGGTGATATTTTATTTTAATTCATTTCTTAGGGTGTGTTATTCTTCCTTGCTGCAAAGTCGGGATTCATTGAGGATGCAGATGAAGCTGCCCTACTTCAAAATTTTATCATTTGCGTTGAGATGCTTGTTGCTGCTGTAGGTCATTTTTATGCATTTCCATACAAAGAATATGCCGGTGCCAATATAGGTGGATCCCGTGGTTTGACTGCTAGCCTTGGGCATGCTTTGAAGTTAAATGATTTTTACCATGATACAGTGCATCAGGTAAGTAATGCTTTGTATGTTCTGTCTGGTTTTTATGGACACTGTTAACATGACATTTTGATCAAGCTTAACGCCTGGCTTTGACACAATTATGCTGCAATGCATTTCTAGTTCCCCATATTCTTGTTGAAATTTCTGACTCTCCTTTTCTTATTCGTATTTTATCTGCGGATAATCTGATACTAGTTAAACTTGTGGCAGTTTGCACCAACGTATCACGAATATGTTCTCTATAATCACAGCGAAGGTGAGGAGGGAGCTAAGAAGTACAGGTCACGAACTTTTGTTCCAATTGGCCCTGAGATGGATTCCGCGAGAAGAAATAAGAATATGCTTGGAAACAAGTTAGATGACATACAGCTCTCAAGTTTGTCTTCTTCTACCAGTAGCACTCCCTCAAATTCAACCCCGGACGCCTCAAATTCTAGTGCAACGAAATCTTCCTTGCTTGTTGATATGTCAAATTCCGCATTGGAACCATACGATTTGACCCTCATTGACTTGGATGTATCCAGCTACCCTGAAGAAGTTCCTGCAGCTGATCAAGCTGGTGGTAGATGATCATGATGGATATTCAGTGGCAGGTTTAATGGGAAAAATGTTATCGCAGGAGGAGATTAGAGGGGCATCCAACTTCTGTGCTTGGAAAGAACTATGATTGTGGTTTCTTAAATCCTGATAATGAAATTAAGCAGATCATGTCATCATACATTTGTGTAAACTAGTCGGCCTCACTCCTAAGCAAAGCAGTCCTTGAATATCAGTCTCGGTCTTTATACTGTAATTGTCTCCAATTTGTTGTGTCCTGTGTGTAAATTGTAGATACGGAACTTGTTGACATGCCCCAGAGTTTAAGCATGAAAAATACTAAAATATTGATTTAGAATTAATTGATTCTTTTCTCCCATGCACTATAAGATGTTGGTTCTGGTTCAAATTCTGGTTCGTTTTGATGCTAATAGCAACAACGTTGTCGTTTTTTACGTTCGTGAAATCGCGTTATGTTTATTCAGTTTGATACTGTAGATATTATTGTTGAGGGTTTTATCAGAATCATTACAATTTGTACTACTGAGTGGAAAAATTACGGTTCATTTTATCGGTGAGTGAAAGCTTCGTCTTAACCATTCTTGCCAACGGAAAGTTTTCTATAACTTTTGTAGGCAAACTCTTGTAACCAAATTTTTAGCTTCATGTTTTACAACGTTTCGCTCCTAGAAATTTAATTAATAAGATAAGAGATGCGAGTGTTATTTATCAAAAATATGTGGTAAGTGAATATCTATTTAAAAGTAATATAAACAAATATTATTTTACTGAAAACATGAATAAGATTACGGTCTATTTTATATGGATGTCATTCATATAACTTTAGAACAAGTAAAGGAAACTTAAATACTCTTCCAACCATTTTATATATAGTTAATGAGATTTAGACACTTAATAATATCCTAAGTTCCTATTATGTACTATTCCATCATGTTTGGTTCTTGCAATGGGTTGGTATGTGTGGTTAATGAGGAGATGGATAAATAGCCACAAGAGCTTAAGATCCCAAATATCACCTCTATTTTCGTCATTTAGGGATTTTAGATATTTCTTTTCACTTTGGGTTTGACCATGATGTTACGGGGTGGTGGTGGTCATGCTTGTGGTTGTTGATGACAAAACGTTTGAAAATGATTGTCTTAATGAAGCGCGTGACTGATACTCATAACTCATAGGGAAGACCTTGAAAGCTTTTATGACTGTGATTCTGTAATATATATGTGACAAGTTTGATAGAGTCTATATCGGTGAAAGACGTAATCTCGTTCTTCTTTGAATTTTCTGTTTCAAAATTATTACAAATAATTGAGTGTGATTCACAGGTAAAATAGTAGTAATTTGATTTTGATGTTCATAACAGTTTCTTAAACCTAAACGATTAGTCTACTTTTAAATATTTTCCCTCCTCTGCGCCCGAACCTTAATGATATAATGATACATTGTCAAGTTATCAATTGTTATCAACAGTAAGTAAATTGTTCCTACTCCAAATAGTTACATTAGGACTCAGTTAAACAACATATATTTCAAACAACTCACTAGTTTCATTTGCTAGGAGACAACTTTTAACTCATTTTTCCTTTTGCTTGGATTAAAACTTCTAACAAATGAAACTGACGAATTTCGTGAAAAGCCTGTTCAAACTTGGTCAAGTCTAAAACACGGATTTCTTGTCGTATTATCTCATCGACCTACTTCTCTTGTTCACGGTTAAGACTTTACAAATAAAGTGTTATTTCCAACAAGGTGGCACAAAATCCTGAGTTCTAGTAGCGTAGATTTTTGAAGTCATTAAAAAAACAAAAAAAAAATCATCTGGTGACGCAGCATTAACAAAAAAGAAAAATCAACAGAGAAAAATGATGTTTTCTAGTTTAAAAGATGCGAAATCAAAGAGTTGGTTGCACCTACGTTGATCGGTAAGAAACCAAGAGAACTGAACTAAAATTTCTTATCTAACTCTTTCAACAACCACAAACAGTGTTTTATCCCACGCGTTGCGTAGCGTATCACGCTGATTCAATTGTTAATTTGTATAATTCTTTGAACAACAACTCTACCTTAGCTCAATTGCTTATTATGCTGCATGAATTCCTCATTTCCAATTCATACATCCAACCAATTATTTATTATGATCATTAATCCTGTAATAAAGTAGTACATATCATCAAAAGGGTTTTTACAATTAATATAGCCATTTATTGATTCGGATTCCGCTGTAGTCACTTGTGTGCAAAGATTTGTAGTCTTCCTTGCATTTAGTGTTACACGTCAAAGGACACATAGGCGCTTTAGACCCTCACCATTGACCAAAACTACCAAAGCTTTTCCCCCCTTTATCGGAACTTTGAGGATAAGGATGACTCTAATTTAACCCAACCATCCAACCACGAGAAGTGGATGTCGTCGTGTGATTGCCTTAATGCTCACTCACATATTCATGCCACACTCAAATATACCAAGAAAAATAACAGTAAAATCTATCATTTCAAAATGTCAAAATTAAGTCCGTGTTTTTCAACTTTCACTTCGTTAATTGTATATGAACGTAATCATGTGTAACAATAACAAATTTTAATGTAAATCAATGTCAAAATAACATTTTTTGTTTACAAAATGTAGTAATAAAGTTTTTTTTTTGGTGATGAAGGAGAGAATTAAAAATATAACAACGAAAAAAAAGTAATAAAAAAGTGGTGAGAGCGCAAAAGACACGTGACCGTTCATTAAAAAAAAACAAGAACCTATCTAAGGATCCACGTGTTAAAGTGGTTACGCTTTCTCAAGAACAAAGAGTACAACGAAACCAACCAATAATCGCATAGTATAGCATAGCATGGGAAGGGACTAGAGAAAAAAGGACTTGTCTTTAGCTTTTGCTATTGCGGCGGCGCATTGCTTGGCTCGCGTTGCAAGCAACAATAAGGTGCGTCGAATCTCTACAGTTCATTCATACCCCTTTTCCATTCTTTTCTGTGTATTGTCACGTACGTAACCAAACCATTTACTCTCTCTGCTATTTAATGGCGCTAAATTTTAGAATTGTTTTGTTCTATCTGTTTTTTTTTGTTTTTTCTGTCTTAACTTTTCAGACCGTCCTTTGGGTGCCACCATGATACTCATTCGTAATAATCAGAAGAAAGGTAGCGAGAATGTGATGGGTAGTGTTAGTCTGAACCCGTTATTCAGAAGTGAGTCTTTCGGGCATTACTATCCTGAGGCCGAGCACAGCTACACTATGATGGAGAAGAGGCAATTGTTCTTGAGAAGCTATCAGTTCTGTCGAAAGAAGAGTCTGAAAGAGAGAGTCAAAGGGTCTTTGGTTCGTGTCAAGAAGGTTCTCTGGCTAAGGCTGCGATCTGCTAAGAAACTTAGGAGATTGGTGTTTTCAAGGATCAGAATCAAATGCGGCTTCTATTACCGCAGGAGAAGGTTTTCACGCCTTCTCAATGCCCACAATCGCAAAATCGACTCTTCCTCTTGTTTCTGGTAGTGCCATTACTCATCCACGCATCTTAATTGAGGAAAAGGGAATTATTTATCTGTTTCTATTTCATGATTCATCAGTTGTAGTCTTTTGTCGTTTTCTTACCACGACATAATGGAAATTGGAACAAGAAAATTGTTACATAGCAAATATTGTTTATTCATTGTTACTTTGTTGCTTTCAAAACGGTATTTCTGTCTCTTCTCTACTTATGGTAACCGTAACTTTTGTTTTGCTTTTGTGTTATACTTTTCCCAAATTTGTGGCTTCATATTTGCCATTAAACTGTGAGAACTCAGAAGCAAATACTTATCTTTTTCAGTATGGTTTTCATTACATTCCAGTTGCCAATGGTATGGGGTTTCTTACTATGTTTGATTCAGAATTCAAGACTCACGGGCAACTCTGTGTTTGGTGGTTGCTACTGTCACTGTTTTATTTTTGAATTATTGAATATAACAAAATGAAATTTTAAGGTAAAATCGGGCATTGCAAGCACTCACCTAAAACTATGTTTTCTGCTGTCCACCATTAAAAGTTACATCAGCAAATAAAACTTTTCTGTCATAGGCAAATAAATATACAACAACCTGGTTTTATTATACAACAATTATTTATCACTGTCCATATTAAAAACAACATCAGCAAGTAAAGTTTTTCCTGTCACAGGCAAATAAATTTCCAACAACCTGATGTTATTATCATAGAATAATAATAATAACATACATAGTTTTTGGAGAAAGAAAAATCACTTCATAGATCCCTTCTTAAAATATTTAGCTATTATCTGATAAGAGTATAAAAATCATTTTAGAAGAAAATCAGTCGCAAAAAATATATTTTTTTTAGGTGTGTAAAAAATTATTACTAGTAGTATTTTGTTGTTATAAGGTGGGTTTTATTGTTTAAATTAATGTTAAGAAATGTCAACGGGATTGGCATTAAGTTGCCAACGGTAACATACATGCTAAGCAAAGGGAGCATGCAATTTATTTCAGAGAGATTCAATGGCATTTAATAAATAGTCATTAACGGGTAACATTGCAGTGTCAGAATAGCATGATATAGCGTGCAAAAACAATTACGAATGAGAAAAACAAAATTGTTAAACTACTTCTATCAATATAATATGAAAAAAAAACATTAATAATTCTATTTAACAAAAACAATAATTGAACAACCCCTTTTAATATAATAATAATAATAATAATAATAATAATAATAGAATATTATATTATATATTTATTAGTATTATTATTATAATATTAAGCATGAGCTGTTAAATGAATATATGTAAAATTTAGCTTATTATAGTATTCTAAAAATATTTACATTTTCATTGGATTCTCAAAATCATCTTGTTTAACGACATAACATTTGTAACATAATTACACAAACAAATAAAAATAAAAAATATGTGAATTTTTTAAGTAATACTATAATATACTAAATTAACTTTTATTAATAATGAATTTTAACTTCACGACTCTCTTTCTTTTTTTTGGTATTAAGTTCACCTTCTTTTATAAAATATTTCAAAGTTATTTGAAAGAATTATATAAATAAAAAAATTATTATTTTAGATAAATAATTTTTACTTATTCTAAGCAACTTTGTAGCAGATATAGAGGCTCCATCTCCAGGAAATTTTTTTTTTCTCCATCATAAACTTAGTAGCAGATAGAGAGGCTCGACAGTTCAAAATATACTGTTACGACGCAGTAGAGTAGCATATGCTGGTAGCATTACTTTACACACATGGGTTTGGTGGAAATAAACCATTTTTAAAGTCCAATCCGCTGTTCAAAGCCAGTTAGGTGATAATTAGGTTTTTGGTCTTCGGCTTATGATTTATGAATGCCTCTCTCTCGTTTCCCTGCTAATACTTTGGCTCAATGATGCAACAGTGATGTTTTGTTTGTATTATTACAAAGTAGAATTGAAAGCAAGAAATTTCTAGAGAGAAAAAAAAAGGAAAAATGGATTATTATATTACATGGAAATATAAAATTTTCTATGAGAAAAATATATATATATTTTTTTCACACTAATCTAAAATTTACAAATAATAATAACAATTAATGTAAAATTATTATTTATGTTGATTATATGATAATCAATTTAAATATAAATATGGTGATAATTTTTAATAATTTATGAAGTTTTTACATTGGTTAATATAATAAATATAGTATCTTTATGTTTAATATCAATTTCTTTTACATTGGTTCTTGAAGAAATAACACTACAAGAAAAAACACATTTAGCGACTAGAAATTAGTGACCAAATGTTTTCGGTGGCAATTAGCGACCGATTTAGCGACAGGTTTAATTCGATCGCAATTAGCAACCGATTCAATTCGGTCGCTATTAGCAACTGAATTAGCGATCGAATTAATTCGGTCACAATTTAACGATCGATTTAGCCATCGAAATATAATTTGGCTTCATATTTTTTAGTTAGCGACCAATAGTTTGCGTCACAAATTTTTGGTCGCTAAATCGATGGTTATTCCACACTAAAATAAAAAAATCATTTAGCGACTGATTTAGCGACCTAATTACAAATTGAAATAGTGACCGAATTAAAATCGGTCGCTAATGAGAAAATAGCGACCGAATTTAAATTGGTCGCTAACGAACATTATTTTTTTATTATATTTAAATTTATTTTTTTATAAATATACTTTAATTGTTTTAGTATAATTTTTACAATTTAATTTTTAAAAGTAATTTAATTTTTAAAAGATACTTTAAAAATAAACTTTGGTCTCAATATTAACAAAATGAAGATTAAGTTTAATTTTAAATTACTAAAATAAAAATATTATTAAAAATAAATCAAATTTATTAAAAATTTAAATTGTAATAAATTAAGACTAGAGTAATATTAACTATTCAGTACATTGTTTAAGAAAAGTTTAATAATAAATATTCTTTAATTTATTTTTCAATTGAAAATTTCAATTGAAATTAAATTATATTTTAAAAATTTATATTAAAAAAATTAAACACATCAAATGATCACATATTAATTCCTCATTAACTTAATTAATTAAAAAAATAAAATTTTAATCAAATTATTACAATTTTATTTTATAAAACTTTATTTTTAATCTAATCATTAAATTTATTGCTTTATTATTATTAATTACTTAACCATGGTTATTTTCATATAATTGATATACAAAAAAATTATATCAATATACATTAGATAATCAATATACATTAGTTTAAGTATACTAATTAATATTTTTTTCATTTCTAACATAATTAATAACAAAGATTAAAAACAGACTGCTAGAAAAGTTAAAAATTTAAAACTAATCTATTTTATAAATACTAAAAATAAACCATATTTAAATAAATTAAAAATATATTTAAATTTATATTCAACCTACCTCCAATTTTACTCAATAAATTCACAGATCACATTTGGAAACTTCATCACTTAAATAACTTCAAAATTATTAACTTTTTTTTTCAAATCCAAGTTTTTCTTGTCAGTTTTTTCAAAAAAACAGTTAATATAAGTTAAGGTTGTGCCTTTTAAAAATTTTAACTTTTTTATATATTGGATTTTCATTAAAATTTTTCTAAAATTATATAAGAAAATAGAAATTTAATTATACTTTTAATAAATTTAAGATAATACTAGTTTTGATTTTTTTATTTTTAAATATTTATTTTAATTTTTTAAAATAGAGAAACTATAATTTTAGTTTCTAAATACTAAATTTAAAGAATTAAATTTATTATTATTTAATCTTTTAATTTTAGTATTAAAAATTTAAATTATATTTTATTAAATTAAAATAATTACAATATATTTTTCTATTTTGAGAATGAAAAATATAATTAAACTAAAACTGAAAATATTATAATACATTTTTGAACTCTTTTGGATTAATTTTTTTCCTAATTTTTTATAAAGTCAATTTTAATATTTAAAAGTATTTAACATTTTGAATTCTGAAACGTTTTCTCTATTAGCAAATTTAAAAACATAATATTCAAAAAAATAGTTAATGTAAGTTTTCATTATGATCGATTAAATTTTCAAATGATGGACTATATTTGAAAATATATAATAGCGGTTTCACGTTAACCGCTATCTAAATATCTAAAATATAATTTAGATAGCGGTTAAGGTTTAACCGTTATTAGATGTTCACTTTTAAGAGTGGTTCAAGTGGAACCGCTATCATATACAACCACATATTTCATTATGATCGATTAAATTTTCAAACAATCGATTATATTCGATCATTTTTTCAAATAATTAATTATAATCGATTAGTTTTCTAAATAATTGATTAGAATTTATTAGTTTTTCAAATAATAGATTATAATTGATTAATTTCTCAATTATATATTAAAAAATTATAAATAAAAATATAAATTTTTTAAAAATATTAATTATTGTAAAGATAAAGTAGAACATGGGAGGAGATGAGGATGATAATATAATGATAGAATTTACAAAAATGTAGAATTGAGAAGTTTAAAAAAAAAATTAAGAAAATAGAGATTTAATTATACTTTTAATAAATTTAAAATAATACTAGTTTTGATTTTTATTTTTAAATATTTATTTTAATTTTTTAAAACAGAGAAACTATAATTTTAGTTTCTAAATACTAAATTTAAAGAATTATATTTTTTATTATTTAATCTTTTAATTTTAGTATTAAAATTTTAAATTATATTTTATTAAATTAAAATAATTACAATATATTTTTCTACTTTGAGAATGAAAAATATAATTAAACTAAAACTGAAAATATTATAATACATTTTTGAACTCTTTTGGATTAATTTTTTTTCCTAATTTTTTATAAAGTCAATTTTAATATTTAAAAGTATTTAACATTTTGAATTCTCAAACGTTTTCTCTATTAGCAAATTTAAAAACATAATATTCAAAAAAATAGTTAATGTAAGTTTTCATTATGATCGATTAAATTTTTAAATGATCGATTATATTTGAAAATATATAATAGCGGATTCACGTTAACCGCTATCTAAAATATATTTTAAATAAGCGGTTAAAATTTAACTGCTATTAGATGTTTACTTTTAAGAGCGGTTCAAGTGGAACCGCTTATCATATACAACCACATATTTCATTATGATCGATTAAATTTTCAAATAATCGATTATATTCGATAAATTTTTCAAATAATTAATTATAATCGATTAGTTTTCTAAATAATTGATTAGAATTGAATAGTTTTTCAAATAATAGATTATAATTGATTAATTTCTCAAATATATATTAAAAATTTATAAATAAAAATATAAATTTTTTAAGAATATTAATTATTGTAAAAATAAAGTAGAACATGAGAGGAGATGTGGATGATAATATAATGATAGAATTTACAAAAATGTAGAATTGAGAAGTTTAAAAAAAATTTAAGAAAATAGAGATTTAATTATACTTTTAATAAATTTAAGATAATACTAGTTTTGATTTTTATTTTTAAATATTTATTTTAATTTTTTAAAACAGGGAAACTATAATTTTAGTTTCTAAATACTAAATTTAAAGAATTAAATTTATTATTATTTAATCTTTTAATTTTAGTATTAAAAATTTAAATTATATTTTATTAAATTAAAATAATTACAATATATTTTTCTACTTTGAGAATGAAAAATATAATTAAACTAAAACTGAAAATATTATAATACATTTTTGAACTCTTTTGGATTAATTTTTTTTCCTAATTTTTTATAAAGTCAATTTTAATATTTAAAAGTATTTAATATTTTGAATTACGAAGCGTTTTCTCTATTAGCAAATTTAAAAACATAATATTCAAAAAAATAGTTAATGTAAGTTTTCATTATGATCGATTAAATTTTCAAATGATCGATTATATTTGAAAATATATAATAAGCGGTTCCACGTTAATCGCTATCTAAAATATATTTTAGATAGCGGTTAAGGTTTAACCGCTATTAGATGTTCACTTTTAAGAGCGGTTCGAGTGGAACCGCTATCATATACAACCATATATTTCATTATGATCGATTAAATTTTCAAATAATCGATTATATTCGATAATTTTTTCAAATAATTAATTATAATTGATTAGTTTTCTAAATAATTGATTAGTTTTTCAAATAATAGATTATAATTGATTAATTTCTCAAATATATATTAAAAAATTATAAATAAAAATATAACTTATTTAAGAATATTAATTATTGTAAAGATAAAGTAGAACATGGGAGGAGATGAGGATGATAATATAATGATAGAATTTACAAAAATGTAGAATTGAGAAGTTTAAAAAAAAATTTAAGAAAATAGAGATTTAATTATACTTTTAATAAATTTAAGATAATACTAGTTTTGATTTTTATTTTAAATTTTTTTAAAACAGAGAAACTATAATTTTAGTTTCTAAATACTAAATTTAAAGAATTAAATTTATTATTATTTAATATTTTAATTTTAGTATTAAAAATTTAAATTATATTTTATTAAATTAAAATAATTACAATATATTTTTCTACTTTGAGAATGAAAAATATAATTAAACTATAACTGAAAATATTATAATACATTTTTGAACTCTTTTGGATTAATTTTTTTTCTAATTTTTTATAAAGTCAATTTTAATATTTAAAAGTATTTAACATTTTGAATTACGAAACGTTTTATCTATTAGCAAATTTAAAAACATAATATTCAAAAAAATAGTTAATGTAAGTTTTCATTATGATCGATTAAATTTTCAAATAATCAATTATATTTGAAAATATATAATAGCGGTTCCACGTTAATCGCTATCTAAAATATATTTTAGATAGCGGTTAAGGTTTAACCGTTATTAGATGTTCACTTTTAAGAGCGGTTCAAGTGGAGCCGCTATCATATATAAATGTCCAACGCGATACTTAGCTCACCACATATTTCATTATGATCGATTAAATTTTCAAATAATCGATTATATTTGAAAATATATAATAAGCGGTTCCACTTTAACCGTTATCTAAAATATATTTTAGATAGCGGTTAGCGTGGAACCGTTATTAGATGTTCACTTTTAAGAGCGGTTCCGAGTGGAACCGCATATCATATATAACCACATATTTCATTATAATATTTGTAATTTATTTTCATTGTCTATAAATTACAAAACAAAAAATTTCTAAAAATTTTAATGATAAATTTTTTAACTTATATCTTACAAAATATTTTTTAATACTTTAATAAATATAATTTTTTTAAATATATTTTATCAATTTAAAGTATAAATTTTTGGTATTTTTTAATATAACTTTTTTACAATTTGTTTGAATATTTATATTTTTAAAAACAAATTTTAATATTTAATATTTAATATTTAAATTTTAAATTTTTTAATATTTAATATTTGTTTTTAATATTTAATATTTGTTTTTCTATAATTTATTTTTAAAAATATAATATTATTTTTAATAAAAACCCCCCGAGACCTTCACTCTTTTTCTCTCATTCTTCCCTAGCCGCCACCCCAGGCACCCACTTTGTAGTCATCCTCGTGGCCATCTTGTTCTCCGTTTTCTCCATCCCAGTCGCCCCACTTATCCCCAAATAACCCTCACTCTCGCGCCTCACTCACCCACTCCTCTTCACCTTCCAAATCCCACGGCCGAGTATCTCCTCCTCACTCCGTGAGCCCTAGCCCCCTCACTTGCTCCCCCAAGTCGGCCCTCACCCTAATCCAACCTCCACCAAAGCTCCTCGTCAACCGCATGCCACCACGTGAGCCACCGCGCCACACCTCTCTTCTTAACCTCCTCCGTGACCTCGCCACTGAAACGACCTTGAGTGGTTACTTGTTACCAGGTGAATTGATGTCCGGTTCATCCGGGATGGGATTCACTCCATATATATATATATATATATTATATATATATATATATATATATATATATATATATATATATTTGTATTTAAACAAACATTTCTATGTGATTTACGTCGACATTTTTGTTCTCTTATGTACGTGAGACTATATGTAAAACATGTGCTTGAATGTATATTCAACCAAGGTTTGACTTGTTTGGCCCAAGAAAGGTGGCACTATATACTGTTATTCTCTTGCATTGTGAATAATATAGGAGAGATAATTTTGATAGAATTTATTTATCGTTTGTTGTAGGTGGATTTGTGAAGTAGATAGGTTCTTGGATCCCTCTTACTGTGGATTTGGTGGTGCTTGACAGACCAATTTGGGAACTTGTTGAGACTATACGCCCTCAGGTTAACCATTTGTAATTTGTTTTAATTATATGTTGGATCTTAGTGAAAAGAAATTTCATAATTATTGGGTTTACTTACACAATTATTTGGTGGTTTGTATCATATGTACTGCATAAGTACTGGATAAATACCTTGGAAAAAATGTATTAGAAAAACATAAGTACTGCATCACATAAAGTGAATAATGCAGTTTCACTTATGCTGATTGTTGTAGTTAATTTGCAAGAATAGAAAAACATAAGTACTGCATCACATAAAGTGAATAATGTAGTTTCACTTATGCTGATTGTTGTAGTTAGTTTGCAAGAATGGAGATCCCCGTTGGTAGAATGTGGATGTATCAAAGATTGGATAGTAACAAACATCTAACAGATGAATTTAGAGAAGGAGTGTATCATTTCCTACAATATGTTATTGCTCAACCTATGTTTCAAGAACAAGGTGAAATGTTAAGATGTCCTTGTGTTAAATGTAAGTGTAAAGTTTTCAAGTTTGTTGATCAAGTTGCATGGGATCTTTATCAAGAGGGATTCATGCCTAATTATTATTGGTGGACAAACCATGGTGAAGAGTCGCCGGAATTTCCTGCAGTGGTTGTTGAGAGATCACATGGAACTTTTCAACAAAGGGAAGAATTAGGTCCTTTCCATCAAATGATTATGGATCATGTCGGACCGTCACTTGGATACCAACTTCAAGCCGAGAGTGAAATTAGAGAAGAGGACATGGCGAGAAAACCACGATCCCGATACTCAAAAATTCTTTGACATGCTTAGCTGCTGCGCAAGCACCATTGTGGGAAGGATGTACACATCACTCTGAATTGTCGGCATCTTTGGAAGCTCTAAGCTTGAAATCTGATTATAATATGGCTGAAGGATGTTTTAATAGAATGGTCCAATTCATGGGAGAGACTATGCGAGAAGATCATCGAATGACTACGAATTTTAACCAAGCTAAGAAGTCGGTGATAAAATTGGGTTTGGGTTGTCTCAAAATTGATTGTTGTCCAAACGGATGCATGTTGTATTATAATGAAAATTCATCTAAAAATATAACTAATTGTTTGATATGCGGAATGGATCGATACAAGATTATCACTAGGAGGGAGTTGAGAAAAAGATTTCTATTAAAAAAATGTGGTACTTTCCAATTATTCCTAGACTCAAAAGGTTATACTCTTCAATGGCCACTGCACCTCACATGAGATGGCATAGCGAGAATGAAAAGGACCCCGATATTATGTGTCATCCATCGGATGGGGAAGCTTGGAACCACTTTGACACTTGTTCACCCGAGTTTAGTCAAGACCCAAGAAATGTCGGATTAGGGTTATGTGCTTGATGGGTTTAATCCTTTTGGTCGGTATGGCAAAAGTTATTCTTGTTGGCCGATTATCCTAACTCCATACAATCTTCCACCTACCATGTGCATGAAGAGAGAATTTATGTTTTTGACAATTTTAATTTCGGGTCCATCAAATCCAAAGCATAAGATTGATGTATTCTTGCAACCACTTATAGATGATTTGTGCACCTTATGGAATGAAGGGATATTGACTTATGATGTGTCATTGAGGCAAAATTTTATGATGAAAGTTGCTTTGATGTGGACAATTAATGACTTCCCGAGCTTATGGCATGTTATCGGGTTGGACGACTGGCTGGTAGACTTGCTTGTCCTATATGTATGGAAAGAACAAAGACATTTTCTCTTAGTCATAGCCACAAGATCTCCTATTTTGATTGTCACCGTCAATTTATTTCACAAGACCATCCATTTAGGAGGAATAAAAAGGCATTCAAGAAGAAGGTTGTTGAGATTGGTCCCCCTCCTCCACGTTTATCTAGTCTTGATGTCTGGAATAGGGTAGCACACTTACCAGTTTGCTATGAATTACAACAAGTAGACAATATTGCAGGATATGGTATTACACATAATTGGAAGAAACAAAGTATTTTTTGGAGGTTGCCTTATTGGAAAACCCAACTTTTACGTCATAATATTGATGTTATGCACACAGAAAGAAATGTGTTCATGAATGTGTTTGACACTGTCATGGATATCAAAGGCAAAACTAAGGATACAAACAAGGCTCGATTGGATGTAGCTGAAATATGTAATCGAAAAGAGCTAGAGTTGAAAGACATTGGACGTGGAAAACTTATCAAACCAAAGGCAGCATATGCTTTCACCAAATCCCAAAGACTCTCTATTTGTAAGTGGGTTAAAGAACTTAAATTGCCAGATGGATATGCTTCCAATTTGGGTAGATGTGTCGACTTGAATCAAGGAAAGTTACATGGTATGAAAAGTCATGACTGTCATGTGTTCATGCAACGATTACTTCCAATTACATTTGATTCATTGCCAAAATCAATTTGGAAAGTACTAGTTGAACTTAGTCTTTTCTTTAGAGAATTGACTTCCACAACACTAAATATTGAACACTTACGAGTTATGGAAGAAAATATACCTGTCTTATTATGTAAATTGGAACAAATATTCCCACCAAGCTTCTTTGATTCAATGGAACATCTTCCAATTCATCTACCTTATGAGGCAAAGGTTGGTGGTCCAGTTCAATATCGTTGGATGTATCCTTTTGAGAGGTATGTTTACACTAACTACTCACCCTCCATTTCTAAAGTATTTTATATGTTCTTTAAAGACTCCATTTTTGTATTCTTTTTTAGATTCTTACACTCCCTAAAAAGAAAGTGAAGAATAAAGCTAGGGTGGAGGACTCTATTTGTGAAGCTTACTTGGTGGAAGAAACATCTACATTTGCCTCATTTTATTATCCCGATCATGTTGAAACAAGAAGGACTAGGATTCCTAGAAATGTTCATGTAGGTGAAGGTTCTTCATCCCCTCCTCCTATTTCAATTTTCAACTACCCAGGAAGACCAATTGGAAAATCTCAAACATATTTTCTACACCAAAGAGACTATGATGCTTGCTAGAATTATATGTTCTTCAAAATTGTGAAGAGGTTCAACCATATTTTGAGTAAGATGTTTTCACTCCTCTCACATCAAAATTACTCATGTTACTTTGTGTGGTTTGAGTAATTTGTTACGTGTTTGCAGTATTTATATTGAATATTTAAGACAACTAAATCCTAGTATTTACGGTGCCCAAATTGACCAAGACATTTCATCCCATTTTCCTAAATGGTTTAAAAAATATGTAAGTTTTTGACTTATATGTCTTACAAATATTTATTCTGACTTACATAGTCTAATGTGTAAAGGACTTTCGTTGTCTTTAGGTTCTAAATCCAGAAAATAATATTGAAGATCCATTATTGGTTAATTTGGCATGGGGTCCCAAGAGAAAAGTTGAATCATGGCCTATGTATGTTATCAATGGATACAAATTCCACACTATTGTTTGGAGTGAAGGCATGAATTCCTATAACTATGGTGTTTATGTACGAGGAACCAATGGTCAATTAGAGTCAGATTTTTATGGATTATTGTCTAATATTATTCAATTAGAGTATACTTGGTTTGCCATTGATGAATTTAGTTCTCTTTCGGTGTGAATGGTTTGACAATACTCTTAATATAGGAACCAAAGTAGATAATAAGTATGGAATCGTGGAAGTAAAGCAATCACGAAGATATAATAAAGCATATGATCCTTTCATATTTGCACTAACAAGCGAGAACAAGTTTATTACACAAGTTATCCAGAGGGACACGAGGTTGGTTGGGTGTAATAAAGACAAAATCTCGTAGTAGAATCATTGATAATATAGTCGGTCAAGTTGAGCATGAGACTCCATACCAAGATGATGAGCTTGTAGGACTTCAAGTAGTGCTTCGTGTTGATCCTAACTTCATTGATGATTCCCTTGCTGATGTTAATGGTGGGGGAGAAGAAATAGATATACAATTACTAAATGAAAGAAATATAGATGAAGATGAGGATGAATATATTTCAAGTGAGGATGAGACTGAGAGTGATTTTGATGATACGAGATACTTCGGTAATTCATGCATTAAAATTATTTTTACAATTGTTAAATTTGATTGTACACCTTTATTTAATATTGCATATATATACATATATATATATATATATATATTGATATGATTATGATTTAATTATTTGTAGTGAATGAGTGGTAAGCTAACTGACACGTTTGGGTGTAGAAAACAAAATCGGGTAATTCATTGTTTCAATTGTTTAATTTTATGCATGTTACATATGTAATAAGATCCGCTTGTAGATGCCACAAAGGGGTAGAAGTGGTGGTCGTAGACCACCTCATCGTGGTGGTCGAGGTGTACTTGTTGATGATAGAGGTTCACCCAACCCTAACTCTCCTAGTTACGTTCGACCAAGATCCATGGAGTCTACTAATCCTATGTTTGTAGAACGCACACCTCCCTCAACTCGGCGAGAATCTCCTGTAGCTAT
Source organism: Sphenostylis stenocarpa (assembly GCA_963425845.1). Lineage (NCBI taxonomy): Eukaryota > Viridiplantae > Streptophyta > Magnoliopsida > Fabales > Fabaceae > Sphenostylis > Sphenostylis stenocarpa. The sequence goes on along the minus strand of OY731398.1, from coordinate 32,428,495 downwards.
AGTAGGAGAAACAATTCCTACTACCTTCTCTACTGAGGCGACATTTGGTCAACCTACACAGGTACCGGGTCGATCGCAGCGAGGTTGAGTGCTGGAAATATGGTTGATCAAAGGCCATGGTTACAAGCGAGACAAAGGAGAGTAAGTATGTTTTAATTTAATTATAATTCTTTAATATGAAATTTCTTAATAATATCAATCCCACAATATGTTTCAACACAGGTTTATACCAGCAAATGGTCCTCCTGCTATAATCTCTAGAATCATCAAACAAAAATTTGATGAACCAAGTCCCACTTGGAGAAAGGTTTCACTTGAGCTTCGAGATAGATGGTTTGGAGAGTTCAAGGTAATTTGAATTATAGTTACATTAAACAATGTCATTTCATTCTTATAAATTAAATGTTTGTTGTGTATTTTTTATGCAGAAAGAGTATATATGGGATGTGGAACAAGAGCAAGCCATAAGATCTGTTTTTGATAAGAAAGGTTCTCGAATTTTAAAAAACTCAATGAACAAAGTTAGGAATGGTAAGGATACGGGGATCTAGATACCACCAGTTGTTCGAGCATCTTTGGACTTACATTGGAGTTCTCCAGATTTCCAAAACAAGAGTGTCATTGCCAAGGCTAATCGAGTTCGTTGATAAGGGTGCCTCGACTTACTTGTGGGGATTCCATATCTACTGCGACTCACTTTGAGAAGATGGTAAGTTTATTATATTTTTATATAAGTAATTTAATACAATATATTAGACTTTAGGTAATGAATTTTGTCTCATTTTAATGTGTAGACTACGGAGTTTCAACGGGAACCAATCGTTTGGGAGGTTGTTGAGAGGACAAAGAAATTAAAGACTGGACAATGGGTCGATGAAAAAACTCGTTATCTTGCTTGTATGTTTAACATCTAAGTTATAGTTTATTATTCAATATATGTTTTCTTCATAATAATTATATTTCACTTCATTTTTAGGAACAATATATGCAGCGCGAGAGAAGAAGTCCATCAACATAACTTGCGTGAAGGCTCATCTTCACAAGAGTCTCCTATTGTCTCTATTGATGATAATGAAATATACTTTTCGGTTGTAGGAGGTGAAAATAAAAAAGGAAATGTGTATGGACTTGGTACATTGAGCAAAAAGTTCACTACTACATCGGGTTCTCAATCTTCTATTACTCAAACTCCGATTACTTCATCAAATTGAACAAATGCGTGAGACTATTGAAAAGTTAAATGTTGAATTGGTGGCAAAGCATAATAAGGAGAAGACACTTCAAGAAGAGATGCGGGAGTTGAGGAACAACCAACGCCAACAAGATGAGCGAGATGAAGCAGATGCAACTTATTTTACAACATATTCAAATGAATAGTCATCCTACTTACAAGTCAACATGATCTCGACAATATACCAAAGGACTAATTTTCAATTTTATGATATTAAGACTTTGAATCTTGAGTAGTTGTTTAGAAACATTTTATTTTTGTTATGACTTTGAATTGTTCTTATTATGATTTGAATAATTTGACTTTAGTTCTTAAGTATTCATTTGTGTTCTGTTTGGATCAATTAGCGGTACAAATTTTGCAAAATTGGATATACAAAATTTTAAACGAAAATTTTCAGATTTGGTTAGATTAGCGACCAAATTTTTGGTCGCTACAAATATATTATAATATACAATTGAAATTTAGCGACCAAAATTATTTCAGTGACTATTTTTACTAGATTAGCTGATTTAAATTATTATTTAAATAATTCAACTAATGTATTAGCGATCGATTATATTGGTTGCTATTATTTTTAACTTTGCCTCCACTTTAGCGACCAATTTAATATATTAATTTACTAGCTATTTTTATGACGATTTAGCGACGCTTTTAATTATTATTTAAATAATTTAATTAATATATTAGCAACCGAATATATCGGTCGCTATTTTTTTAAACTTTACCATCGATTTAGTGACCGATTTATTATATTAATTTCGGTCGCTATTTTGGTCTTTAAGGAACAAGTAACCAAATTATTTAGCGACAACCTTATCGGTCGCTATTTTGCGACCAAAATGTAAATCGATCGCTAACAAATTAGTGACTTGACCTTTTACGACGAATCATTTCGGTCGCTAATTTTGGTCGCTAACTGAATAGCGACCGATTTTTTGCCATTAGCGACCGAATTTTTCGGTCGCTAATAATGTTTTTTCTTGTAGTGTAATCTTATACGTGAAAAAATTATATTGATTGTATTACAAATTATATAAGAAATCTTTTATTCCTATATATATATATATATATATATATATATATATATATATAACTTTTGTATTTTCTTATTTTCTCATTATTGTCTAGACTTTTTTTAATTGGGTCACGATTATATTATTTTATTATTTTTTATTTAAATTAAGTATTAAATTTTTTTATTATTTTAATTTAAATAATTATGATTATTATTAATATTTGATATTTTTGTAATATTTTTACTCTATATATAAATATAGTACATGAATAAAATATATATTTATTTGAGAAATACATATACACAAACACTACAAGAAAAAATCATTTTAGCGACCGAAAAAATCGGTCGCTAATGTCAAAAAATTGGTCGCTAATCGAGTTAGCGACCGAAAGGCGTCGTCGCAAAAAGCCAAGTCGCTAATGTGTTAGCGAATCCAGAAATTAATGTGTCAAATTTGTCGCTAAATCGGTGACAAAGTTAAAAAAATAACGATCAGATTTAAATTGGTCGCTAAATTAATAACAAATTTAATTATTTTTATTTATTTCTCCTACCTCTTTTATATTATATTTTTTAGAAGTTTAACTTATTATTAGGTTTAATGTCATTGTGAGGATTCTAACTCGGTACCTTAGAGTTGGAGATTGAAACTCCAACCATCGAGTTACTTAGGATTTTTTAATAATAACTTAGAAATAAATTATATTTATATACAAATAAATGTATATCCAGTATAAATATATAAATATAAAATCTATAAATAAAAATATATTTATATATTTTAATATATATTTAAATATTAATATATTTATACATTGATATATTTAAATATTGATATATTTATATATTGATATATTTATATATTTATATCTTTATATTTTTACATATATTTATATCTTTATATATTTATATTTATACATATATTTATATATTTCCATATTTATATATAAAGATATAAAGATATTAGTTTTGTATACAAATAATATTATAATACAGTATATTATATTATTAGTATAGTATACAAATTATATATTAGTATAGTATAATACACAAATTATTAGTTTTGTAATTTATACACTATAAAAATAAATTACAAATATTATAACATAATGGTATATTAATATAATATAATATATTTGTATTCTAAATTTTAATTAAACTAAAATTATGCTAATAATGTATAATAATATATGAGGAGATAATATTGATATATTGATATATATATATATATATATATATATATATATATATTTATATAATGATATATTTATATATTAATATATTTATATATTTATATTTTGATATATATATATATATATTGATATATTTATATATTTATTTATATCCTTATATATTTATATATTTGAAAAAAAATAAAAATGTAAATATTAAATTTTAAAAATAATATTATATTTTTAAAAATAAATATTAGAAAAAGATTTAAAAATATATATAAATTATATTTACATGTACAAAATATTAAAGATATATATTTATATCTTTACATATTTATATCTTTATATTTTATATTTTATATCTTTATATCTTTACATATATTTATATCTTTATATATTTACATCTTTATATATATATTATATATATATATATATATATATCTATATATATATTTATATCTTTATATATTTATAAAATCTATAAATATAAATATATTTATATATTTTAATATATATTTAAATATTGATATATTAATATATTTACATATTTATATATTTATATATTAACATATTTATATATTTATATATTTATATATTTATATATTAATATATTAATATATTTATATATTTATTTATATCTTTATATATTTATATATTTATATCTTATATATATATATATATATATTTATATCTTTATATATTTATAAAATCTATAAATACAAATATATTTATATATTTTAATATTTATTTAAATATTAATATATTGATATATTTATATACTAATATACAATTATATTATTTTCAATGTATATAAATTACAAAACTAATAATTATTAAAAAATTAATGATAATTTTTTTAACTTATATATTACAAAATATTTTTTAATACTTTAATAAATATAACTTTTTTTAAATATTTTCATTAATTTAAAGTATAACTTTTAATATTTTTTAGTATTTTTTTAAATGTAGATATCTTTAATATTTTGGACATATAAATATAATTTATACATGTTTTTAAACCTTTTTCTAATATTTGTTTTTAAAAATATAATATCATTTTTAAAATTTTATAGATTTTATATTTATATATTTATATTAGTATAGTATACAAATAATATATTAGTATAATATAGTATACAAATTATTAATTTTGTAATTTATATACAATGAAAATAATATAATGGTATATTAGTATAGTATATTTGTATTCTAATTTTTAATTAAACTAAAATTACGCTAATAATGTATAATAATATATGAGGGGATAATAAATTTAATCCAATTACTTTTATAAATATATAAATATAAAATCTATAAAATTTTAAAAATGATATTATATTTATAAAAACAAATATTAGAAAAAGGTTTAAAAACATGTATAAATTATATTTATATGTCCAAAATATTAAAGATATCCACATTTGAAAAAATACTAAAAAATATTAAAAGTTATACTTTAAATTAATGAAAATATTTAAAAAAAGTTATATTTATTAAAGTATTAAAAAATATTTTGTAATATATAAGTTAAAAAAATTATCATTAAATTTTTTAAAAATTATTAGTTTTGTAATTTATATACAATGAAAATAATATAATGGTATATTAGTATAGTATAGTATATTTGTATTCTAATTTTTAATTAAACTAAAATTACACTAATAATGTATAATAATATATGAGGGGATAATAAATTTAATCAAATTACATTTATATATATATATATATATATATATATATATATATATATATATATCCTTTTTTAACTTTTTTTTCTTTTTTAAACTTCTCACATTCTACATTGTTTTTAAACTCTATCATTTTTACTATATTATCATCCTTATTTCCTCCCATATTCTATTTTATTTTATAATAATTAGTCTTTTTTATAGAATACTTTATTTTCTATTTTTATTATTTATTTTCTTATAATTTAAAATAATTAATATTATTTTAACATTTATTTTTATGATTTTTACTATAATAAATCAAATTAAATGATTCGATAATATCAATTAATTAAAATCATCACATAAAAATTTTAGATAACTACATTAAAATTATTAATTTTAAAAATACAAAATATATTTAAAAAAAACTCAAGTTATAGATTGGAAATAAAATAGAATAAACAAATACTCTTTACTTTATATTATATTTAAGTGTGTGCACAAATATTGACCTTCTTAACTATAAAGAAACAGTAGAAAAATATAAAGATAGTATTTGAAGAAGTGAATTTTGAAGATAAAGACTATTTTTATATAAATTTATTCTAGTATATCAATTAACAATAATAATACATAAAATTTAAAAACTAAACTAAAAAAAGTAAGTTTAAATTTATAAAAATATACATTACTAAAAGTATCATATTATATTAAGATTTTCATTATTTTCATTAATTATAAATTTAAATGTGTTTCATAAATAAAATTATAAATTTAAATGTATTTCCACTTTTGATCCATCATAAATAAAAATAAATAGTCTCTTATAAATGTTGTTCTATTTTAATCCATCATTAAATTTGTTTTATATACGAATTTGATGACTTATCATGTTATTAAAAATTTGGATAAAATAATTATGTATAATACTTTTTTAGTATATTATGTTTTTAAATTTGTTAATAGAGAAAAAGTTTCAGAATTCAAAATGTTAAATACTTTTAAATATTAAAATTGACTTTATAAAAAATTAAGAAAAAAATAATTAATCCAAAAATATAATAATGATAAAAATATTATAAAAAAGAGTTCAAAAATGTATTATAATATTTTCAGTTTTAGTTTAATTATATTTTTAATTCTTAAAGTAGAAAAATATATTGTAATTATTTTAATTTGATAAAATATAATTTAGATTTTTAATACTAAAATTAAAATATTGAATAATAATAAATTTAATTCTTTAAATTTAGTATTTAGAAACTAAAATTATAGTTTCTCTCTTTTAAAAATTAAAATAAATATTTAAAAATTAAAATAAAAACTAGTATTATCTTAAATTTATTAAAAGTATAATTAAATCTCTATTTTCTTATGCAATTTTAGAAATTTTTTAATGAAAATCCAATATATAAAAAAGTTAAAATTTTAAAAAGGCACAACCTTAATTTATATTAACTATTTTTAATATAAATTTAAATATATGTTGAATATAAATTTTAAAAAGGCACAACCTTAACTATGTTGAATATAAATTTAAATATAATTTTCATTTATTTAAATATGGTTTATTTTTAGTATTTATAAAATAGATTAATTTTAAATTTTTAATCTTTTTTATTAATTATGTTAAAAATAAAAAATATTAATTAGTATACTTAAACTAAAAAATATTTTAACTAAAGATAAATATATTTTTATAAATAGTTTAATTAAATAATATATTTATTATCTAATGTATATTGATATAATTTTTTTTGGGTATATCAATTATATGACAACAACCATGATTAAGTAATTAATAATAATAAAGCAATAAATTTAAAAATTATAATAAAAATAAAGTATTATAAAATAAAATTGTAATAATTTGATTAAAATTGTATTTTTTTAATTAATTAAGTTAATGAGGAATTAAAATGTGATAATTTGATGTGTTTAATTTTTTTAATATAAATTTTTAAAATATAATTTAATTTCAATTGAAATTTTCAATTGAAAAATAAATTAAAGAATATTTTTTATTAAACTTTTCTTAAACAATGTATTGAATAGTTAATATCACTCTAGTCTTAATTTATTACAATTTAATTTTTTAATAAATTTGATTTATTACAATTCATTTTGTTAATATTGAGACCAAAGTTTATTTTTAAAGTATATTTTAAAAATTAATTATTTTTAAAAAATAAATTATTTTTAAAAAATAAATTGTAAAAAATATACTAAAACAATTAAAGTATATTTATAAAAAAATAAATTTAAATATAATAAAAATATAATATTAATTAGCGATCGATTTCAATTCGGTCGCTATTTTCTCATTAGCGATCGATTTTAATTCGGTCACTATTTCAATTTGTAATTCGGTCGTTAAATGATTTTTTTATTTTAGTATGGAATAGCCATCGATTTAGCGCAAAATTTTGGTCACTATTTGGTCGCTAAATAAAAAAGTGAAATCAAATCATATTTTGGTGGATAAATCGATCGCTAAATTGCGACCAAATTAACTTGGTCGCTAAATCGATTGCTAATTGCGACAGAATTAAAGTGGTCGCTAAATTGGTTGCTAATTGCGACCGAATTAAATCGATGGCTAAATCGGTCGATAATTGCGACCAAAATTAAATCGGTCGCTAATTTCGGTGGCTAAATGTGTTTTTTCTTGTAGTGAAAATCCTAAAATTTTCATTAGTGGTATCAAATTTTTGGTTATTATTAAAAAAATGAAAATTACTATTCCAATTTTTATGAAGAAAGTTATGACCTATAAACTATGAGAATGCAATTTTATTTTGAAGGATTGAATATATAGAGTAAAAATATTACATCATTGACACGCTGCTTGAAAATCCCACCATACCCCAAATCAAAATCCACAAGGAAAGAAAAATGAGGAAAACACAAGCGAAGTCATGTTTATATACAGGTATTTTGCAAATGATTCTCATCAGAATCATGATGCTAAAGTCACTTAAAGAAATTTGGAATTATTTAAAATATCAATATGAAGGGGATAAGAAAATTCGAGGTATGAAAGTTCTAAACTTGATAAGGGAATTTGATATACAAAAGATGCAAGAGTCTAAGATAATTAATGAATACTCAAACAAATTGTTGGGTATATCTAACAAGATAAAATTGTTAGGTAAGAAATTTGTTGATTTTATAATAGTTGAGAAGATTATAGTAACTGTATCAGAGAGATGTGAAACATTTGTTGCTTCATTTAAAACACAAAGGAGTTGTCTAATATTACTTTGGCATAAAGAAATACTACATGTTTTATAAGCACAAGAACAATGAAGATTGATGAGAGAATATCATGTTGTTGTTGAAGATTCTTTATTATATCATGGTGAATGTTCTCTCTAAGTCAAGAACAACAAAGATACCAAATTATGTGTATTTTTTGTTTGTTCTTATTGCAAGAAAAATAATTACCCACACAAAGTGTTGGTGGAAGTCTGATGTGAAATGTCGCAAATGTGGTAAATTAAGACATATAGAAAAGATATGTAAATTACAACTTAAAAAAACCGTCTAAGTTATAGAGGATAGAGTGGAAGGAGAACTTCTCCTTGCGTCGACATGCTCTACAATCAACAAATTCAGGTTGACTTATAGACAGTGATTGTATAAATCACATGACTCATGATCTAGAACTTTTCAAAGAGCTCAATGAACCTATTATTTCTAAAGTGAGAATGAGAGGTACATGAATGATTGCAGTTAAAAGTAATACGGGTATGAAATTAATTTTTGATGTTTTATATGTTCTTGGTATTAATCATAATTTGTTAAGTAATGCTCAATTATTGGAAAAAAGTTATAAGATGTATTTTGAATACAAACTTTATGTGATTAAAGATACAAATAACTATTTAAAGTTCACATGAAAAAAAAAATTTCACTTCGGATTTGATAAGAGAAGAGTTACCTACAAACGATGGTAAAAAAGAAAAGTGAAAGAAAAAAAACATGATAAATATTTTTTTGAAGAAACTTGATTTTAAGAAGAAAAATAAAGATGTAGATGAAGAAATCATTTCCAATGTTTATCAAAGGGTTAACGATACTACCATGAAGTTTGTAAGAAATAAAGAAAATAAAGTTGATAAAGAAAGAAATACTTTAATGAAAGAAAGTAAAATTGAATGAAAATGTCTTCTTATACAAGAAGGAAGATAACAAAAAGTACAAACAAAGAAAAAAGAATTTTTTTTAAGCAAAATAAACGGAAGAAGGAAGAATGTTAGAAATATTATTTTATTATTTTTTATTTAAATTATCTATTAAGAAATTTTATTATTTTTTAAGAGAGAAGATAAAAATATATTAGATTATTATTTTGATTTAGGCTGATTGAGATATTATTAATATTTAATATTTTGTAATATTTTTACTCTATATATATATATATAGAGAGAGAGCATATGAATAAAATATATAATCATATAAGATATATTTTTATATGTGAGAAATACACGTACACAACAAAATTCTCATAACACTTTTTATACATTTTCTCTTGTGAAGAAAGAAACCTATTATTTCTAAAACTCATAATCTTCAAAGTTTTTCATTTCAAAGTCCCTTCTCTTTAAATTTTTTCCTCTCTAAAGATGGCTTACCCATCACAACAAAAATTAGTGTATAACTATCTCGTTGTTAATAGTCATCATAATATGAAAAAAATGAAGATGAAATTTTTTTCTATTGTTTAAGACATTGTCACTATTCTTTTATGTCATTATCATCTAGTGTCTTTCTTATTATTATTAGATATATTATTTTTATATGTTTTTTTTACTTAACTTTATTAAAAATGTATAAAAAATTAGAATTGATGTTGTATATTGATGTTAATATTGCTTTGTTATCTTGTGTAAGAAATATAAAAAAAAAAATAACACTCTAATAATTATGTGTAAAAAATGTTGAGATTCACGAATACCATAAATATTAATTAAAAAAAAAGAACAAACATATAAATAATATCATTTATTTTAACAACTGGTGTTATAATGCTTATTTTTACATTGGTTGTCAATGTAAAAAATCTCATTTTTTTAACGCATTTCTAACGATTTAATAACCACGTTTAAAATAATCAATATAAAAATTCTATTTTTTAAGTAAAAAATGACGACTAAAAATTTATTTTAAATTATAATTTTTCTATTTTAAAATATTTGACATTTACACTACTTAGATGAAGATAAGTATTATTTTTCATTATTAACATCCTTTTTATTTTAATATTTTCTCTCATTCCAGAATCATACTTAACTTTATTTATAAAAAATATAATTAAAAGTAAAGATATGAATAATAAAATAATAGTTAATATAATTTTAAATTTTACAAATAACATATAATTAAAATAGATTTTTCTAATCAAATAGTTCTATCTATCTATCTATCTATCTATCTATCTATCTATCTATCTATCTATATCAATCCTTTTCTAAAATGGAAGAGGTTATAAATTCATAACTTTCTCATTTTATTTCTTTAATATGATTTAAAATTATTGTTTTATTTAGTAACTTTACTGCGAAACAGTTCAACTTTAAATGAATGTGTTTGACTGTTACAATGACTAGCTATTATAAAAAAAATTAAATTATATACACTGCTGTCATATTGTTGGATATTCTGATTTCTATTGGTCTCAGACTCTCAATCATATAGACCTGAACCATATTATATTCAGAAGTAATTAAGACCATCCAAAAAATAAGTGTTTACAACTCATCTTTTAAATATATTTTTATTAGTAGTAAAGTATTATTAAAAGCTATAAAATTATGAATGAAACGAAAAAAAAGAATACAATTCTAAATAATTTAAGTTAATAATTAAAAGTTTGAAGAGTAGGTATGAAAAAATATGTCTAAAAAATAATAGCTAGGTTCGCAGTATGGTGTCAGGCTACAGCTTAACCCTTCTAAAATTTTGGAAAAAAAAAAAGTTAAGAAGACGAAGGCGGGTTAAGTTAGTCAAAGAACAAGATTTGAAACTTGGACTATGTTTTTAAGAGGACAAATTAGAGATTGATTTTGTGATAAACCCATCAAACAAAGTTATAAATGATTAAATATAGTTAGCAACTAAATATATCACAGCCACATACATTCCACAGTTAAGGAAATGATTAGCTTTAGCTTATATTTTTAACGGGCACATCAATCATTGCACATGCATCAAATATTCCTGCAACCACCAACTAATTTGGATTACTAGCTACATAAATATATTTAACTGAGAACGCGGAAGAACAAGTTTCAGACTCTGAAGTGGCAACTTTTTTGTAGCCATGTGTTAAAAAGTTTTAAAATGAGGTAACATTGTCTCTTTCTGCCTCAGCCTAAAGGAAGAATCAGTGTGTCGAAGCATGAAGCCACATTCGTGTATTATATAAGGTATAGCTAGTTCAAGCCATCACCATCACTTTCTGTGTGTATGTTTGAATTGAAGGAGCTTCAGGTTTAGGCTCAAAAATATATTCATACACTGATATCTTTATCTGTTATCTGTTGCTGTGGATTAATTAGGCCACAATGCTGAGGTTATTGGGTTGGCAATATTTGGCTACCAAACGCATGAGATGTGGCTATGAGAGGCTGACAAGTTCGAGTCAAAAGATGATGAGGGATGGAAGACGGTGTTGGGTGAAGTCTGTGAATGGAAGATTACGTGGCCTTAGGTTGTCACGGTGCAGGAAGTTTTCCGTAGGAGTTGTGTTGTTTTCAAGCAGAATAGTAAGACTGTACACTGAGGTTGTCAACCGAATGAGCATGGAAAACATATATCCTGCTGTAGTTCTCTCCACCCAGTGGGGTCTTCCCGTTCTCTCTCATTCCTCACACCTGTGCAGATCAAGGAGGACCATCTCTCTTCACAGAAAACTCACCTTCTGCTAGCAACATTTTGCTCTCTGTTCCCATTCTTCTCTGTTAACATATTTCTATAATGTTATTATGGCTCATAGAGTCACAGTTAAATCTGCTTCTGTTTTATATAGAAAATTCAAATATATGCCATCAGCTTCATGCATATACCATTATCAATTATTACTCCCTAAATTCCCTCGAGTTTTTTTACTAACTTTTTTGCTATACTTTTCATCACCAGTTTCCGAAATCCAAATAGCATGCAAGTGGGGGATTTTTTTTTTCCCCGCATGAGGGTTGATTCTGCTTTTTGATACATCTGAACTAAACCAAACTCGTGTGTTTGAATGAAATAGTACTGTTAATTAACATGTTCATAATTCAGTGCTACAAGGTTCTTCCATCATTAGTTGCTCCACATTCCATTGAGGTATAATGATTATGCAGCAGAAGACACATAATCTAGGACAATAAAGATGATATTATCCACTGTAGTGCCATAATCTACATGATTATGCAGAGCAACATAGTGCCATAATCTATGATTATCCCCAGTACTTTTTCAGACCAAAATGAAAAAATACGTAATAATGTGGAGAAATTTGGTGTTTGGAAACCCACGAAAAAGGCAAAGACTACCTACAAGAACAGGTAGCTTCTGTGTTCACTGACACACTCCTTTACAGCGATGGTCCAATTATATTGTTTTGCCAACCAACTATTCATCATAAATCTTGTACACGTACGATTAAGTCCCAATTCCATGCATTCTCTTTTGAAGAGGGAAATGCTAATTAAAGTAATACAGTACAACAACATCGCATATTGATATAGATGAGTTGTTTTTCAATTCAAATTCACTTTTTTTTTTTTCTCACAATAACTTAAATTTGGAGCCATTACTTATTTATTTTTAAATTTAGAATAACAGTCACAATATAATTATTGAATTCAATTTTTGTCCTCCTGATTTTCAAAACTCTTTCACTGAAAAGGCATTGATTACATTGTGTGTGATTTTTTTAGCCAATTAAGTTACTAAGTTTGTAAAATTATATAATAGGATTTTATAATAGGATTTTGGATTTTAAAATGAATTTCTTGTGTATACATAGTTTACGGGCACAACAGAACATATTAACACGTGGACCCTTTACATTCTATAATATATTATTATACATAAAATATTAAATTATATTAAAAAGTAAAGAGAAAATAAAGTGCCTCTTGTAGCTCACATTTCAAACGGAGATTAACGAGTTAATTAAGAATCACATTTAAATTTCTTATCATTATATAAAAACATTGTTTGTGGTTAAATTAATAAAGAATTGCATTTGAATTTCTTATGATAATATTAAAAGATAATTGATTGTTAAATTAATGAAAAATCACATTTTTTATCATTATATAAAATAATTTGTGAATAAATTGATGAAGAATCACGTTTAAAATTCTTATCACTGTATTAAAAGATAATTTGTGATTGAATTGACGAAAAATCACATTTAAATTTCTTACCATTATATTCAAAGTTAATTTGGGATTAAATTGATGTGAAATCACATTTAAAGTTCTTTGCTGTCCACATGTCATATTATTATTGGACAGGAAACTAACTGACACTTGATATCAAATAAAAGATATTTTTTTATATGGGCTTTTTGGTGGAGAAGCTATTTGGGCTATTGTGGCATCTTGGCTATGGGCTATATTATTACATTAAGGCGACCCTGTATGACACAAGTCCATAATTTTCAAGTTAGTGGGTTTTTCGCGAAAGAATAGCAGTGCTAAGTCTATGGCGGTGGTAGTGGCCGTTGTCGTCCTTTAACCTCACCCCACTGGGCAATCGTGGTTTTCGTAAATCACACCAATCGCGTTTCTCAAAGGTTTTGCTCCTCTCTATTCAACTTATCAATAAGCCAAATCTTTATCCCTCTTATTTTCACTCTTTAATCCATTAACCTTACGATTTCTGTTATAGTTTTGCACTCGCACTCTCACCCTAGCCATGCATGCTTTAATTCTGTCCCTCCCCCCTTTTTTTTACCTGTGCTTCCCTCATATTGCATTATATTACTACTAGTTTTCTCCATATATATGGCCCCTGATGGAATTTTCTCAATTTAGTTTGAGACTAGATCACACATAAGCTGCAGCAAAAAACAAAAGAAGAAAAAGAAAAAGCTGAAAAATGACCTGGGAAGTAATGGGCGGATTGGGTAATTGGATTTTTCTTTGGTAAAGTTGTTTGATTGGTGGTCTAGGTATCCGTGAATCCATCCACTATTAAATGAGTCAAGGGTGGACTTTTAATTTATTTATTTTTAAATATTTTCTTAATTATTTGTTCAATCCAGTTAACAATTTGTTCATCCACTTGCTTGTTACCCTTAGTTTGGTTTTATTGTTAAGCTGTTGAGCTCTCACCCCAAGCTCTACCTTTTTCTAGAACGGGTGAGTTTGCCCATTACAGGTTACAATAGATGAACAATAAATATGGAATGACTTCCCATGCATTTTTCTATTCATCGATGACAACTATGCGGTTTCAAAGAGGGTAGCAGAATATGTTAAAATACTTAATTGACTCTATATGGGTATTTTTTTTTATCAGTGAATTTGATTTAATGCAATTTGACTGCTGCCTATGTCATCAGCGATTGTCATTTAAAAAAATTGTAGTGGTGATCTTGGTTTGCTTTAATGCCTTGTCAAATTTTTTATTTGCTAAATCTTGCATAGAAACTGAAATTTCAGTTGCTTGAAAAAAATGGTAGTGTGGTTTTTTTACCCCCTTTATGCATTTATATTAATATTAATTTGTCTTCTCTGAACATTATCCTAACTCCTTTGTGGGCTGGAAGTTGAGAGGTTAAAAGATGTCTCTTACAATCTGAACTGTTAATTGTTTGTGGTTATATTGGACATATAAATAAATCAACCATTTATGAGCTTTCGACTACTTCCAGCACTTCTCCTGTCCATCGAATTGTAAATAATTTGCATTAGGCCTAATTTTGCAGTTATATGCTTATGAATGGCGTGGCGGGAGCTTGGAAAGAAGGTGAGTCAACTTTTATATATATGCAAAAAGAAAAAAATTATCGAAAACTTCTATCAAATATGATAATTATCCAGTTTGCAAGTGATTGAACTTTTCCTGTATAAGTTACTATGTCATATAGCTCATTCAGTTGCTGATAATTTTTTTTACCTGAATACAGAGAATATGTATGAATTTTACTAGAGCTTTGATTGCAAAGCCATTTAGGCATGTGACAGGATCAAGTTTTGCTTCCACCTTTGCTGCACAATCTGTTTATGCATCAGCAAAATGCATGACGGGTAATGACATGCTGTGTGCTTTTAATATTGTTTTGTTTGGCCTTATTCATTACATGCTATGCTAATCTCTTACTATTTAACTACATGATGTAGATATCATCAGCCAATCATCTCAGGGAGTGGCTGGTTTTGGCAGTGAGACTAAAGAATGTGGAATACGGTAAAATAGTATTCAATTTTCAAGTTTCAAATTGCACCTTTGATAGCATTATCATTTGGGTGATACAAGGGCGATTAAAAAATGGCCCTATACATTGTGAATAGAAATAGGAGTGAGTTGTACTTCCAAATGTATGAATATGATTGTGCCGAAAGCCAAAGACATGAGGGCATATTTCAGAAACCTAAATTTATCAGAAATATTCCATGACTAGAAAGTAGAACTGCATTGGTGATAAGATGGGTTATGGTACCATCCTACATAGGCGTTTCAACAATGAGAAGTCATTTCATAAATTGTGATGTCTGTGAAATTGAATATATTGATCTTTGATTGTCAGATTTGTCATAGTTAGTAGTAGAGAAAAAAAGAAAAAAACATACCTAACTGATATTTGATTAGTCTTTGCTGGAGCAAAATATTCACTGTATTCTGTACTTAACCTCGTGTTTTTTATTTATTTATTTATTTAATTTAATATTTAATTTTAGAAGTGTTTCTTTGTTATAAGTAGTCACATGACTTGCATTAACAGTTAACTTTTATGAGAGTTCTCCAGGGGATTTGATTGTTTTGTTTAGTAACATGCTAGCAATCCTATCATAACATAATCCTGTTTTTTATTAAGCATCTTCACCTGTAGAGGAAAATGCCAAAGCTAAAACTTGTTTTATTTTACTTAATAAAGAAGTGCCATCAGTTGAAATCCTGAATTGTATGGAGATTTAGGTGATTTGATTACATTTGTAGGTGCTTCCACTCTAGTTCGCAAGTCTGGGCACGAAGTGATGGACCATTAGGTCTGAAGACCCCAAAGAGGGGGAAATATGTGAAAAGGGTTGGTAGAAACCAGCCACCTGTTGAAGCTCCTTATGTCTGTCCTAATGTCACAGCTAAAAAATATAATCCTGATAAAACAATAGAAATATTTGAAGGCATGACTCTTGTTGAACTGGCAAAGCGCACTGGAAAATCAGTATCTTCTTTGCAGAATATCCTCTCTGATTTTGGTGAAAAGGTTGAATCAGAGTTTGAGCTTCTGACCGTGGATATTGCTGAACTTGCTGCAATGGTATTTTTTCCATCTTAGTCACAAATGGCTTTAAACCAGTGAATATTAGGAACTAGTACTTACTACCTTCTTTTGATTCCCAATACTTGTTTGTCTGTCCTTTTCATAACTCATTTGCAAATGACAACTCATTATGAATAAATTGAAAGTAACTCTTGTTTGACGTATTTTTCCCAAGAAGTATATGAGATTTAGGGTTAGCTTTCATAGTGTTTTAGTGATTTGAGTTTTGAATAAAATACAAGTCTTGTTGTGAAGTTTTGATGGAGTTGAATGGAACTTTAAGAAGTGTTTTTCCTGATATTAGTTGGTATTGGGTTGTGTTGTGTACCTTCCCTTAGGTCTAAGGATACATCATGATTAGAAAAATAAAGGGAAGAAAAGTAACTGAACAGACTAGGCCTAAAGTACGGAAAGGTAGGTTTGGTCAAATATTTTATTGAAAATCATGATTGAGGTAGTATACTAAGGAATTCATACAATATTTTTATTTGTTTACATTCATTCTTGGATGTTGCCTTGGTGACTTCAGCCTCCTTTCTCTCCCTCAAACCCTAAAACTCCTCAAAATATGCCACATGATTAACATTTTGTTTCCCTTTTTGGTAATTTATTCATTTAATTAGTTCATTGCTGCTGCAGGAGGCTGGCATCAATGTTAAGAGGCTACATTCCACCGAAGGTGCTGAAATTTTACCTCGATCTGCAGTAGTAACAGTGATGGGTCATGTTGATCACGGTAAAACATCTCTTCTTGATGCCTTGCGTCAAACATCTGTGGCAGCCAGGGAGGCTGGTGGCATAACTCAACATCTAGGTGCTTTTGTGGTGGTCATGCCATCAGGAGCATCAATCACATTTCTTGATACTCCTGGTCATGCAGCATTTAGTGCAATGCGGGCAAGAGGTGCAGCAGTTACAGATATAGTGGTGCTGGTTGTTGCTGCAGACGATGGAGTCATGCCTCAAACACTTGAAGCTATGTCCCATGCAAAAGCAGCTAATGTACCAATTGTAGTTGCAATTAATAAATGTGATAAACCAGGTGCAAATCCTGAAAAAGTTAAACTGCAGCTTGCTTCAGAGGGCTTGCTGCTGGAGGAAATGGGTGGAGATGTTCAGGTTGTTGAAGTTTCAGCAACTGAAAAAATTGGACTGGATAACCTTGAGGAAGCCTTACTACTTCAAGCTGATATGATGGATCTAAAAGCGCGGGTTGATGGGCCTGCCCAAGCATATGTGGTGGAAGCAAGACTTGACAAAGGACGGGGTCCATTGGTAACTACTATAGTAAAGGCAGGGACTCTAGTTTGTGGTCAGCATGTGGTTGTAGGTTCACAATGGGGAAGAATAAGGGCTATTAAAGATATGGCAGGGAGGTTAACTCAACAAGCAACACCTGCTATGCCTGTTGAGATAGAAGGGCTTCGAGGGCTGCCAATGGCCGGTGATGATGTTATTGTTGTTCATTCTGAGGAGCGAGCTAGAATGCTCAGTTCTGGTAGGCAAAGGAAATGTGAGGAGAACAGGCTTAGGAATAAGATGATACAGGACAAACCATCTACTTCAGATGATTCCACGGAGGTTCCGCGGAGGGTTGAAATGCCAGTAATAGTAAAAGCAGATGTTCAGGGAACTGTCCAAGCTGTCACTGATGCATTGAAAACTTTAAACAGTGCTCAGGTGTGTGAAGATTATTGTAATATATTTAACTTTTCTTGTTGCTTACACATGCAAGTGTTATACATGCAAGTGTTTCACCTTTTACCACAGGCAAAGTGAGGACAAAGAAAACAATCTATGCTTTTATAATGCTAGTGTTAGAGATCTAGGAGTTTCACCTTTGACCCATTTGGTATCAAAGCCTTTTTTTATTAAATGATTTGGATCTTCCTGTTTTATTTTTCTAAATCCCAACAATTTAAGCTTATAAGATGTTGTGAGTTTATGTTTTATCCATGTTTAACCTCAATGCTTGAGTAGCCAGTGTGTGTCTGAGATATGAAGTGAAATGATTCTTGGGCATGCTTCTAAGTGATCAAAATTTTAGGTGAAATGCTTGGTTTACGACAAAATATGATTGATTACTTGATATAATAGTTATGTATGCCATCATTTATCCATTTAAGTTTATTTGGTGGTATGATGAAAATGCTAGGTTTTGGTGAACGTTGTCCACGTTGGCGTTGGACCACTTTCTCAATCTGATGTAGACTTAGCACAAGCTTGCGGTGCTTGCATAGTTGGATTCAATGTCAAAAGTCCTCCCACTGCCCTTAGTCAGGCAGCAAATCGTGCCAGTATCAAGGTATTATTTAGCTATTAAACTTATGCTCATATTAAACTATACTGTGATCATGCTAAAAAACTCTGACAAGAACCTTTAACTTCAAGTTGACATCCCTATGGTTTGGTTATAGATAATTCTGCACCGTGTAATTTACCACCTCTTGGAGGACATAGGCAATTTGATAATAGAGAAGGCCCCTGGGACGTGTGAAACCCAGGTTGCTGGACAGGCAGAAGTGCTTGACATCTTTGAAATCAAAGGGAGCAAGTCCAAGGGTCCTGATGTGAAGATAGCTGGTTGTCGTGTTATTGATGGTTTTGTGACAAGATCAGCGACCATGAGGCTTCTGAGGAGTGGGGAAGTCGTGTTTGAAGGACATTGTACATCTCTTAAGCGGGAGAAGCAGGATGTGGATACTGTGAAAAAGGGAAATGAGTGTGGGCTAGTAATTAGCAACTGGTATGATTTCCAAATTGGTGATGTTATTCAGTGCCTGGAACAAGTTGTGAAGAAGCCCAAGTTCATCAAGTCAGAGAGTGGTGCTGTTCGAATTGAGTGCTGATCGAGTTAGTTGAGGATTCTTCAACGCACATTTTTGTGATATATATAACACTGAGCCAGCAAAATAACTCCATATGGAAGTTATGATAATTATTCTTTGTTGTACCAAAAGAAAGTGTAATTAATTTTGAGGCACAATCTGAAAGATTAATATACTAGGTTTTTTGGCCTTTTTAATCCTTGTTTTTGGACTATCAGCTGTACCATTTATGCTCAGAAATATTTTCATTTTGATCGTGTGAATTATTATAGAACCAATAACTATCTTGTGATGTACAAGCATATAAAAGAAAGTATATTTATTAATTTAATTAAATAACTGTTCAATTTTTTCGCTTTTTATGCTTTTGTCATATATTTTTCTCGAGTTTACTGCAACTAGCATCAGTTTTAATGGGTATTACTTGTACATCTCGTAAAGTAGTACCCAACCTAAATAATTTTTTGGGCACAAAAACAATGAAACAAAACAGCAGTATTAAGTATTTAGTTAATGATGATTTCAAATGTTAATTTCACGAATCGAAGAAAATATCTTTATGTCTGATCAATATACAAAAACATAAGATGTCAATATCCTCCAACTCTTAATCAAATATTCTTGTGTTTTCCGCTATGAAATCTCTCATTTGCCCACCATAAATTTTTTGGCCTACATGCTTTGTGGCTATTTCAGCTTCGGCTTTTATGGTAATAATGAGGCCGATGGTTATTCTAGTAGATGGGCCTCCGGTATGGGCCGTTGACAATAGTGGATAAATTGGATCAGTAAATAATTAATTGTCTGCGAGTTGTAAAAATGAAGAGATTGTATTTATAAATTAAATGAAGGTGAATATAAAAGTTGTTTGTTTTAAGGAATTTGTTTATAGTCAACTATATACAAATGTAAATATTTATTAAGATTTCAAAAAAATATATCTTTTATTTCAGTTATATTTTTATGGGTTCAATTTTTACTCTATATTAAAGGCAAAAAGGGTACGTTATATGGAGATTTTTGTATTCCACTTTAACTTCTATTTTCCTTTTATTTTGTTACCAAATATGTCTAAAAACAATATTTTTGGAAATGTGATGCATAAAAATACAATACAACTTGAATCAAACGCTGCCTAATTAGCTTTAAAGATAGCTAGACTAAGTTAGTTTCTACTCTGAACCTCAAATTCATTGCCTTTTACATTTTGGCAATTTTACTACCATAACAAACTTCACATCATCAACCTTTGTCTCTATCCTCTCTTTTCAACTGTTCATTATTAGAATCATAATTCTGTAATGAAAGAAAAATAACTTTTGTGATCATTATTTTTTTTCTTAATTAATGTGATTAGAACATTTATTTAAAAATTTTAATTATCATAATTAAGAACCCTTAAGCATTGATACCCATTAACCCAAATTAATCAAACCAAACTCGTATATTTTATATTAAATATTTTGAGGGTTTATGTGAAATCTAATCCAACTCTCTATATGAAAAAGCAACACAACCACATTTTTCAAATTTGTTGTTTTATGAAGGTGGTCGGTTTAGTGGCTGTTAAACTCTGAGAAAAGAAGGGATAATTGGTCCCAAAATTAATTATGTGTGACACAGACAACACAGAATCTCATTTTCAAAACGAAGCCAAAAATAATAAACCCAAAGACAAAGCTGGCACCACTGTAGGCACTACTTACCAGGCTTTACCCGAACCTAACATCTGACACGTGGACTCTTTCTGCATTACAAGGCCAAGGACTACAGTCGTAAAAATTAAGGAAGAGTTTCCACATTCAAATCAAATCAAATCAAAACCTGTTTATGAAACATATCAAACATAGTATATATATATACACACGCATAAGGTTGGAATTTAAATCCAAAGCAAATGAACCTGTTGTTTACACAAGTTTTTTCTACTGTGCATTCATTTATTCGTTTGTCTTGGGCAATTTCACGCCACATTTATCTCTCTTCTTAACTGTTCATTATTCGATATTATTACTACCCAAATTCAACTTTGATGATCATTGAGAATCCTAATCTGCGTGATCTAATTGGCTGTGACCGACAAACTAGCGCCGTTGGAATTGATGTCTGCTTGTTCCCAGGAGGAGGGGGTTTCGTTCTCGGACGCCGATCGTCGCGGATACGAAGGAGGCAGTGATGACGATTCCGAAATCGGGAAGAGTCAACTGCGCAGCAGACGAACGGGGAGTGGTTTTGGGAAGGTGGTTGTGCATCAATTCGCAAAAGCGAAGAAGAAAATACGCGGAGTTAGAAGCAGAAAGAGTCTTCTTGCGAAATCGCGTTCGGGGAATGACGAAGGTAAGTTGATTGGTGTTGACGGTGACGTCAGTGAAAGAAGATGGAGAGGGAATGGGTGTAGGTTTTGCTTTTTGCGGCCCAAAGTGTTGGAATCACCTAATGAGTCTCCCACGAGTGATCCCAATGACCCTAATTTCACTCATGCCATGTTGAGAACTTTGATGGAAAAAAATGATTTCTATTCCCATGAATGCAACCCTCACCTGGATTAGTTACTGTTGCGGTTTCCTTTCTTTCGCTTGGGTTTTAGGATAATCTGCTAAAATTGAAGTGGTGTAAGCGAAATGATGAAATTGTGACATTATGATGGCTCGTCAGGGCGATAATTGGATTTGGAATTGGATGTTCAATAAAAGTGGTAGAGATGTGAATTGAGAGACAGGAACAGTGTAATGTCGAACCCTCATTTGCTTTTTTGATCATTTAGGGCAATGTGGTGTAAGAAGTTATTAGCAGGGAACTTGCTGCAATACAATGATTATGGGTTCAAGAGGTTGAACAGGTTAATGTGGATTAGAGAATGGAAGGGTTGCTTGATCAAACTACTGCTGCTGGAGAGGTTGGCGAAAATTGGATTCTTTGATGTTCTGGAGTTTCTACTTGTCCTCATTTGGAGAAGTGGTGTACATATCAATACTGAAAATTTTTGAAGCCTGCTATTCTCATAATCTCTTTCTAGCTATCAAGACTTTTTTATTAGTTTCCTAGTGCATAAAATTTTTTCATTCAGAGGTCTAGAGTAGTTGCGATTTATGGAAATTTTTTTGCATAGTAGCTTGAACATAGATTGTTCTTCTCAGCATCAGTTTGATTTGATTTCATTTTTTCGATAACTCATGTCCTCACATGTGTTTGATGGTATTTGAAAATGGCAATGGTTCCCATTCTCGAGTCTGCATATATTTGGAAAATTTCAGAGAACAAAATTTAGAAGTCATTTTGTATTGTAAATCTGGAAAAATTTGTTTGATAATAGATTGGTCTGGCATATGTTTGCCCCATGATGAAGGGCTTTAATATACTTTATATGTTTGTCGCTCATTTTGGCTAGGCTGCTGGCGTTCATGGGTTTCCATCATAAGCAATATACATAATCAGTATTCATTTCAATCTTTCTCTTCTAGTTGTTGTGTACTCTTTGATTCCCTGCAAGATCTTTTCTACATTCAACAATTTTATGCTCTCTCTTTTTATTTATTTATTTTGTTCATTTGGATGCTTAAAATCCAATTTCAAGTAATTTCAATTGTGAACATTTCTAATTAATGGGTTCGTTTAACATTTTTATTGTTGTTACAAATGACTTCGAATGTTCAGAAGGT
The DNA here is from genome assembly GCA_963425845.1 of Sphenostylis stenocarpa. Lineage (NCBI taxonomy): Eukaryota > Viridiplantae > Streptophyta > Magnoliopsida > Fabales > Fabaceae > Sphenostylis > Sphenostylis stenocarpa. Next base: position 32,405,420 of record OY731398.1, on the reverse strand, counting down.
TTTTTCAGACACTTTCTATCAGATTTAATATATAATTTTGGTACTTCATCTTAAGAAAATTTAGTTTTTGCCTGAAAAAATTCTTTGCTTCATTTATTCCCAGCCAGAAGCAAACTTATAGCAATTTATATATAGCAGTTTTTATGGGATTTTTCATCATGCAGGACGGAAACCCTTTTCTTTTGTAGTTTTGTTTGCGTAGCACCATGCCATTTCCATGTTGACTAAAGAAATTGAGAGTGAGGTTTGGTAAGGCTTTCTGCAAGTGATCCTGTAGCTTCTGTACGAAACCTGAGTTCATGGTACACGTTTTAATATGGTCCAGCTGTTGAGTTATTCTTTTAGAGGTGTGAACTAGGTCTACTTATGGCCCCAAACTTGATGGTGGCAACCGTGGGAGGTACACCTTCATCTTGGCTGAGACTTGTATCTTTGACCCATAGCAAGGCTGGAAATTCCTTATATGACTTCTTATATTTTAATTTTAAACATTCTAGATGAGGTAGAAAACAAGAAAACCAAGATAAAGAAGAAGAAGAAGAAGGCAGTTTTGTTTTGTGGAATTTTCTTTCTAGTGTTTGTTGCTGGCATATATTTCATCATTGCCACTATTTTTCCTGTCATTTATTTCATTCTCATCACTACTTCTGAGCTGGTGCCCTGTAATGTACTAATTATCTATTTATTTTGGGGAAGGATGACGGAAGTTCGCCTCACTAGTGCACTTTTATTGAAAATTCGTTTGTTTAGCTTTTGATTTTCTTAATTATAGAATGAGCAATGTAAGGGATGAAAGAGAATAGATGCTTTAAAATATTTGGCAAGGACAAAGAAAGGTGGTGAACTGCGAAAAAGGAGCCTTACCTGAAAAAATGACTTGTGATTGATGATTTGCTAATTTTATAGCAGATGGTAAAATAATAATATTAATCATCCCCGGTAATGCGATTACTCTATGATACATGTATAGTTTCATAGTGCATGATTATCATGGGGTATCTGGTTATTTTAGTTTTGGCACAATCTATTTTTGAATGGGGAATGTAAGTTTGCTTCAATGATCTCATATTCTCATAAGTTTAGTTCATGTGAGTTAGCTTAAATGTTATCATAAGTTGTGTGCATCTGCCAAAGAAAACCAGTTATGCTGTACTATCACATAGTTCAGATTCTCTGGTAAAGCTTGCAGGTTTTGACTAATAGATAAGAAATATGGTATCCCTATCCCATCCATAGAGAATTTAAACTTGTGAGATTCTTTTATCCCAAAAGCTTTTGCTTTTGGTTACAAGCAGAGGAATCCCAAAAGCAAAAGCATGTTATTCCAACAAATGGTCGCAAGGCTGGAACACAATTCTGTTAACAGATTAAGTAAGCACATTACCTTGTAAAAGGAAAACAAAGAATATCTGGAATTGTGCGAGGCAAAATGTCCTGAATCATTTACGATTGTTATCAGAGAGAAGAGAACTGTAGTGGTGAGTGGCCACACTACCCATCAACAGGAATAGCAATTAACTTGATTGACCTATGAATGGTTTGTTTCGGTGATATGCTTTTTGCTATTTACCTTTTCCATAAATAAATTAGTGATGGAAACCAAATTGGTACCAAAATAAGGTGGTCTGAAAATGAATCATATTCATTACTTCACGATTCAAATTACAAGCAAGACATAACACGCGGCACCAAAACTAGTTGTAATTGACGGACGCGATTAATTTGTGACCTTCAATTCGTTGGTAAAAAGTTTGACCCACTAAAACAAGTAGTTCGAAGAATTGTTTACTTAATGTATTATTTTGCCAGCAATTACTTGTAATGAGCAAATTCGTGTTAACATTGATGTTTTTCCCGTCCTGACAATGTTATTGCCTGCCATATATTGATGTCAATGGCACCCACATTTACATCAACATTGGTATGTGTAATTAACGTGGGAAGCTGAGAACAAGAAAGCTTTAAAGCTTCAACCTCAAATGAGGCACTTTTCATACCAGATAAGACAACAGCTCCACCATCAAGAACCCATCTCCTCAGCACTGCAATTAATTTTGAATGCAGTTGTGCGGTTGTGGGAAAGATAAGCTTTAGAAGGGTGTAAGGAAAGCTTGAGAATTAGTGGATGATCTGAAATATGAGCTAATAAATCAATGAAACAGATACTGAGTTTGCATATGGGTGGGGTAAGGCCCATGTTGGTGTAGGGAACAACAAGCGAAGGAACGAGGAAACTGTAATTAAAGAGAAACTCTTATTCGCTCATAAATAAGGCTTATTTCTTTACCAAGTTGTCCATTTAATCTCATTCACATTTTTTTCTTACAAACGTGAATCAAAACCCTTTATAGTACTAACAATGAATCATTTCTGTCTGTAAGGAAAGAATAAAACCTATCTGGACAGTAATGCTTATCAACATATCATTTGTTTTAAATTTGTACAACCAAAAATAAGCCAAGGACCAGTTTGAAACTAATTTTGCCATAATGAACTAGTTTGTTTAGGTAAAAAAAGAAGTCATTCAGTGATTTCTTTGTGTGTTTTTTTTTTATATAAGTTTCAATTTTATAGTTTTTAATAAGTATTAAGCTAATTTTCTTATGGATTATTTTAAAAGTTATATATTAGAAACTTATTTTTTGAATTAAAACTATTTTAAAGAATAAAAATTTGAATCTTATAACAAAAAATAAAAGATCAATAGATCTAATTATAGACATATAAACATATCAAATTAATAAAAAAAATTATATAATAATTATGACAAATAATTATATTTAATATAATTAAAAATATATTTATTTTTATATTATTAATTATTTTATTATATTTGTGTTTATCACCGTTATAAAAATAATTAATTTTATATTATATAGATTATTAAGTTTTTTCAGATTTAAATATAATTTAATAATATTTATAGAAATAATTATATTTATAAAAATAATTCATTTTAATGAATAGTTATTATTTTTTATTAAATAAATTTTTTCTATAATTAAAATAGCATATATATATATATATCATTTAATCATTAACTAAAATTACTTTTTTAAATGTTTTGATATTAAAAATTTAATAAAATAATCAGTATGATAAATATTTTAATTAGATTAAATAAATATAATTTTTAATTATTTTATTAAAAATATATTTTTTAAAAATACTAAGTTATAAATTATTTTAAAAATTATATATTATGAATTAAAAGTATTTAAAAAAAATAAAATATTAAATATTAAAAAACAAAAATAAAAGATGAATAGATATAGTTTTAATTAGTGACACTTAAACCTACGGCGCTAATAAAAAGTGTTGTCGACGATGATGGGATTGAAATCAAAAGTCATTGGTCAATTTGTGTGCAGTTGATTAGAAGGGTTTCTAATTTCCAAGCTTGTAGCTTGCAAGTCGGAAGTACCACCTCATGACAGCAACCCTACGTGCACATTACGCTATGCTTGAATAAACCATCTTCCAATAAAGATACACTTTTCTGATAAGGCCAAATCCCCACTAGATGCTTCTCTAAATTTAGCATCACCATATTTTATCACTCAAATATACATCCATTGTTGTTACTACCTTAACAAGGTTAATTTGAGTAAAAACTTTCAGCATTAATTGAATTTTCATCTTGATAATTAATATTAAATTTAATATTCATATTTATCATGTAAATTATAGAAATACAATCTTTAATTATTATTATTATTATTATTAAATTTAGTAGAAGGAGTTATTTTGAAGATCCAAAACCTCACCTGTTTCAAAGTATGATTATTTATAGGGAATGTACATGGGAAATAATAAAAATTTAAAAAGTCAACAAAAATTTTGTCTTAAAAAGTAATATTCTAATAAAAGTAATATGTTGTTAAATTAATTTAGTTACATACGATTTCATTTCATGGCCATCATAATAACAACAAATAAATAAAAATAATCCTTAACGGGTATAAAAGTGTTTAAAAATTGTACCACTGTAAATAGAGTACAGATGGTTATGATTTGATGAGTGTACTTCTAATCATTTGATTGTTGGTCTGCGTTAGCAGTTGAAATGAAAATGTGGCTGCTTTGTGTTATTGTTACCTTTTTTGTAGTTAAAGTATGCTCAAAGGCATAAGCTTCGGGGGCTGCACGTGACACCCATGACTCTTTTTCTTGTAGCCATGCGCTATGTAATGGTTCCTCTTCTATGGATGGGGCAGCCATGCTATCCAATGAAAAAAATGAGTGACCCAGAAAAAAGTTTGCTTCTAATAGGGTAATAAACTTCAGTAGAAGGAAACACAGTTTGAAGCTTGGTTAATTAGACAAAATAGGGCTTTTGGGTATTTTCTTCTCTTAATTTTCTATCCAAAATCAACCACAAAGGAAAGTCAGAGTTGAAGGTGATTATGCAGACGGTGATAAGAGCCATAAAAGTTGCTTATTGCTATTTATGGATACAATCATGGTCACCTATCCTTGCGTATTTTGCCTATTTAGAAAAACTCATTCTTTTATAGTAAGAATATTATAATGATTGAATAATAATATTAAACATCAGTAAGCACCAGAAAAAGAGAGAGAGAGAAGTATTAAATTATTATTGTTATTATGGCATGGCAGTGTCTACTGTGTCTCAGTTATAACTGCTGGTTCTGTGAGTTTGGAGGGGTTCCCACTTTCCACATAGCTGTGTCTCAAACGGCGGTGGTTAGATTTTCTGCTGCTTCATATACAGATGCAGCTTAACAGTAAGGAGCTAACTGGGATTTTGATTCCCTAGTTGCCTTCTGCTTCTATTCAAACCTTCTCTCTGCTCATTGATTGGAATCAGATTTTTCCTCGCAAGGTGGGTTTCTCTTTCTGCATTTTCTTTCTACTCTGTTCACCTGATTGTTGCCTTTTCTGTATATTTGGTTATCACTCCTTATCCTCCTAATTTTTCTTTTGACGTTTCTGAAGTATGTACTCCTTTTTGAAAGGAAAATTCTTGTTCACCGTACTCTGGATGTTACTACTGTCGTTTCCAGGTCAATTAAGATACCGTACCATTTCACTGTTCCTGCAAATTAAAGTGGGGAAAAAAAATAAAAAGAAATTTGCAAAAGTAAAATAAAATTATGTTTTGCTGACTGGAGTACATAGTTGAGTGCATACTCGTGAGATCCTCCGGAGAATTTATAGCCTCTTACCATATGCATCAGGTAGAAGCAGAAGAATACTAATGAAAAACAATTAATATTTTTATTATTTAAACTTTGGATATTTAGTTGTGCAATATGATATGATTGGATTATTATTTATCACTACTCACCGAAGCTTTTCATAGTTTGTCAATGTTCAAGTGTTGAAAAATTTACTTTCTCTTCTTGAATTGTGACAGTGAGTAAGGATGATGTCATTTGACAAGGTCCATAGTAGCTTTGCATCTATCTTAGAGCAAACAGATTCTATTCTTCCTTGTGAGAGATTAACTTCGTGATTCTGTGTTTGTGGTTTATTTCAAGTGCAGTTGAGGTGACAATGTCCTCCTCAAGGCCTAGCCAATCATCCAGCAATAATTCTGGCAGATCTAGATCATCAAGACGCAGTGCTAGGGTTCTTGCTCAGACAACTTTAGACGCAAAACTGCATGCAACTTTTGAGGAATCAGGTAGTTCTTTTGACTACTCCAATTCGGTGAGATTGTCTCCTGGCACAGGCACTGCTAGTGGAGATCATCAATCTAGGTCTGATGGAGTAACAACTGCTTACCTCCATCAGATACAGAAAAGCAAGCTTATCCAACCATTTGGATGCTTGCTAGCCTTAGATGAGAAAACTTCTAAGGTCATTGCTTACAGTGAGAATGCACCTGAAATGCTCACCATGGTTAGTCATGCCGTCCCCAGTGTTGGTGACCACCCTGCTCTTGGCATTGGCACTGACATAAGAACTATTTTCACTGCCCCGAGTTCAGCCGCTATTCAGAAGGCACTAGGATTTGGGGAGGTTTCACTTCTTAACCCCATTCTAGTTCATTGCAAGTCCTCTGGGAAGCCCTTTTATGCAATTATCCATCGTGTTACCGGTAGTGTCATCGTTGATTTTGAGCCAGTCAAGCCTCATGAAGTTCCCATGACAGCAGCAGGTGCCCTGCAATCTTATAAGCTTGCAGCAAAAGCAATAACTAGATTGCAATCCTTGCCTAGTGGGAGCATGGAGACTCTATGTGACACAATGGTTCAAGAGGTTTTTGAACTCACAGGTTATGACAGAGTGATGGCTTATAAATTTCATGATGATGATCATGGGGAAGTGATTGCTGAAGTAAAAAGGCCAGGCCTAGATCCATATCTGGGGTTGCACTACCCAGCAACTGATATTCCTCAGGCTACACGTTTTCTGTTTATGAAGAACAAGGTGCGTATGATAGTTGACTGTCGTGCAAAGCATGTGAAGGTGCTTCAAGACAAAAAAATTCCGTTTGAATTAACTTTGTGTGGATCAACCTTGAGGGCTGCTCATAGTTGTCACTTGCAATACATGGAGAACATGAATTCTAGTGCTTCCTTGGTTATGGCAGTTGTGGTCAATGACAATGATGAAGATGGGGATAGTTCTGATGCTGTTCAACCGCAGAAGAGAAAGAGGCTATGGGGTTTAGTGGTTTGCCATCACTCTACTCCCAGGTTTGTTCCTTTCCCTCTCAGGTATGCTTGTGAATTCCTGGCTCAGGTATTTGCCATCCATGTGAACAAAGAACTAGAGATAGAGTATCAGCTTGTTGAGAAGAATATCCTAAAGACTCAAACACTCTTATGTGATATGCTGATGCGTGATGCACCCCTAGGTATTGTATCACAGAGTTCTAATATAATGGATCTTGTTAAGTGCGATGGTGCAGCACTGTTGTACAAAAACAAGGTATGGAGATTAGGGGTAGCACCAAGTGAATCCCAGATAAGAGAGATAGCTTTGTGGCTCTCTGAATGCCACAGGGATTCCACGGGTTTGAGTACAGATAGCTTGTCTGATGCAGGCTTCCCAGGAGCTGCTGCTCTTGGTGATATTGCTTGTGGAATGGCAGCTGTCAGAATATCTTCCAAGGATATAGTTTTCTGGTTTCGATCTCACACTGCCAAAGAAATTCGATGGAGTGGTGCAAAGCACGAGCCTGGTGAAACGGATGATGGTAGGAGGATGCATCCAAGATCTTCATTCAAGGCTTTCCTTGAAGTTGTCAAGGCAAGGAGCTTGCCCTGGAAGGACTATGAAATGGATGCCATTCATTCATTGCAGCTAATACTGAGAAATGCATTCAAAGACACAGAGAGTATGGAGATAAGCACATATGCTATCAATACAAGGTTAGGTGGTTTGAAAATTGAAGGGATGCAAGAACTGGAAGCAGTGACTAGTGAGATGGTAAGGTTAATTGAAACAGCAACAGTGCCAATTTTAGCTGTTGATGTTAATGGGATGGTCAATGGATGGAATACAAAAATTGCTGAGTTGACATGTCTTCCAGTTGAGCAAGCTATTGGGAAGCATTTACTCACTCTTGTTGAAGATTGTTCAGTAGATACAGTGAAGAAGATGTTGGACATGGCACTGCAGGGTATGCCTTTTTCTATTCCTGTCTTATCCTTATACAAGCTCTCGTATTTTATTATTATTTTTTAATCTTAGCATTCATGAGCAGAGACTTCAAAATGAGTGTAAGTATTTAGATGTTAGCATGTCATGTTCCCTAAAGTCATCCGTGAATATTGCTTTATTGAAGAATTATAAGAAGGTTAATTCGTCTTGCTTCCAAGTTTTATTCAATTTTATCCCTATATTTCTATTTAACATGCTACAATGTGATTAGGTGAGGAAGAGAAAAATGTGCAATTTGAGATCAAAACACACGATTTGAAGATTGATGCTGGTCCAATAAGCTTGGTGGTTAATGCTTGTGCAAGCAGGGATCTTCAAGATAATGTTGTGGGGGTTTGTTTTGTGGCCCAAGATATAACTGCTCAGAAGACAGTGATGGACAAATTCACTCGAATTGAAGGTGACTACAAGGCAATTGTGCAGAACCCAAACCCATTGATCCCTCCAATATTTGGCACAGATGAATTTGGCTGGTGTTGTGAATGGAATTCAGCTATGACAAAATTAACTGGATTGAAGCGAGAGGAGGTGATGGATAAAATGCTTTTAGGGGAGGTTTTCGGGACTCAAATAGCTTGTTGCCGTCTAAGGAATCAAGAAGCTGTCGTCAACTTCAGCATTGTAATTAACAAAGCCATGGCTGGTTTGGAAACAGAGAAGGTTCCTCTTAGTTTCTTTATTCGTGATGGGAAACATGTAGAATGTCTGCTTTCCGTGAGTAAGAAATTGGATGCAGAGGGTGTAGTTACTGGAGTCTTCTGTTTCTTGCAACTAGCTAGTCCAGAGCTGCAACAAGCATTACACATTCAGCACCTCTCTGAACAAACTGCATCCAAAAGACTGAAAGTTTTAACTTATATGAAAAGGCAAATCCGGAATCCTTTATATGGGATTGTATTCTCCGGGAAATTGTTAGAAGGTACTGAGTTGGGAGCTGAACAAAAACAATTTCTGCAAACTGGTACTCGATGTCAACGCCAGCTTAGCAAAATCCTCGACGACTCAGATCTTGACAGCATCATTGATGGGTATGATATCTCCGAGTATTGTGCTTTTAGTCTTTAGCCCTCGTCATTTATTTGGTGTTATCCAATTTCTCAACCACAACTAATATTGTGTGTCATGATGAAACAGTCAAAAAATTTAGCTGATGATAGTTTTACCAAGAAATTTGAATATCCACCAGCAGCAGATAAAATTTGACTTTTGTATGCGTTCGCTTTGTCAAACAAGAAAGGGTTCACTGTGTCGTGCTCTAATAAATGAATATTTGGTTTATCTCCTGGATTTCAGGAATCATATTATATATAACTAATATTTTTTTTACAGTAGAAGCATAGACTTCACTTACTAGTCACCCCTTTTGTTCTGCATAATTTTGATTCAGTTTATTTTATGTACATTTCTTTCCTGTATGTTCAACAGCTACCTGGATTTGGAGATGGTTGAATTTACTCTGCATGAAGTGTTGGTTGCCTCCTTAAGTCAAGTCATGATAAAAGGTAATGCAAAAGGTGTCCGAGTAGTCAATGATGTTGAAGAGCAGATCACAACAGAAACCTTATATGGTGATGGTCTCAGGCTCCAGCAGGTCTTAGCTGACTTTTTATTGATTTCCATCAATTTCACACCAACTGGAGGTCAGGTTGTTGTAGCAGCCTCATTAACACAGCAGAAGTTAGGGAAACTAGTCCATCTTGCTAATTTGGAACTCAGGTAATTAATTAACTATACAAAGCTCAGATGGACATTTCAAAATTTCTTTTTTATGCTGTTAGAATTAACATGAAAGTGAAAAGATGTACGTCACTTTTTCACATCATACTCTTGTGGGACAAATAAAGACAAACAAAAGTGTATGTAGGCATGGAGAGGTTGAGTCCAACTAGTTTAAATCTTTCCAGATGATATACCTTCTATGCTTATACAGATCCAACACAGGTCACACTCACCTGAATTGGACCTATGCAGCACAACTTCTCAAGGAAAATAAACTTGTTATGCTGCATTGAGATTATATTTATACGTAATTTGTTAATAAAAGTGTTTGCTTTTGTTATTTTTTGCAGCATAACACATGATGGTTTTGGGGTTCCAGAAGCATTGCTGAACCAAATGTTTGGACGTGATGGAAATGAATCCGAGGAGGGTGTCAGCTTGCTGATTAGCAGACAGCTGCTAAAGCTGATGAATGGAGACGTACGTTATATAAGGGAAGCAGGCAAATCATCTTTCATCTTATCAGTTGAACTTGCCGCGACGCATAAAACCAACACTTGAAATTTTGGAAATAATTAAACCAAACCATATTTTTTGTACATCCAAAAGTGAAGGGTGCAAGAAATTTGCATTCCTTGTTCAATATTTAACTCTGGTTACTACCTACCTTCTTGTAAGGTGATGATGTAGATATGTGTAATGTATAACTAACTATTCACACTCTCCCCTCAAGTGGTCTCGTTACAGAGATTATGCGTCATTTGCAACAGAATGAAACATAAGAACTAACTACGAACATCAAGCGTGAAGTTGTTCAAACTTAATCAGATATATGAATTTGAATCCCACCCAGCTTATACATATCGCGTGTGTTTTTACACTTTCCTTTCTTTCAAAACTTTATTGTTAAACATAACTTATTTAAATATTTTAATCACTATCATAAAAATAAATATTTGTCTATTATTTTTTTTAATATAAAATGATACTAATTATATACTTTTCTAAAATAGAAGAGGTAAATAATGATATTGATAATAATAATATATAAAAGGATTTATCAGATTAAATCACCATTTTTTATGGATAGTGAACTATATTTTGTGTTATTGGATTAAGTAGTCCAAAATCTATTTATCAAAATAAGTTTTTAAAGAATAAGTTTTTGACTCTATATATGGCTGAAGTTTACATAATCTATTAATATGCATAAATATTAAACTTTAGTTTATAAGAATATAAGCATTTATAATTAACTCCTCATGTGATCATAAATTACATTAGGCATAAATTCAAAGTTTCCATTAATATATATTACTTAACCATTTTATTATTAAATTATGGAAATTTGTCACATGTTTGCATTTTTTAAATTGAAAATTTTGATTGAATTTTTCATTAGTAGATGGATTAAATTAAAAAATAAAAAATAACTTTAAATTTTGAATTCAAATTGAATACCATATAGATCATTATCCAGGGTAGAAGTAACATTAAAACTCCAACAACGGAACTTTTAATAAACTTGAATTTCATTTCAGAGATTAAATTTTTTTTGTTCAGTCCTATTTTATCACCTTACCTTCCCTCTTATTACTCCGCCTCCGTTTATGCAGGTGTGCATTTTTTTCATTATTAAAAATAAATGAATAAATAATAAAGAGTGGTCCTGAAAACGTAGCGAGGTTTTAATAGGTTTGGAGTTCATAATAATTAGAGTTCAACGAATTTTAAAATGGGGTAATAAGGTCGTAGTGGTTATTAGATTTTATCTCCATTATAATTCCTTTGTCCAAAATATATATATATATATATATATATATATATATATATATATATTTTTTTTTTTTCGGTAACAAAAACACTATAATAGGGCTCTTAACCAACAAGAAAAAAATTATTTCAAAAGATATGGAGATACATACAATTTATTTTCAGCAAATTGATATTATATTTGAAGAGAAGCTTTAGGATTAAATTGCTTGCCCACGAGGGAAAATATGCCAAATGAATATGGGTTGGTAGTGTGACATTAGTTAATTGATTTTGTCCCATACTTCCGTTACCAGCTTTTGTTGCCTTTCCAAACATATGTAAAGGACCTTAATTTAAATATCTCATTTGGATTGCTGACTTGGTAGTAACTTCAATTAACCCACTAAAATGAACTTTACATTTACCATTAGTCAAGATCAATTAGAGCAATGAATATTTGATAATTCAAACAACTCAAAAATTAACATTTTTTGTTATGTATTATTATTCTGAGTTTGGGTTACAAACACATTTTTAATCAGTTATGGAGGAAAGTGTGCACTGATTCACATGTCACAATTTCACCGCAGAACAGTATACAAGGTTGTGGAGCACATTTTCATAACTGTTATGAAGTCAACATCCCACACAGAGCCACTAACAGAACATTTGATTAACAAAACAACAAGCATGCATTTATTTGTCAAATTCCAATTATAAAGAAAATGAATATACCACATTTACTCACATTCTAAATCCTTAATGAGTCTCCAACGAACATGAATTGTAAAGCAACAAGACAAGAAAGGAGGGTGAAAGAGCAATGACAGAGACATTACAACCACATTCACACATAAATTATTTCTTAGGTGCAAGCGCATGCTTGATTTTCTCAACCTCCTTGGTATCAATCTGGAATGCCTTGCTCAACACATTGTCTGGAACAGGTGGTGTGGCTGTAAACAAGGTGAGAGCAATGGACTGTGTGCCAGGTAATTGACTGTTGAAGGCTGCAAGGACTGAAGCAGGTTCCTTTGCATTGTTCTTCTGGAAGTGAACTAAGCCTTTTGGGAACACAAAAATTTCACCCTTGTAGATGGTCTTTGATATGAGCACATTGGCTGTGGTTATGAACCCCACATCGAGTGTACCTTCGAGCACGAACACAATCTCGGTGGCACGTGGGTGAGTGTGGGGAGGGTTGATGCCACCTGGAGCATAGTCAACGCGTGACAAAGACACACCAAGGGTGTTGAGTCCTGGGATTTTCTCTACATTGGCTGCAGTCACCAAGGAGCCATAGGTGTTGTTCGTGGCACCTGGTTTGGCTAGTATGTCTGAGAAGAAATCAGAGGCATCTACCTTGGAAGCAGCTTTGCAAACGAATCCATTCACTTTAACAGCTGTTACCATCACAACAACAATCAGAATTGCACAAAAAAGATATAATAATGCATGCATCAACCCTTTATTCAATTCAAAATTGTTATGTAGATCACAAATTCTTAAAAAAATAAGAATGATGCTAAAAGTGATTAAACTCACACCACCAAATTATCAATGAATTAAATGTTTAGTGTACCAATCATGCTACAGAAATGTGAAATAATTAATGGGAGTTGGTGATAAGCTTATTATAATCTAAATGACACTGTTTTGTAGGAGATGTTCAACTGTAGCCACAGGTGAGGGGAAAAGAAAAGTTAATCATATGAGATACTTTTGAGTCATTGAAAAGCAAAACTAAAGTAGTTGACAGGTGTAGGAGAATGAATTCATGAAAATATAATGAAATAAAAAGGATGAAATCTAATGATTAAGGGGAAAAGTGAAAGTATTCATGAAACTGGGCATCCTCCTTTTGATTTCTGTAGAATAGATTGTGAAAGAAAGAGTTTGATATAAAAATAGAACCTGAGGCAAGGTCAGCGACACAGAGGTCTTGAAGAGGATCAGGATCCGCTGCAGAGATGGTGGTTAACACCAAAGCAAGAGTGAGGAGTAGGAGGGAGCCTGTGAGCTTCATGTTAGGCTACAATATGGTATGTGAGAGAAGTGAAGAGTTGGGAATGAAATGATGGTGTGGTTTGGGGTATTTATAAAAGGGGTAGAGAGTAGATAGAGAAGAAAGAAGAAGACTTAGAATATGGTGTATAGTATCGTAGAACAAATGGTGCGCGTGTGAGTTAAAAGCATGCAACATGCCTAATTCTTGGACATAAAACAGACTAATAGAATAGAAGTGCGTCTGGGTTTGGGCCTTGTTGGATGTGTGACCCAGTCAATGGTGAGTTGCGTCCCTTGCGCGTCTCACACATGTCACCTGCTCCGCGCCGTTGTCTTGAGTGTCTGATTAATTAATCAAATTGTAGCATATTCTGCAGGTAGACCTCATTTTGTGTTCCAACTTGATCAATTTCTTCTAGATCAGTTCCTTCCCCGAATTTCAAATGGTAGTTTACAATGCATAGCGTTTACTTTAAATTAAATGCTTATAGTACTTGCTTACGACAGACCATTAAACATTTTAGGTCGTTTCTTCTACGCTATGAACAGCTCCACATGGGTTCGCTTTATTTTACATAGGGAAACTGGTGTTTTTGTTTATCTATTGTTTTAAACTTTTAAGCATTCTTAATCGGTATTTTCAATTTTCTAAAATTGTACTGATTATTGACCAGTTGAGAATTTAAAAGTTGAATTTAATTTAATAAAATATTTTTTATATTACAATATTTTTTAAAAATTAATTATAATAATAATAATTATTATTATTATCACAATTATTATAAATTATAATAAACAAATTAAAAAACAATAAAATAAAATAAAAATATTAAAACATAATTATTACTTAAATTGTCATAAGATAAAAGAACAAAATTTAAAATATTATAAAAAAATTATTTGTAACCTTTTTTAAAAATTACTTTGATCCAAAAAATTAATTATTTTTTTATTTTGTACTAATTTTTTAATTTTATATCATTTTAATTAAAATCTAATTATTAAAAAATAATATACTTATGTTTGAACTGATTTTCAGTCAAACCAATCCATTTAATCCGATTTTTAAAGCTGTGTTTATATTTTAATTATACTTCATATATATATATATATATAAAGAAAAAAATACAAATGCATAACATTAAAATAAAATAGATTTTAATAACATACCTTTTAAGATTGAGATTATCTCCGATTTTGTAAATATATTCTTAGCAAGCATCCATATGTGTCATTCGGACAAATTATTTAAAATAAAATAAAAACTTTACGTAATAGAAGAAGGGTTTTGTGCATGATGTGAAAATATAAGAATTTTAAAGTTATTTGTTAAACTATTTAGTGAAACTTTTAGAATTGTTCAGATGGAGGTATAAGTTATTTAAATTATAAAGAGGCAAATAAAAGTAACTTGTAATGGTCCTCTTATTTAAGCACTCAAAAAGTAAAGAGAGACTTGACTTCTCCAACCTAAGAATGTATACTTTGTAAAATTAAATGTTTATAAATTATTTATTAATAAAAAATTGTTTATATATATATATTAATTATATTTGACAATATTTTATATTATAATAAATTTATGTATTTTTTTAAATATCTTTATAAATTTATTACAATTTATTTTATTATTTATTCTTAAAAAAACAAATTTATAGTTTTTTTTAGATATTTATAAAATTTAATATATTTTTTTACATTTTAATATCAAATAATTAAACATAACTCACACCCATCTAAATAAAAAAACTATAAAACAAAAATAGATAAAGGGTAAAAGAAAAAAATATATATAATCACATTTTTAACATGGTCTTTGTAATTGATTAGAATTTATTATAAATTATAGAATTATGCAATTGTGCAATTTTTTTTAGTGTCATTCATAATTTGTAATTGACTTAAAAAAAATTGGAGAATGTACTGCCAACACACCTCTTAAATAATAAATGAAATATATGAATAATTTATAACTAGTTGTAATACAATATAAGATTTTTTAAATTACTAGCAATACATTGTTTTCCAATAGAGTATTTTTATTGGTTAAAATATATTAAAAGTTACAAAATCATAAGTGAAATTGATTAAATAAGAAATTCTATCCACCTATTTTTTATAACTTAATAATACATTTGTAAGATTTTATTTTCTTGTATTGAATAATATTGATTTATATAAAAAGTGATGAGATATTTAATTTAATTATATAAAATTGATTCAATAATCTAACTATATAAGAGAATGAAATGGTGAATAAAAGAATTAGTAGTTGGATGATTTTAAACAATAAAAAGCTTATCCAATTGCTTTGGTTTCTGTTTTTTTTTTTCCTGAAAAAAAAATAAAGAGGCAACATTAGGTGTTGTGGGGACGTGGAATTCTGGAGTCTATCTTAAGAAAAGCCACTGAGACAAACAAACCCTCCTTTAAATTCAAACCTACTCTTCTTTAATTAATTAATCTGATAACAAATAATTTGAAATAAGTAGAAAATAGGCTCTCTCTTTTTCTTTCTCTTTTTTTCCTAAACATCAATTTTGATTAAAACTTTATAGCATCTTATTGCATTGAAAAAGTGTGCATGTAGTTGGAGGCAGACACTAATTATAATTTGAATGTTTATATTATAATCTCTTTAATTATGTAAAAAAATTAAGATTACTGTTTAAAAAAACATTTATATGAATATTCAATGATAATTATTTGCTGAATAATAGAGCCTCTTTTTATTTTTCTACCTTTGGTTCTAATTATAGATTTTCAAACCTAAATGTCATATTTTCTTGGTCTATCTAAACTCGTGTCTCCATCGTTGATCCTTTTGTAATTGCTGTAATCACTCCTTGACTTTTCCCTTGTTCCATCTGCAACCACCAAAGCACCAAACATTAATATATTAAGGAAACATGACAAATTAAAGATAGAAATTTCCTACAATGAACAGATACCATTATAATAAAAACAATATATTGATTGGAACACAAATATTCCTTCTTTCAGAGATAATATTAAAGTTATATACAAATATACGAATAATTTTTATTTCTGCCTTTCATATTCAAATCATTAAAGTATTAAGTTTAACAAAAATAATTCTTATACAAATTTTACTTAGTTATCAATCTAGTTGAAGTGAATGGTTGACCCAAGTAAATTAAACGTATGAATAAAATAACAAATAATTAATAATTTTCCTTTTATTGTAAGAAGAAAAATCTTATATCAGAAAATTTTTAATTTGGTGTTCTTTTTCTTACTATAAAAGGAGCATATTATTTTTCTTGTAAAATGCACCAAAATCACTTTATTTTCTTTCTCTTACTATTTTTGTATTTGAAAGATAAATTAAAAGAGAAAAATAGTTTTTCCTTTTATGTTCTCTTAGAATTGTTTTTCCTTTATTTCGAGAAGAGAGCGTTATTATTTTCTCCTTGGAGATAGAGAAAGAAGTGTTGTAATTTTTTTCATTAGTGGAATTACTTTTTTACCTATTGTCGGTGTTTTTCTTATCTTTTTATTTTAGTTGTGTATACTTATGCTTTTGTCTGATACCTAACAATGGTATCAAAGCCACTAGATTGTCATATTTATCTTCTGCTGCATAGTCATTAGAATAATGTTGGAGAAAATTCTTAGTATGCTCTGTGGTTGCAGTTAATATGATCTTCCACATAAGAAAATAGTTATTCTTGTTCCTGAATATTATTTGGTAGTGTGATAGTGCATGTCTAGGAAAAGTTCTGACCCACCTCTTTTTCCTGGAAACTTACCTGGTGTACTGGTTCGCAGTTTACCATTGTTGTTCTAGTAGACAATATTATTCATAGTGAGGATTACTTAGGTCGATTTTGGAACCATGACAATAAATTATGAGATGGAGATGTTCAATGAAAGTAATTTTTCATTGTGAAAATTGAAGATAAAGAAAAATTTGAGGAAGGACAATTGTATTAATGCAATTGCAGAAAGAACCATGGAACACATAGATGAACGACGATGAAAAGAAATGAACGATTATGTTATTACGAATTTGCACTTATCAATGACAGATTCAGTTTTATCCACTGTTGCGGAAAAGACTACTATGAAGGAGAATTCGAATACCCTCATTAAACTATGTGAGGTAAAGTCACTTCACACAAGAATATTCTTGAAGAGAAAATTCTATACTCTTCGGATGAGTGAGTCCACATCAGTGACGGACCACATCAACCATTTGAATACCTTGTTTTCCTAACTATCAACAACAGATTTTAACATAGTTGAAAATGAGCGTGCAGAGCTTCTACTTCAGAGTTTACCTGATTCGTATGATCAAGACATCATTAATATTACAAATAATAATATTGGTGGGAATATGCACTTTGAAGATGTCGCCGGAGCTATTCTTGAAGAAGAATCCAGGCATAAGAGTAAGGGCGAAAGTTTCAAACAAGCAGAGACTTTGACAATGATAAGAGGAAAATCAACGGAATGTGGCTCGAGTAATGATAGATCGAGGCTCGAAGTAAGAAGAGTTATAAAATCAAATGCTACTTTTGTGGCAAGAAAGGACATACGAGAAAAAGAGTATTAGAAGAGGAAAAATGGAGAAAACAACCCTGAAGAATCAACCTCACAAGGTTCTGTTGTAAGTACCTCGAAAGATAAGATATTTTGATAAGTGAAGCAGTAATTAACTCTAACGGTGAAAATGAGTTTCATGACAAGTGGATAGTGGATTCATGTGCAACATGACACATGACTCTGCACTGAGATTGGTTTCACACTTATGAACTATTCTTAGGTGGATCCGTCTTCATGGGAAACAACCATGCATTGGAGATTACTAGAGTTGGTACCGTCAAAATTAAAATGTATGATGGTACTACTCGCACAATTCAAGGGGTACGACATGTGAAGGACTTGAAGAAGAATCTCTTGTCCATTGGGCAATTAGATGACCTCGGGTGTAAGATCCATGTTGAAGGTGGAATCTTGAAGGTGGTGAAGGGGAGTTTGGTGGTCATGAAGACAAAGAAGATCATGACAAATTTGTATGTGCTGTTTGGAGATACGTTGCAAGAAGCAGATGCATTAGTTGTGGCAACAAGTCAGGAAGATGCAATGATCATGTGACATCATAGACTTAGTCATATCTTAGAACATGGTTTGAAAATCCTTGCAGAACGTAATCTCTTACCCGAGCTTAAAAAGGTTAGTTTACCCTTATACGAACACTATGTGATAAATAAGCAACATAGATTGAAGTTTGTTAGAATGACTTCTAAAAGTAAACACATATTGGACTTGATTCATTCTGATGTGTGGGAATCGCCGGTACTATCCCTCGAATGAGCAAAATATTTTGTATCATTTATCGATGATTACTCTAGGAGATTGTGGGTATACCCTATCAAGAAGAAGTCAAATGTGTTTTCACAATTCAAGAAATTCAAAGCACAAGTAGAACTTGAAATTGGAAAAATAATTAAGTGTTTGAGGACAAATAACGGAGGAGAATATGTAGACGGAGAATTTTTAGCATTTTGTAAGCAAGAGGGTATTACTAGATAATTTTTTGTCCCACATACACCTCAACAAAATGATATAGCAGAGTGGATGAATAGAACTCTCTTTGAAAGAACTAGAACTATGTTGCGAACAGCTGGAGCAGCCAAGTTTTTTTGGACAGAAGCGGTTAAAATTGTCTTTTATGTTATAAATCAGTCACTGTCAACCGCCATTGGTTTGAACACACCAATGGAGTTATGGAAAGGTAAACCGGATGATTATTCATCCATACGTGTTTTTGGTTATCTTGTATACATGATATACAACACTCAAGAAAGAATAAAATTGAATCCAAAATTCAAGAAATGTATCTTCTTGGGCTATGCTGACAATGTGAAGGGATATCGTCTGCGAGACCTCACTTCCCACAAGGTTGTGGTTAGCAGAGATGTAGTCTTTGCAGAAAATGAACTGCAAAATGAGTAGACAAATGACAACTTGATAAAGGACAAAGTTATAGTACAGATAGAGAAGAAGTTTTCGGATGTCTCGTTTGAGTCAGAAGAGGAGCATGAAGTTCAAGAACCAAATGAGATTGGTAATGGAGATCTCTAGCGATTAACACAAGAAAAAGCTAGATCATCTTGACATTCACAATATGTGATGACAAGTCATGATGTGTATTGTCTTCTAAATAAAGAAAGAGAATCTTCAACTTTTTAAGAGACTATGAGTTGTTCAGATGCTTCTTTATGGATGACTGCAATACAGGAAGAATGGAGGCTCTTCATACATGGAATCTTGTGGAACTTCCGAAAGGTCGAAAAGTCATTGGTTGCAAATGGGTCTATAACATCAAGAGAGATGACAATGATCAAGTAGAAAGATATCGTGCTAGATTGGTGGTAAAAAGATATGCTCAGAAAAAAAGGTATTGATTTTAATAAGATATTCTCACCGATTGTCAGATTGACGTCCTGGCTATGTGTGCTGCATTTGATTTACATCTTGAACAATTGGATGTAAAAACTACTTTTCTTCATGGAGATCTTGAAGAGGAAAGTTATATGCTCAAACCAAAAGGCTTTAAAGAAGAAAAGAACTTGGTTTGCAGGTTGACCAAATCTCTATACAACCTAAAACAGACACCTAGATGTTGGTATAAGAGATTTGATTCCTTTATTATTTGTCTTGGTTACAATAGACTGAGCTGAGACCATTGTACATACTACAATAAGTTTGATGATAATGATTTTGTTATCTTGTTATTGTATGTGGATGACATGTTGATAGTAGGTCCCAACATAGATCAAATCCAAAAGTTAAAGGCACAGTTGGCTAAGGAGTTTGACATGAAGGACTTGGGACCAGCAAACAAGATTTTAGGGATGCAAATTCATAGAGACAGAAAAGATAGGAAGGTTTGACTTTCTTAGAAGAATTACTTACTGAAAATATTGTGGCGCTTCAACATGCAAGATTGCAAACTAATTTTCACCCCACTTCCTATCAATTGTAAGTTATCCTCAAGTATGAGTCCCATCAATGAAGCGGAGATGATGGAAATGTCTCGAGTACCGTATGCATCAGCAATCGGACGCCTTATGTATGTCATGATTTGTACAAGACCAAACATTGCACAAGTAGTGAGATTAGTTAGTAGATTCATGGGAAATCCTGATGGAGAGTATTGAAGTGCTATAAAGAGGATTCTTAGATATACCAAAGGAACCTCAGGTGTTGCATTATGTTATGGAGGATCAGAACTAGTTGTTAGAGGCTATGTTGATTTAGATTTTGCAGGTGATCTGGATAAAAGGATATCTACTACTGATTATGTGTTTACAGTTGCTGGAGGGGTAGTAAGTTGGTTATCCAAGTTATATGATGTTATAACTCTATCTACCATAGAAGCTGAGTACACGGCAGCCACCCAGACATGTAAGGAAGTTATTTGGATTATGAAGATAATGAAGGAACTTGGGCACAAGCAACAACAAATTATTGTGTATTGTGACAGTTAGAGTATTTTGCACATTGCAAATAATCCAACCTTTCATTCCAAGACAAAAAACATAAGAATACGATATCATTTTGTTCGAGAAGTAGTTGAAGATGGTAGTGTGGATATGCAAAAGATTCACACAGATGAGAACCTAGCAGATGTTATGACAAAATTGGTTAGTGTTGACAAGTTTGTATGAAGTCGATCCTACTATGGCCTAGTGGAAAAAATAAGCAACATGGATGACAAGAATAAAGCAAACATGGTGTGAAGATTTAATTAATTTAATCAAAATCTTCAAGTGGAAGATTGTGAGAAGAAAAGTCTCACATCAGGAAAATCTTAGTTTGATGTTTCCTTTTCTTACTATAAAAGGAACACATTATTTATCGTGTAAAATGCACCAAAATCACTTCATTTTCTTTCTCTTACTACTTTAATATTTGAGAGATAAATTAAGAGAGAAAAATAATTTATCCTTTTAAGTTATTTTAGAGTTATTTTTCCTTTATTTCTAGGAGAGAGTGTTATTGTTTCCTACTTGAAGGTAGAGAAATAATTTTTGTAATTTTTTTCATTAGTAGAATTACTCTTTTGTCTATTATTGGTATTTTTCTCTTCTTCTTATTTTAGTTGTGTGTGTTTATGTTTTTGTCTTCTAACATATAAATTGATATTATAGAAGTAAATTATATTTAGTTATAAATATTAAGATGGTTATTAGATAAGTATTGAGTTATTGACACGTTGAATTTTTTGGAGGGGTTATTGAAAGATATAATCTAATGTGTGACTTCCTAAATTAAATATTTTCGAGATTTGTGAAAGTTACATAGTTCCTTTCCTTAAGAATTAGAAGCAAAGAAGTAGGAACACTTACCACGCCAAATTAATAAAGATATCTATCCATTCTTTTTATAAACAATATATATTCTTAATTCATTTAAACATATTTTAAAAATAATAATAAATTAAAATTTTACAATAAATAATATCTCAAAATAATAATAAATCTTAACGATATTACATATTAATAAATGTGAAACCAAAATTTATTCAGAATATATTTTATTGAAGAAAATTTATAGATATATTTTAATTTTATTTAAAAGAAAGGAAGGAAAAATATGAACAACATAAAAATTTAGAAAAAAAATTACAAATTTCAAAACTCTTATTTGTGGGTAGTTAAAATATATAAAGAAATTATTGTGCAAGGGAAACGGATAAAAGAAGTTTTTTTTTTTTTTTATAAGATGTTTCTTATTCGATATACGATGACACATTTAAATATATTGTAAGATTTAAAATGTATTTTACAATAAACTTTTTATTTTCAAATAAATAATTAGAAATAAAATTTAATATTTCTATTTTTTTTCTTAATCTAAATTGTCAACTTTGAACTCCCACAAGATATATGATTTCCCTTATAAAGCATTGTTTAGTCTACCACTTTGTAACATAGTTTTGGCCCATAAACTTTTTTTTTTTTCAAAAACCATTTCTGGTAAAACTTAATCCAAAACCATTTCTGGTAAACTTCATTTAACACAAAATCAATATGGTTAGGGTTTTTGGTTTCCATTTTGGTAATTAAATTTTACTTACCTCACTGGCCGTTAATCACCAGCGTAGGCTAGGGTTAATGCAATAATCAACGATTATCGAGAATTTAATCTACGCTTGAACAAACATTGTTGTTTATCAAAAGTCAAACACCAACACGTGGCAAAATTACTTCACCACTTACCAAACAATAGCATGTTGTTTATAGAAAAATATATTGATTAAGAAACAGTGTTTTTTTAAAATTAAACTAAACTTTGTTATAAAATGAAGCCTATATGATCATAAAAATAGTATGATTGACCGAAAATTTGTAAGCTGGCATCAATGAATTAACTGGTTCAGTTAGTCATAAATAGGGGATAACGTGAAATGAAAAGCCACAATATTTTCTTATTACAAATGGAGTAAAAAATATGATAAGAAAAATATAATAATTGTTAGGAATTTTTGAAGACTTTTTAAGAAGAGAGAAAGTTGTCTGGGCCCCGCCAAATCGAACAAACACAAATGAAGATTATTACCCTATATTCTGAAGCAATACGTACATCTTCTCACTGATTTTGCAGCTTTTGTCGAAGCACCTAAAAATAAAAAACTGTGAGACGCATACACACTACACAGTATTCAATAATCACAGTTTAGACACTTCTTTCCTTTTTTTTTTTTTTTTTTCTTTTCAAAGAAGAATAAAAGATACCTCACTTTTTCATTCTAGAGTTTCCAAAATATTCGATTTTTTTTTCTTTTTGGGTTAAATAGAGTCAAGAAGATTACCGGGAAAAGCACAAAATAGTGCAATTTCAAACCAAAATTACCGATTTGAGGTAATTTAAAAAAAAAATTACATTAGATAAGAAGAAAAAATTAGATAAATTAACAAGTTAATGATTTCATAAGAAGAGGTAGACGTTGTGCTATTTTTTTCAATGTTTTTTTAGTTAAATCGTACTATCGACTTCATTTATATATATATATATATATATATATATAATTTATTATAAATAAATAATAATAAAATACTAATAAATAAAATAATTAATATTTATTATTTATTAAACACATTATTATTATCATTCATTATTATAATAATAATATTAATAAATAAATAAAATATAATAATAATAATTGATATTAATTATTTTATTTATAATATTTTTATCTTTGATATTATTTTTTATTAATAATATCATGATTAATTTTATTATTTATTATTAATAATTGTGATTATAATTGGACGAGACTACGTTGCTTGAAAAGAATATGGATTATAATGTGTTTGGTTTGATATTTGTTCTATATATGTAGAAAGTAGAAAAAAATATAAGTTATGTGAATGAAAATACAAAGTATTTAAAGTCATTTTAATTTAAGATAGATTATAAATTTGTATTTAACTTAAACAAAGTTAAACATATGAATAATTTAAGATGAGTACACTTAATTTTGATTTTGAAAGTTAAATATGATTTTAAGTTTATTATTTAATCAATGTGTAAAAGACAAATACCTAAGAAAGAGTTAAATTATATTTTTATCTTTGATTTTTCCAAAAATCAAAAGATTGAAAACAGTAAAAAGAAAATATAGAAAAACTACTCTTAAAACAATGTCTAAAAAAATTATATAAAAAATTCGTTCTTAGTTTAAAAATTATATATAAAAATATAACAGAAACAAAATAGCTCATTTCTTCCAAATATATATAACTTAAATAATATGTCTAATATTGAATTATTCTTTTAAGTTGTTTATATTGAATATTTCATCAAACTCGGTTGAATTAATCTAGTAGAGAATTGGATTAAAATCAATAAATTCCTTTTAAAGAATCAGATTTTAATTAAATTAGGATAAAAATAAAATAAAACTGGTAAAATATAAAAAATTGACTTAATTTTTTAATCGAAATGATATTGAATAATAAAAACTAGTATATTTTTTTATAAAAAATAAATTTTTTATTTTTTTATTAATTACGTCAATTTTAAATAATAATAATTTTGTATATTTTTATTTTATTTTAATAACTATTTATTTTATATTTTTTTAATATATTTTATATTTATAATATTAGTTATAATTTACGGTAACTAATAATCTTTATTATTTTTGTTTTATAAAAAAATATTATTACTAATTAACTTATTATATATTTATTATATTATAAAAATATTATTTTATTAAATTTAGTTTAATCGTGGTTAAATTTTTGAAACATAAATTAATATTGTCACTTATTCATTGAAAAACTAAAACAAAAAAAATAATTACTTTTTAATGAATAAATATTAATAAACTAGAATAAAATAGAACAAATATAATTTATTTCCAAACAAAAGATACAATAAATGGTCTTAAAATGAATGTTAGACAAGTTGTGGAAAGAAAATATACTTTCAGAGTTTAATTTAATTATTGTTAAAACCTTGTAATCAATCTTTAAACTAATCCTCAAAGATCCTAACATATAAAGGTGTTGAAACTTATAATGGAATTGTTACAGCACGCATGTGTCTCTAAATGCAGTCACATGTGTACTTTTAAGATCACCATCATAATGGAATTGCAATTGATATCATAACTTTTCAATCCTTAGACATTTAAAGTAAACCAATTATCAACCAAAATCATTATTCATCTAATTAATTTGTTACTCATCAATCATTTTGACGTACATCAATTAAATGGAACAAAATGCAAGTGGTTTTGTCATAACCATTTTGTTAATTATTTGAAAATTTTAAGTTCATGAATCAAATCGTTAAGAATTTAATACTTCAACTACTAAAATTTAAATATATTCTTAATCCATCTCAACCACAATATTAATGTATTACAAGAAATTATCATCTTTAATAAGTAATTTTTTTTTTCACTACTAACTTCACATTAACTAGGAATAATATTAAAATAGTATAAAAATAAATAAAAACTTATATTTTATAGATTAGAATCATTCAAATTCTAAACCGATATAAAAAATTAGTTCATTTAATAGTTTCAGTTTTTTTTTTAAATTTTATTTTATTACTATTATTTTCATATTAACTTGATCTTATTTTTTAAAATAAGAGAAATATCCTTCGTCCCATCAACATCTTTAATTTAATTTATTATTAAAAAAATATAATGTAATACGTAATCATGTTTATGAAAAATAAGATATATTTATATTAATGTTTCGACATGTCATTAATAATATATTAAGTTAATATATATATATATATATATATATATATATACATTAAAAATAAACTAAATTGATAATAAAATAAAATTAAAAAAAGTTAAATAAATTGTGGGGTGAAATAAAATATTAAGCAAATTTATTTTGAACTCAATAGCAATTAATGGACGAAATAGATTATTAAAAAAATGTATTTAAAATTCAATGGTGTTTAGGATGGCAAAACGGGTCAGCCCGTCCCGTTTTGGCCGCCTCGCCTTTGGCCCGCCAAAAGCGGGCGGAGCGAGCTAGCCGTTATAGTCATGACGGTCGTAGATCTTGGCCGTCTCGCCATGAAGCAAGCTAGCTCGCCATAATTTAGAAAAAAAAATAATTTATTTTTTAAAATAATT
The DNA here is from genome assembly GCA_963425845.1 of Sphenostylis stenocarpa. Classification (NCBI taxonomy): domain Eukaryota; kingdom Viridiplantae; phylum Streptophyta; class Magnoliopsida; order Fabales; family Fabaceae; genus Sphenostylis; species Sphenostylis stenocarpa. The sequence goes on along the minus strand of OY731398.1, from coordinate 32,379,649 downwards.
TTTTTTAATAAATTTAATAATAAGATTATTATTTGTTTGTCAATAATTCAATATATATATTATTTCAATTTAATAATATAAATCAATACATTATTTTAAGAAATTATAATTTAGAACAATAATAAAATTTACATAATAATAAATAATAACAAATATATATATATATATATATATATATATATATATATATATATATATATATACGCTAAAACTTATAAAATTTATATTTTTTATATTGAAAAATTCAAATACCTATATCTTTTTTATTTGATAAAACTTTATATTAGTCTTGGTTAAGTAATTCTTACCCATTTAATTCAAGTCATAAGGATAAAAATAATCAAGTACTTAGAATAAACAAGGAGAACATGAGAGAGAATATTATGTTTCAATAAGGAGATTATATTTATGTGAGAGTGAAACTTTTTTAATTTTTTTTTTAAATTTTTATCTTTATAATTAATTTTATTACAATAAAAAATTATTTTTTTATTAATTAGACGGACCGTGGGCTGGCTCGTCCGTCTCGCGGGTTGACCTAACGGGTTGACGGACTTGCGCGGGCGGGCCAAAGCGGCTAGTAAGCTGAAAACATCAACCCGCCCCGCCATATTACGGCGGGCTGGCGGGCCGTCCCATCGGCCTAACTCGCTTTGCCATCCCTAATGGTGTTGAATTAGGTCAAATCAAACAATAAGAGTTATTATAATTTGTTTTCAAATAATTATTTTTTCAATTATAAAACACTTATATTATTAGAATTATCATGGCAAAATTAGAGTCCAACATTTGATATATATAGTTTGCATTGTCTTACTTATTTGTCATCTTCAAAAATTTCACCTAATGATTAAAGCAGTGGCAGACAGGCACAAAGAAATAAAAACAATCTGCCATAAATACCAGAAAACATAGTATATGTATTATGTATTAGGCACAAGCAGAACTAATAACTAATAATAGAACCACCAAGGTTGAGAACAACTGGTACACGGTGTATATATATGTTCAGAAGAAGCAATAGAATTTGTTTTGTGGGGGTAACCCATCGAAAAAGGAAGTGGAGGGACAGCAAGAAACCCAGAAGATGGTGAGAGAAGTGGTGGTGAAGCAGCACTTTGGAAAAGCATGAACAAGTTTGTGCTGTGGGGAAAGTGATAAGAATGGGTTTTATTAAAAAAGAAAGTGTCGTGAATGGAAGGTGGGGATGTTAAAAAATCAAGCTTTTTGTGAAAAAAGAACATTTATGAATTAAGGGCCAGAACATTATATGTCTACACTACAGTCTCTCTATGTAAAAGTCTAGTCATGAACAGAAATTCGCGTCCACGACAAAGGGGTGCATGATTTTGATTGAAATTGATGGATCCAAAATTTTGAAGTGGCATTGGCAACTTCTATTAGCAGTGGTTGTTGATGAGTACCCACCATGTCAATAAAATGGTTTGGTTTGGTTTGGTTTGTTTCTTCTGTTTATAGCTCCCTCTCATGATCATTGAGTAATTTTCTTGATTCATTCATACTTTATAGCTTTACTTCCATCCAAAGTTTACACTAGTGAGTAACCATTTTAGTTCAATTTATTCACTACATTCAGTCCACTGTTTTATATTTTTAAAACCAAAATTGTTTAGTGTGGATACTCTTTGAAAATTGTTAACTAATATATCTTTTAGCCTTTTAAAATAAAATAAAATAAAAATTTATTTTATTTTGAGTTAAATAAGCTTTTGTCCCTAAAACTTTAAAGTATTTGTAAACTTTTATTCCGTTTAGTTCTTTTTTTTGTTCGCTATAATTAGTCTTTGAGAGGACAGTAAAAGACCAAAAATTTAACTTCATAAGAACTAAACATAAAAACAGAAAAATGAATAACAATTTTATAATGGTCACTAAAAGTTGAAATCTGAAATTCTTCAGACGCTAAAACCCTATTTATTCATTAAGTTTTCTTATTTTCAATTTTACATATTTTTGTTTCTAATTTCACATCTTCTTCTTTCACCCCTACACTTTGTTTAGTTTGTATAGATAAAGAGATAATTATGGAAGAAACAAGTAAACGGAAAAGAAGTAAAAAAGAAAAAGAATAAGTAAACAATAATATATTTTTATGATGTTTGAATTGAAAGAAATAAATTAGAGAAGTAAAAAAAAAGAGCTTGAATTTTCAAATAAAGATGTATTACTCTTTTAATTTATATCAATGGATCTTGAAAGGTAAAAATCAAATAAAATTGATGAAGTTAAAAGTATAATTTTGTCCAACTTTTTCCTTTTTAATTTTTTTTTCTAATAAAATGAGAGAGTTATTTTGGGTAAGTCTCTCGCCATTTTTTTTTTCTCTTTTCTATTTCTCTCATTAACCAAACCAAGGGAAAAATACTTTTTCTCATTTCACTCTTTTCGGTACCTCTCCTCGTTTTAGGTTGAAACAATAAACAAAGGTTACTCTCTAAAATAAAATTTTTGAAAATAGGACCTTATCCTTTACAAAGTGGGATGTGGTCCATTTGACAATTCGGTTCCATTTCCCCATATTCATTTTGGTCATCTATAGGCTTCTGAATTTAAAGTTTCAGAAATTGTTGGTTCTAATGCTTCTAGTCTCATCGGGTTTGCCAATTACAAATAAAAATAAGACACTCTCTGAATTTTAAACTTAGAAAGATTCATGGTCATTGTAATGGTATAAAAATATCTTTAATTCTCCATCTTTAAAACAGACATTGATAGCATCAGGTATTTTGATATGTCCCTCAAATGCATGAACATGATTTGGTCTATTATCATGTGCATTTTCATTTGACAAGCAGCTACCTCAATACAGATGATGTTGATGGCCTCATTCACTATGATGTCTTTGTTTCTGTGGGACTAGCTGGCTCTGGCTGGACTAGGAAACTCAACTACCATGCATCATGCATGGTGGAGTTATAATCATGCCAGTTTTATGTATTTTACTTTTAACTTTCAAAGTGATTCACTTGTGAGGTGAAAACTGTGATAGAAAACCAGTTCTAACCCATCTTTGCTTCACACACCAATCAAACAGGATGAGGGAACACTGAAAAAAGTGTTTTCAGCTGACAGTGATTTTCAAACAAAAAAGATTTAGCATGATTGAGATACTAGAAGTTAGACTGCTATTGTGAAAGAGACAGTTCAAATGTAAGATGGATTTTATGAGTGGAATGAGATTCACAAAGCAAAGGTAAAGGAAAAGCTCTTGAATTTCAGTGTTGTGCATGATAAGAGAGGGAAAGTGACAGTCATGGACTTTTATCAAACAATGGAGCTCTAAAAGGACATTGAGGACACCATATGAGCTGTACCATGTGACCCATAGTTTGAAAATTTGAATATTTGACTTGAGATTTCGTTTTTTCGTATCATTTCTCTATTTTTTACTGCCTTGGGGGATGGAACTGGAAGGTCAGCTTTGGCCAAATGTGAAGCTTTCTGTGTTCCCTTCATAGTTCGTACACACGCAATTTTTTGGGCTATACGTGATTTTTTTTCCATAGAAAGAAATAAATTAGATCCTTTTCCGTCTGACAAAGCTGCCTAACCAAAAGGACAAGTTTCAATTTCAACCTTAGTCCTCTCATACGTATCAGTATAACAATCCTAGCTTTGACACAAAGTTGCTCTGCCGGTGCAGCTTTAATTTAACTACCAAATGTTAAGAGTCCACATTTCACGCATTCACTCAGGTTCGAATACCAACCACTACAAGTTCTCATTAGACTTGTGCTAAATGATGTAGTATAATATGTTCACACATAGATCAAGGTTATTCTTATGACATAATTAAGGGCAAAATCATGAGTGAATCACGTGATGCGAGTATGATGCTGCTTTGGAGTTAATAGATAGTCGATGGATTTGAACTGTGACATGACCACTTAATCAAATAATGCTACACAATCAAGCGTAGAAAAAGTCTGAGAAATTTCTTAAAGCAGTCTTTTCCTTTCAATTTGACCCATGAAAGCCTCTGGCTCAGAAATAGATAAATGGTAGCAATGGATTGTTCAACAAAGACAAGTATATAGGTGGAGTGGAGTGGGGTAAGCATGTTGGGTTGATTAAGATAATTGATTGATTAAGCATCCACAATTAACAGCCTTAAACCACTTGTGCCTCCAAATCAGTGAGTGGTGAGAGATACCCTGTCAAGAATACTACCCAAATCTTTCTTTTCTGTTTTGGATTTGAAAATGCCAAACTGGTGAGCTAAGAGGCCTTGAAAAAGGAGGGACAGAGAGCATGATGAGTAGCATGGAGGACAATTAGTGAAGGATAGAGGGAATCAATTTAAGGCCATGGAAATTATAAACTAGGCCCTCTTGTGTGCATTTTATGCTCAAAGTTGCTCTCTCTTTACTATATCTTTTTCCCGAAAGCTTCCTTTTTGGGCTATATGTTCACAAACACCATTTTCCCTGAACACCCCATTCCTGTCTAAACACACTTCTCCAGAATCTCTACAATGGTAAGCCACTGAGCCTAGTGACTCATTCATTCTGCTCAAGTTCAACCTGAAAGAAACAGCCTTCTCTATCTCTCCCTTTATCTTCTCTCTATGTGCTTTGTTGATTAATGAGTTTCAAATCTTGTCATACAGGCTGATCATGATGCAAAAGAAGAACAAAGACCCCTCAACCATTGGAAGAAAAGCAAAGGGGGATTCATGGCTTCCATGTTCATTTTTGGTATGCAAAAGTAAAAAGAGAAGACTCTGTTATGTGATTTGATAGAAAGATATATATTAAGCTTTTTTTACCCCCTTTCTCTTGTTCATTGTAGTCTTGTCAGCATTGGACAACATGGGTTTTGTGGCAAACATGGTGAGTATAGTTCTATACTTTTATGGAGTGATGCACTTTGATCTGGCCAGTTCAGCAAACACCCTCACAAACTTTATGGGTTCAACCTACTTGCTTTCCCTTGTTGGAGGCTTCATCTCAGATACTTACTTGAACAGATTCACCACATGCTTGCTTTTTGGATCACTCGAGGTTCTGGTAAGTGATGAACAATAAATAATATCTTCGAAAATTTCCAAATCCCAATGACCTGCCCAACATAGAAATGAATGTTATTTGAACAAAATAATTACTTACTTTCAGCCTTTTGAAAAAGTTTCTGAGAAAAAAACTATTATTTATTAACAAGTCTCATACCAACCAAAGTTATATCCTATCTGGTTTCACATATGTAGGCTTTGGCAATGCTCACAGTTCAAGCTGCTTCAAATCATTTACACCCTGAAGCTTGTGGCAAGTCAAGCTGTGTCAAAGGTGGCATAGCAGTGATGTTTTACACATCACTGTGCTTGTTGGCATTGGGAATGGGAGGGGTGAGAGGATCCATGACTGCATTTGGTGCCGATCAATTTGATGAGAAGGATCCAACTGAGGCAAAAGCCCTTGCAAGTTTTTTCAATTGGCTTTTGCTCAGTTCAACTGTGGGAGCAATAACAGGAGTCACTGGTGTTGTGTGGGTTAGCACCCAAAAAGCATGGCATTGGGGTTTTTTCATAATAACCATTGCTTCCTCTGTTGGATTTGTGACCCTTGCTGTAGGTAAGCCATTCTACCGCATCAAAACTCCAGGAGATAGCCCCACATTGAGAATTGCTCAGGCATGTATCTTTATTTTGCTTTTCCCTCATTATAAGCACTAAACTACTAAACATACTAACATGCACGTTTTATAATGTTCAAAAAACCATTTTATTTGTTAAGTACAGGTTATTGTTGTGGCTTTTAAGAACCGTAAGTTGTCACTGCCGGAGTCACATGGAGAACTAAATGAAATCAGTGATAAAGATGCTACAGCAGAGAAGATTGGCCACACCAACCAAATGAGGTGACTCTCCCTGCTCAATTTCATACTTGACAACAGGCATACACAGAATAAAAGGCTAATAATTTTTCAAATGACAAGACTATTAAACTAAACAGGGTCCAGCAAATTGGCATGTTAGGATTCTTTTTCATGTACCTCGTAGTAGGTAACGCCAAGCACTATGGTCCCACTATAACCTCTACACGTCAAGGAACGGCAGAGATATGGGGAATGAATGATTATTATAGAAGGGAAAAAAAATCTCTGCCGTGTGTAAATTGCACACACAAAATAAAAGCATTTAACTAAGGAAGAGGCCTTTAAAGAACAGTACTGGATGCAACCAATCAATTACTTTTCTTTTTTTCTTCTGGTAAATCCGTGATTTTTATTTTTGTCTAGGAGTAGGAAATTTGGTTCTCTATGAGCTAGCCGGGCCGGGCCAACATGCTTGATGAAATAGAATTGATTTTTGAAATTTGAATCTGTGAAATGACTTTTTAGCTTTGATTCAATCATAATTTGATTTGGATTTACTTCAACTAAACATAAAAGAATGAATAGATTTTATTGGGTTCATCTGAACTCTTTTTTTGCCATTAATATCCTACTAACCTGTATTTGTTACCTCTAAAATTAAGAAAACTTTTGACTCATCAGCCGAGCCAACTTCAATGATTTCTTCCTTATTGATATTTAATCATTATTTGGTTGCTTAAAGATTAGCCTTCCGATGTACAATAATTGAAAAATAATTGATGACAAGATTTGGGTTTAGGCATACACATGTCTCCTTCCCTTTTTTCACATTCATGCATGTTAAAAAGTTGTGGTTTGTTCAATTATGCAGTTTTCTAGACAAAGCTGCCATTATCCAAGAAAACTCAAAATCCCAAGCATGGAAAGTGTGCACAGTGACACAAGTTGAAGAAGTCAAGATCCTAACAAGAATGTTACCCATAGTAGCCAGCACAATTATACTGAACACTTGTATGGCACAACTCCAAACATTCTCAGTTCAACAAGGGAATGTAATGAACCTAAAACTTGGCTCTCTCACAGTGCCTGCACCATCCATTCCTGTTATCCCCCTTGTCTTCATAAGTGTCCTAGTTCCCCTGTATGAGCTATTTTTTGTGCCATTTGCAAGAAAGATCACTCACCACCCTTCAGGCATAACACAACTCCAAAGGGTAGGGGTGGGATTAGTACTCTCAGCAATATCAATGGCAGTGGCTGGGATTGTGGAAGTGAAAAGAAGGGACCAAGGAAGAAAAGACCCTTCTAAGCCCATAAGTCTATTTTGGCTTTCATTCCAATATGGTATATTTGGCATTGCAGATATGTTCACCCTTGTGGGATTATTGGAATTCTTTTACAGGGAATCACCTGCCAGCATGAAATCACTTTCAACCTCTTTCACGTGGTTGTCAACATCCCTTGGTTACTTCTTGAGCACAGTCTTTGTCAATGTCATCAATGCTGTTACCAAAAGGATCACTCCAAGCAAACAAGGGTGGTTGCATGGGTTCGACTTGAACCAAAACAACCTTAACTTGTTCTATTGGTTCCTAGCCACCCTGAGTTGCCTTAACTTTTTTAACTACCTCTATTGGGCCTCAAGGTACACGTACAAACGTGAAGACTCTGGCCCAGGTTTTAAGGCTTTAGGTGAAATGCCTCTCAAAATGGGTGAGAGAAAAGAAGACTGGGAAGCCAAGAACAGTGAAGGACCCTATGACAATGCTAGAGAATAAAAGGAAGAACAATGGCTTATTAAATACTTAATTGGTGGTTCAGATCTCTATTATGGTACATGTTTGCTTGTATTGTGGATTTGTTTTTGTTGCCTCTGGAACTTTGTGTCCAGACTTCAAAGGTTTTCTTTTTCAATGTAAGTTCATTCAACCTGGTTTTGTATTGTAATAGCCCCATGCCCATTAAGCGATGTTAATTTAATAGTTAGTCTTATAAAAGAGACAAAAATGTAATTAAGTTTGTATCTAACATCATCGTCTATAATTTGTAATAACTTTTTTGTGTGTATATTGAGGAGCGGTTGGATAAATAAAAAGCAAAAACGTTAATCCTACAGTTTTTGAGCTACCATTATTTTCATTTTTTGAGCTACATATCAAGTTTTGGTTAACCATTTCATCCAACATGTTAGTCAAGATCAATTTTAAAATACACATGACTTAAGGTTTGATATCAAAATTAAGAAAAATATTAAAAATTTAGTTTAACTTAATATGAATTTATGAATACTTTTTTTATTACATTTAGTAAAATTACTAGAATAAAAATACTCGATGAAACACTGAATTTTTGGGAGTTATGAATTTTTTTAATATTGTTTTTCCATTTTTCTTTTAACACGTACGTATTGAACGTTCTATTTTTCATGATTGTGAAGAATTAAAATTATGAGACATTGATATAAATAATTTCTCAACATGTGGGATAGCTAGCTGTGTGTGCGCCTTTGCCAAATTTGCATCACATGCACCCAAGTTTTGTTGTGAGGATCATGATTCGGGAGGATCAATTCAGGTTCACTTTGTGTCTGTTGCATGTGATCACAAACAATATTATTATTTATGATACATAATTTACTCACATCATTACAAACCATTTTTTTTTGTTCAAAATTTAAATTAAATATTTAAATCAGTTAATTTGGATAATTATAAACTTTTCCAATAATTTGAAGAGATTTTTATGTTTGTAGATTACAAATTAGAACACTTGATTTCCTAATTCTTCTGTCATATATAGAAGTATTTTCTAGACTTGTCTTCTTTCGAAGCTCTCAGTATGGAAGATATGACACTAGTGTCATATTTGTCCTTATTATTTTTTATTTTAATTATTTTTCATGAAACTAATTAGGAATCACACTGAAACAAATTAGCCTCATTCACGAACCAAGAGTGTTAATGAGTTGAGTGAATGCAGGGGGTGTAGAACACAACACAACCCTATCTGGTAGCCACAAATGAAATGAAATACAGATAAAATTGCGTACACGCAACGGCTGCACAACCTCTAAGCTCAGCCTTCCTTCATCAGGTGCTTGCCCTTTACCACTAACCACTCATCCACTCAACCTTTGTGTGGGAAATGGAAACTCAAAAGAAACACACATTTGATCCCACTCAGCAAAACTTTTGGTATCCTATTATATGCTATCATATGGTCCATATGAATAAAACAAAAATAAATAAACTATTGGAGGCTGGCTAAATATGGAAATATATCAGCACAATATTTACGCTGATATGTTGCTTATATATTGTCCATCAAGAACGGGATTTGATTAACAAAATCACAGCTGATCAAGGGATTCATTTAGCATGTTTATAAGAATCATATTTGTTAATTGATCTGTAAATAGGATTTTGTTCAAATTTTGTTCTGTAAATATAATTGTTGTAATATGTATATATGGTTGGTCCATTGTCTAATAACATCATCACAAATTCTTCCGTTGATACATTTTGTTAAGTTATCAGAGCCAGATCTCTCGAAAGGAGGAAAAATTGATCAACTTATGGGTGAACGTCATGAAAATACTGGTGACAAAGGGAAACATGTGTTTTCTCCTTATGATCTCAATTCAAATGACAATCCAGGAAACATCATTACTCAAGTTCAACTACACGGAGAGAACTACGAGGAATGGGCTCGTGCCATGCGAACATCCTTATGTGCTAGAAGAAAGTGGGGGTTCGTTGAAGGCGTTGTTGAACAACCAAAAGAAGGAACAACAGAACTTGAAGATTGGTGGACAGTCCAATCTATGTTGATTTCATGGATCTTAAATACCATAGAGCCAAGGTTGCGCTCTACAATCTCGTATGCAGAAAATGCAAAGGAACTATGGAGCGATATCCAAGAAAGGTTCTTAATTGCAAAAGGTCCAAGGATACATAAACTAAAATAAGAATTGGCAGGATGCAAGTAAGGAGGGATGACCATAGTTGAATACTATGGAAAGCTGAAAGTGCTATGGGATGAACTCACTAATTATGAGAAAATCTCGGTATGCACATGCGCCAACTGCACTTGTAATCTATCCGCTAAGTTGGAAAAATGAAAAGAAGAAGAAAAGGTGCACCGGTTTCTTATGGGGTTAAATGATGCCACATATGGAATGGTGCGCTTAAGTTTGCTCACATGCGATCCTTTGCCTTCCTTAAATCAAGTATACTCGATCATAATCCAGGAGGAACGTGTCCGGATGATTACAAGATCACAAGAAGAACGAGGTGAAACTATGGGTTTGATGGCACATGCAAAGGGAAGAAATCGCTTGGAAACTAAGGACAAAAGTCAAACATGCAGCAAGTGTAGCAGAATGGGACACACTGCCGAAAATTGTTTCCAATTGATTGGATACCCCGAATGGTGGGGGGAAAAACCAAAATCTGATGGGAAAGCTAGTGGAAAAACCAAAATGACGCATGGTACATGATGAGGGAGAGGAGCAAGTTTGAAAGCCAATGTTGTACAAGCAAATGCAATCGATGGTGCAGCTGAACCTATGACAAATGCAGACAAATCTGGTCTTGCTGGATTAATAACTGATTATTAAGTGGTAAAAAGTTGATATAATTATGCCTTGAATTGTTATAAAATCACTTAACTTATGTTAATTCTAATATATTTTTCTCCCAATATAGGATGAATTTGAGAATACCTTGATACAAAAGTAAGGAGCATAATTGTCAGCATAATTGGAGTAAAATTGAAAGAAAGAAGAGCGCTTAAGCGAATGAATGATGCAAGATCCGACCCAAATTCTCTTATAAAAAGATAAGTTGTGTTTTGAGAAAAGGAAGCAGTCTTGGAGGAGAGGAGACACGACTACTGTTAGGATTTTGTCTAATCTTCATCAATTCTTCACTTCTTCATCAATTGGAGCATTGTAATGGCCAACATGAGTGGCTAACTTCATTCTCTTAGGATTCGGTGCACTTCCTTTGAACTCTTTTGTATCATGGTGATATTTTGAGATATTAATCTATACTTTGATGTTGTTATTCTTATCCTTTATGCTTTGGAATGATTTATTCTTGATTGTTTGATGTATGATTGGAAAATATATCTTGAACCCTAGATCACGGTAAGAATATTTGTTACGTTAATTGCCAGGAATGGAATGAATGTATCAATTGCTTAAACACCCTTACCCTAATGCTGGAAAATCTGTTATTTGTGTGAGGAATCACATTTATTAGGTTTTCTTATGAATTTCATGTGTGAGGAATCAACATGAATGATTTGAGTAGGTGACATCAACATTGTTAGGTTAATTGACATAGCCATTACAAAAGAGGGATAAGGAAGGAAGTCAATCTTAAGTACCTTTAATTGATATTTTCTCAACAATTTACAGTTCTTTGTCATTTAATTTCAATTCAACTCTTATTTGCAAAACCTAATCTGTTTTAATCTACTTAGTAAGCATAATTGGGAATTTCCATTGAAACTGTTCCTCGTGGGATCAACTTTTATTTAATCGAAATACTATACTGCGATTGATAATTTTGTACGCTTGCCAATAATTCAACAAGTATTTACAGGCGCAGTTCTTGAGGAACGAGTGTTCTTTGAGAATTCTTTGTTTAGCTTATTGAGTATTTTATTTTTATTTCTATTTTTTATTTATTTATTTATTATTATTATCATTATTATTATTACTATTATTATTATTATCATCGAGTATTATTATCATTATTATTATTATTATTATTATTATTATTATCATTATTATCATTATCATTATCATTATTATTATCATTATTATTATCATCATTATTATTATTATCATTATTATCATTATTATTATTATTATTATTATTATTATCATTATTATTATTATTATCATTATCATTATCATTATTATTATTATTATTATTATTATTATTATTATTATTATTTAGTTTTAGTTTGTACTAATATTTGCTTGAATTACTCTTTTTATTTATGCGTTTAAGAGGACAGGTATCTTCGGAGCGGTTAGAATTTAATCCAGAGATTGAAAAAACAGCTCGGAGGAACCGGGGTAGAAGAAGAAGAGAAACTCAAGAACAAGCCACAAAAGAATCTGCTAATTCTTCTTTCACACTTGATTTACCAGACCCAATTATAGAAGATATGGCGGAAAAAGGAGCAAATATGAATTCAAATCCAGATCCAAATATAAATCCAAATCAAAACCCAAATGCAAATCCACCTAGAAGAACTCTTAGAAATTGTGCTATGCAGCAAGGTCCAAGACATTTTTCCAGCATTGTCATTCCGGATGATCATACATTGCGAGATGAATCCAGCTTTCTTAAGCTTGATTAGTGCTCATCAATTCATTGGATTGGATCATGAAGACCCTTATATTCATTTGTCTACTTTTTATGAGTTGATTGGTACCATGGGATTTAGAGCAGCAAATCTTGAATCTGCATATTTGATATTATTTCCTTTTTCTTTGGCAGGTAGGGCAAAAGAATGGCTGAAAGCACATCCTAATCAGAGTTTGACTAATTGGAGTAGTGTAGAAGAGAAGTTTCTGAACAAATTTTTCCCACCATCCCGTTACATTAAAGCAAAATCTGACATCACTTCTTTCAGACAAGGAGCAGATGAGCAATTTTGTGAAGCATGGGAGAAATTTAAATCACTATTGAGAAGTTGCCCAAATCATGGATTTGATGACGTTTCTCAGTTGAATATTTTCTATACTGGCTTGCGACATGATGCAAAGATATTATTAGATGCAAAAATGGTCGTCTCGCCATTTGCCAAAGGCAAGACGACGGTCCCAACCTTGTCAGGTGAGATGGCGGTCTCGACCTGACAGACGTGAATTTTTATAAAAAGGAGGGTCTTTTCCTCGTTTTCAACACATTCCACAACTTCTCCAACTACATAATTCTCAAAATGCTCTTCTAAAATCCCTCTGAAGCATTTTCAGAGTTCTAGAGTTCTTAGGAAGCGTTCTAAAGTACTCCGAGAGAAGAGTGAACTGCATTGTAAAGCGTGAAGTTTGCCAAAAAATGCCCTTTTCAAGAATATTTTATAAAAATCTTGTTTCGAAGGTTCTTTCATATCCTTATTTCTATTTTATTGCTTTTATTAGATATTATCTCTGTGCATTAGTTATTAAGGGTCATGTAGTCGATAACTTAATTTTTGCAATGAATAAATAAGGGTAGAAGTGTAGTTTTAATGTTCTTATTTCTTTATAAAAACAGTCCATCATAGGGAATCCAAAAGGGGCATCGTGGGGAAATTAATACCTTTCCCACACGTAACTAACTCCCTTACCTAACTCTGGTTGTAATGACCAAAGTTGGTTTTTTCTTAAAAACCATTGCCTTCTTTTCCTTTTCCAATGTTTTTGGTAAAAATATTGGTGGCGACTTCTTGAAATTTTTCGAAAACCTCATCCTTAGGTCCAACCCTGTTATCGGACAACCTAAAGGCGTTGAACCACACTTTAAAAAACGCGAGTCAACAAAACCATCGCGTCGCTCCGACCGCCTCTTTTGATGGCGGCGACAGGGATGATGGAAAAAATCTGTTCAGGAACTTCTCTTCTACATTACCTCAGCTGGTCAAACTCTGATTAGGATGTGTTTTTAACCACTCTTTTGTCCTGCTAGCCTGTGAAAAAGGAAATAATCTCAAATATGCAGATTCAATATCTCCTTCTTTAAACCCCATGGTGTCAATCAACTCATAAAAAGTGCACAAATGAATATAGGGATCTTCATGATCCATTTCGGTGAATTGATAAGCACTAATCAAGCTTAAAAAGGCTGGCTTCATCTCCAAAGATTGGTTGGCTGGTATCGCAATGCTGGAAAAGTGTCTCAGACCTTGACCTTGTTGCATAGCATAGTCTCCGAGTGTTCTTCTAGGTGTGTTTGCTCTTTCACCCTCCATGTCTTCTATGATTGGATCTGGTAAGTTGGGTGTGGGAGAAGAGTTGACTGATTTTCCTGTTGCTTGTTCTTGAATTTCCCTTCTTCTTTTACCTCGATTCCTCCGAGCAGCTTTTTCAATCTCAGGATCAAATTCTAATTGATCTGTAGATATATGTCCTCTTAAAAGCATAAATCAAAGAACAACTCAGAAAAAATTAGCACAGGACAAACAATAAAAAGAACAAATTTAAAATAACTAAAATTAAATTATTCAAATGCTTAATAAGCTAGACAAAAAATTTCCAAGGAACATCATTCCCCGACAACGTCGCCAGAAATATTTGTTGGCCTTTTGACAAGCTTACTAATATTATCAACCACAGTACAATATTTCAATAAAAATAAAAGTTGATCCCATGAAGAACGATTTCACTGGAAATTCCAAATCATATGCTTACTAAGTGTATTGACACAAAATTGGTTTTTCATAAACTTTTGGATTGAAAACAAACGGTAAAAAGCTATTAAATATATTTAGAAAAGATTAATTATGAGAACTTAGGATTGACTTACTTCCTTTTCCCTCCTTTGTATAATGGTTAGGTCAAATTAATAACACCAATTAACCTATCAATATAGATGTCACCTACTTAAATCATTCACATTGATTCCTCAAACATGAAATTCAAAAGAAAACCTTGTAAACATAGATTCCTCATACATTTAATAGATTTTCCAACATTAGGTTTAGGGTGTTAAGCTCTCAATACATCCATTACCATTCCTAGCAATCAATGTAGCAAATATTCTTAACCTAATCAAAGGTTTCAAGATATATTTTCCAATATATATGAACATCCAGGATAAAAGCATTAAAAGGCACAAAAGATAAGAATAACAACATCAATAACATAGATTAATATTTCAAAATATCACCAAGATAAAAAAGAGTTCAAAAGAAGTGCACCTAATCCTAAGAAAATGAAGTTAGTCTCTCATGATGGGCATTACAATGATCCAAATGAAGAAGAATTGAAGATTGGACGAAAACTCAAGCAGCTGTCGCGCCTCTCTTCTCAAAACATCTCATTCACCTTTCTCAAAATGCATCTTATCTTTTTATAGAAAAATTTTGCGTCATTCGCTCAAGCGGAACGTTCGCTCAAGTGAAAAATGATGATTTTCGCTCAAGCGAGAATTGTTCGCTTGAGCAGTTGAATTCCCGAGAGCTTTAACGTATTTTCCCGAGAGCTTTAACGTATTTTCACTCAAGCGAATAAATGTTCGCTCAAGCGAGTGACTTCCAAAGAGCTTTAACGTATATTCGCTTAAACGAGCGTTCATCTCGCTTGGGCGAATCTTAGGTTAAAAATCTTCTTCCTTTTTTTTCAATTTTTCTTCAATTATCTTGAAAATTATGATCCTTGCTCTTGTACCAAGGTATTCTGCAAATTCATCCTACATTGTGAGAGAAAAAATATATTAGAATCAACATAATTTAAGTGGTTAAATAACAATTAAAAGCATAATTACATCAACTTTTGTCACTTAACAATTAACAAGTGATCAATGGCAAAAGTTGGTAGACATGTTGAATAAAGGAGCAAATAATGAGAAGATGACAGGTATTTGTAAATCTACACCATGGATTATTGATACAGGAGCTTCGAATCATATGACTGGAAGCATGGAATAAATGCATAATGTGCATGATATTCTGCCATGTCCAGTTGGATTGCCCAATGGAGAACACAAAATGCAACAAAGGAAGGAACTATGTACTTAGGGGGACAGTTGAAACTTACCAATGTTCTTTTTGTCCCGAATTTGAACTACAATCTCTAATTTGTGTCGCAACTTTTAGATGAGCCAAATTGTGTTATACAATTCACTAATAAATTATGTGTATTGCAGGACCTCATTTCAAGGATGGTGATTGGAGTGGGTAAACGTAAAGATGGACTTTATTACATCTGTGGAGCTCAGAGGCTACAAGTTAACAAGGCAGACAATGTGGATCAAATGGAATTGTGGCACAAGCGCTTAGGACATCCATCCTTTAAAGTTACAGAACTCATTTCTGGATTTGGTAAAAATAAGTGTGACAATTGCGATATATGTTTTAGAGCTAAACAATGCAGAGACAAATTTCCTATTAGTGAACAAAGAGCTAGTGATATTTTTGAAATGATACATTGTAATTTGTGGGGTCCTTATAGAACTCCATCTTCATGTGGTGCTTATTATTTTATGACTATCGTGGATGATTTTTCTCGCAGTGTATGGATCTACCTAATTGTCGATAAAAAGGAAGTATCAAAGTCCCTTATTAATTTCTTTACTTTAGTCCAGAGACAATTTAATAAAAGTGTAAAAGTATTTTGAAGTGACAATGGTATCGAGTTTCTTGGCTTGAAAAATTACTTCTTGGATCAAGGAATAATATTTTAAACTTCTTGTGTCCACACACCACAACAAAATGGGAGAGTGGAACGAAAACATAGACATATTTTAAACATTGCACGTGCACTAAGATTTCAAGGCAATCTCCCAATTGCTTTTTGGGGAGAATGTATATTCACAGTTGGTTACTTCAAAAGTGCTGAATGGGAAAACCCCATTTGAAGTACTTTATGGAAAGCCTCCTCTCCAGCATTTGCGGATATTTGGATGCTTATGCTATGAACACAATAAAGGAAGAAAAGGTGACAAATTTGCTGCCAAAAGTAAGAGATGTATTTTTATTGGCTATCCTTATGGGAAAAAAGGGTGGAAAGTGTTCGATTTGGAAACAAGAGATAGTTATTCTCTCGGGATATACACTTCATCAAAAATGAGTTTCCCTTCAATCAACCACATACAGAGGACAAAGATACCGCTCGAAATCTGCCATCTATAACCAATATTTCTCATGAAGATGAAGATGATTTCTATCAGGGCATGACCTTCGAAGTGAGGGGGGACATGATACCACCGACACAACTTCTAAGGTCAATGATGATGTGCCTTTGCTTCATTCTTCCAACAACACAGTGCTAGTGGTTGAGGATAATGTACCCTCATCAACTGAACCTGTCAACACAGACCCTATTGCTCATGATATTGGCGATGATCTGAATGTTGATGTGCCCCGAGCTAGTGACATGCAAACAAACAACTCAAGGGATTTGCTGATTGCAAAAAGTGACCAACTAGGTCGAGGACAGAGACTTAGGCAGCCTTCCTCCCGACTGAGGGACTACGTGACCAACATTATCCATCGAATAAGCCTATCTGCATGTTTGCCTATGCCATCTTCATCCTCAGGTAATCCTTACTGTATTACACAATATGTGGATTGTAGTAACTTCTCCATGGCAGATCGTAGTTTTCTTGTTGCTCTTGAATAGGAAACTGAACCTTTGACATACAAAGAAGTTATGAAAGATGTCAAGTGGCAGAAAGCAATGAAGGATGAAATTTCTACACTAGAGAACAACCAAACTTGGGAGTTAATAGTGCTACCTCCTGACAAAAAGGCTCTTGGATCGAAATGGATTTACAAGATAAAAAGAAAGTCGGATGGGACGGTGGAAAGGTTTAAGGCACAGTTGATCATTATTGGAAATCATCAAGTCGAAGGGATCGACTATATGGAAACGTTTGCACCAGTGGCCAAAATGGTGACTGCCCGTATTGTCTTGGCAGTGGTTGCTGCCAAACAATGGGAATTGCACCAGATGGATGTGCATAATACCTTCTTACATGGTGACTTGCAAGAAGAAGTCTTTATGAAACCACCTCTGAGATTCATTCTTTCTCGACCTGGACTTGTTTGCAAACTACAAAAGTCACTCTACGGACTTAAGCAGGCACCCCATTGCTTGTTCACTAAATTGTGTCAAGCACTCAAAGGTTATGGGTTCGTACAATCCTTTTGTGACTACTCCTTATTTGTCTTGAATAAGTCCAAGATAAATATTGTTGTTCTAGTATATGTGGATGATCTTATTGTGGTTGGAAATGATTATATTGCAATTAAACATTTCAAGGCATATCTACATGCTTGTTTTCATATGAAAGATTTGGGTCCACTCAAATACTTCCTTGGGATTGAAGTTGCCCATTCTAGTTCTAGAATTTATCTCTGCCAAAGAAAATATACCTTAGGCATCATTAGTGAAACCGGTCTTTTAGGTGCCAAACTTGCTGCTACCCCGCTCGAACAAAATCACCACCTTACCCTTGTCGAAGGACCAAATTTACCCCATCCTGGCCACTATCGTCGTCTCATCGGTCG
This sequence comes from Sphenostylis stenocarpa, assembly GCA_963425845.1. Classification (NCBI taxonomy): domain Eukaryota; kingdom Viridiplantae; phylum Streptophyta; class Magnoliopsida; order Fabales; family Fabaceae; genus Sphenostylis; species Sphenostylis stenocarpa. The sequence continues at coordinate 32,361,583 of OY731398.1, read as the reverse complement.
TCTTATTTATTTATGCTTCACGAGACTAGAATTATCCTATTATGTTCATATGCTATCGCAGTTTATGCAGCACCCAAAAGAAGATCATTGGAATGTAGTTCTACGTGTGGTTCGATATTTAAAAGGCAACCCAGGACAAGGAATTCTACTACAACGAGACAACAATCTTCTTCTCAGCATGGTGCGACTTTGACTGGGCTAGTTTCCCTCTCACTCGACGGTCTCTCACAGGTTAGATCATCTTCGTTGGCAATTCTCCAGTATCTTGGATAACCAAGAAACAACACAGTGTCTCGTTCATCAACTGAAGTTGAATATCGGTTCATGGCTTCTACTACGTCAGAACTTAAATGGTTGAAAAGCATCTTACATTGTCTTGGGATAAATCACAAATTGCCTATTCACCTCTACTGCGATAGTCAAGCCGCCTTACACATTGCAAAGAACCCAGTCTTCCACGAATGCACAAAACACATAGAGGTCAATTGTCACTTTGTGCGTGATGCAGTACTTGCAGGTATCATCACGCCATCCTATGTTTCTACTCGGACTCCGATGGCTGACCTACATACAAAGGCCCTTGGAAGAAATCAATTTCATTTCCTAATTGGCAAGTTGGACATTCATAACCTTCATGCACACACTTAAGGGGTATTGGAGGCTGACTAAATATGGAAATATATCAGCACAATATTCACACTGATATGTTGTTGATATATTGTCCATCAAGAATGAGATTTGATTAACAAAATCACAACTAATCAAGGGATTCATTTAGCATGTTTATAAGAACTATATTTGTTAATTCATCTGTAAATAGGATTTTGTTCAGATTTTGTTCCGTAAATATAGTTGCAGTAATATGTATATATGGTTGGTCCATTGTCTAATCACATCATCACACATTCTTCAAGTGATACATTATGTTATAAACCAATTTGCTACTTTCTTTCTCTATTCCTCACTTGCTTAAGTTGGCCTTGCCTCTAGTTACAAAAGTATAGCCTGAGCAGAATCCCTTTTCCATGTCTCATTTGTATTTCATTTATACAAATTCCATGCAGGAGGAACTCAATCCACTTGTATCACCCTTTGTTGCTGAGATGAATCACATTTAATACCAAATACTTTGAAATAATAATGCAACCCTACGTTGTATCAGTACAATTGTTTTGAATAAATATGATTTTTAGACCATTAATATCTCATATTCCCATTATAAAAAATATTATTCTATTTCATCTTGCACAAATTTCAGCCACAATGTAAATAATAACTCGCATCAAAATTACACGCTCATGCTCACTCCATCCTCTAAATCGAGTATCAACATTTTCTGCCAAATATGCAGTATCGAAGTTAATACCAGTCAAAGAACCTGTTGAATCCGTTTGGTGATCCTCTATCCCTGTCCCTAAATTTGGCTAACACAAAATGCAAAAATGAAAACAAAAGACACTATAATCACTATATATAATTGCTGTATTTTTGTATTTTCTCAGTAGACATGAATTAGCAGACTCGTGGATGAATGTTAGCAAGTCTAACAGTGGAAAGAGAATAACCAAAATCAGTCTTTCCATAAGGCACGTTACTTATTATTTGCGTGTTTATAAAGTATATTTCAGTAGTAATATGCAAACATTCCTGATCCAATCTTTCTAGTTTTAAAGGGGTAGTGCAAAGCATCTTGCCAATGAAAGTGTTATAAATTATAATATACAATGCCCAAGTCCATTAAATAATCGATTTATTGAATAGAAAAAAAAACACATAGACGCCCTTTTAAACACACAAACTCATCCAATACCTTTTAAAAAATATTTTTCACTTTTAGTTTTCTTTTTATTAAATAAAATATTTAGTTTTAAATTCATTTCAGTGAGAAAATATTTATTTACTTAAAAGAAAAAAATGAAAGAAGAGAGCACAGAACAATAAAAGTGGACAACGACACAACAGTCCATGGAACCACCGCTCACCGCCATCTCTCGTGTTCTTTAGCCTGCACTTTCAGATTAGGTTGCTTTTTTTCTTTTCTTTTGTTACACAAACCAAACCCATAATGAATGCCTTTGATATTTTTTCTGTTGTAGAAACCAGTTGAGATTTAATCCCGTGAATATGAGCAATCATTTTCTGTAACATAATTTTTAGATTGAATTTACACTAGTATTTGAGAATTTTGCAAAAATTAAAGGAGAGTCTTAATTTTGATTTGGTAGCAGTATAAAAATGAGCTTACTTTGTTTAATAAAAGTTAAGTCTTTACACATTGTCATAAACTTTTGATTACATAGCTTCATTGAATAATACCAATGCATCAAAATTAATGTAGAAAACGAAAAAGTAGAAAAAGCGTCCGTGACACCAACGGTGTACACAAGATGTTTATTTAGCAAGCGTGAACTTTATAAGATTCGAAACGTACATCAATAAAAACCTCGGAAATGTTATGTGTATAAATCTCCCACCTCTTCTTCCTTCCTTCATGTACTTTATTTCTCATCATTACCACCTAGTAACTCTTCCTTGATTAGCTCCGAAATTTAAGAGTACAAAAATCAGTTTCAACAAAAATGGCTTTTCATCTGTTGCTATTATCAGATTTGGGTGTGCATTATTGATTGCTTCATTAGCCAAACAAAGTACGGTGTTTTGCCAACTTACCAAGAGTTGTTTGCCATGGCGAGAGTTTTCAGGGTTGGCATTGCTATAGCACTTGTTTTCAGCAACTGGGTCGATGGGTTCGTAGGTTATTATGATCATCACTTCAATGAAACAGAGTTGTCTTTATTAGAGGCTCAAGAAGCTTCCTTATCCTACGCCGGAAGCAATCTTCTGCTGGTAGGACTCACCCTTCTTCAAAATGCTGCTGCTAAAGGAGCAGGTAATCATCTAATTTCAACCTTTGTTATTTCCTGTAAACTTTCTTTTTTCTTTTTTTCTTTTTCTAAATCTTCTTTGTTTTATTTTTCTTATGACACAGTCTGAAGTATAATTTCTGGTGGCACCTCTCATTTTAATATTTGGTTGTTACATGCAATGCACTTTAGTATGATTGAAATTGTTCTGTTTTCTTTTTAATTTAAATTCTTACAAGTGTTGATTCTGAACTTTTTTCAGTACTAATATTCTTGCAGCTGTCTCTCCATGACATTAATTAGTCTAGCGCGTCTCAATTAATTATCAACCAAGTAAAATATGAACGTTTCTACATGAAGGAACTGCAATATATTTACCGAATAATTGGCATTGAACCGCAGTTTTTAACCATAAGAAGAATGCTGTGGCTTTATTTGGTTACGTATAATTCTTCCTTTCTTTGGCTTTGGCAGTTTGCTTGGATGGAACATTACCTGGATATCATTTGCATCGAGGATATGGATCAGGATCAAATAGCTGGCTTATTAATTTAGAGGTTTACTATTACTTGATCTTTTAATTGCTTTTTGTCTCATTTTAGTTTTCTGTAGTAGATTTGTTCACCGTATAAAACATGCCTTGCAAAAGGTTGATAAGTATTTATTTTGACCCTTGAAAAGCATTTCTTGTGAATTAGTTCTTGGAACACATGACATGACAAGCTGAAAATGTTTAGAAATAAAGAAGTTTCAGGATCTCTAAATAAATGTCATTGAGATTTTTTTTTTTTTAAAAAGCATTAGTACTGAACAACTTACTACTCACCATGCTACGCTGTAAAGGTTTTTAGTGATGTTCATGTGAAAATTCTGTGGCAGGGTGGTGGATGGTGTAATAATATTAGAACATGTGTTTATCGCAAGAAAACCCGGCGTGGATCATCAGATTTCATGGAAAAAGAGATACCTTTTACTGGAATATTGAGTAATAAGGCTGAAGAAAATCCAGGTTTCCTTTCAGTTGAATTATCTGAAATTCTCAAATTATGCTCTCTTTTCCTTGTCATAGGCATTAGCCGTTTTGTTCATGTTATTGCTCCTCATTTTTGTAGATTTTTTCAATTGGAATAGAGTAAAGCTTCGTTATTGTGATGGTGCCTCTTTTGCTGGGGATAGTGAAGATGAGGTAGAGTTTCATATCCTGGTGTTCCTGAAATTGATATTTTGGTTGCAAGACGGTGAAATAACAAACTTATTGCATTACAAATTTAGTATAACATGTGGAAAAGACTTCAGAACTGTGCACTTCATTGCGTGCAATTTGAGAGTGTCACCGTCCAGTCATTGTAGTAACCATGATTTTCAATTTGCAGTGGAAGATTTTAACAATTTTTAAACTCTTGGTACCCTACTGTTTAATGCTAGTTCAAGACTCTTTTGCAGCATATAGATTCTATATTATGAGGGATTGTTTGGTTGAGTAGGTGTAAAGAGGGAAAATTGAAAGTAGAAAACAGGTTAAATGAAGACGAAATACATCCACCTTCTTATGAATTTATTGTATCATCAAGACAACATGGTGATTTTTTCCAATTTCTTCATTCATACTATCCACTTATTGAACCAACCTCCTGGTGAAGCCTCTGCTTAACTTCCTTCCTTTCCTTTCTAGTTCTTCTGAAATCTTTAATTTTAACTGTGTTCTTTTAAATTTCTATGAATGTTTGGAAGAAATTTAAACGAGGTTTCTCCCTTTTTGAAGCTGCGTACTTTGTCTTAGTGAAAAACTGCTGACTTGATTGGGACAGTTTTTGTTGGAGATCTTAAATTTACTAGAAATATAAGAAATTATAGTATATAAGGGGTTTAAATCTCGTCTTACAAGTTCTTGGAAGATGGAATTAGGATTAAATCCGCTTTATATTAGTTTCTTAATTTTCACATCTCCTTAGACATATCTCTTTCTCGGATAAAAGTAAGCTTTAAAACTAAGGAGTGAGGGATTAGAAAGAGGAAATATCATTGTGGATATATTCCACCTGAATTCACTTGACAATCATATATATGATCAATTAATTTAGGGTTGTTCCACTCTATTTACTTGGATAAATTGTTTGTCAAAATAGACTGCAGAACTACAATTCAGAGGGCAGCGTATTTGGGCAGCTGCAATGGAAGATTTGATGTCAAAGGGAATGCGTTTTGCCGATCAGGTTATAGAAACTCGTGTGCATCGATATATACAATACTATTTAAGGAATATTTCCTCTCATGTTATGTGCATCTAATTTTGCTTCAGGCTCTTCTTTCGGGATGCTCCGCGGGTGGCCTGGCTACTATTATTCATTGTGATGAATTTCGTGGTCTCTTTCCAATGACCACCAGAGTGAAATGTCTAAGTGATGCTGGTTTGTTTCTTGATGCGTATGTAGCAAGCTGTACTATTTCGTGCTTTCAGTGCCATTTCCATCATCGTATGACGTTCTTAATTTAGTATCTAGTTGTTTTTCCCTTGGAATTATAGGATTGATGTATCTGGTGGCCGTACACTCAGGAACTTATACAGTGGTGTCGTAGGATTGCAGGTACGACAGCATAATCTATATCATGAAAGCACTTCCATATTTCATTATTTCAGGGTTGTCTTGAAAATTGACTTATGGTATGTGTTTCAACAACAACTACAAAACCAAAAGCTGAAGTTGAATATAAGATGAAATAGACACAAGCATCATATCTTTCACGTGTTTTTTGCTGAACCTGGGCAAAATCATATTGCTAGCAGTTAAACTTTATTTTGAAAACAATTTTCAATTGCAAAAGAATCTAGACCATGCCAAACAGTTTATATTGTTGGAAAACTTGGTTATTTACACGGGTATAAGTTTGAAGGCACGTTGCTGATAAATATTTGTTTAATCATTGCAGGGAGCGCAGAAGAATCTGCCCCAAATTTGTACTAATCACCTTGATCCCATCTCGGTAATCATTGCCTTGTCCCAAAAATTTAGGAATATCAGTTTTATTTAAAGAATATGCCGAAAAGGGATACTTCATTGTTGCATGCCCTTAGTTGAACTTTCACTGACTTATTTTCTACCCCTTTTTCAGTGCTTCTTCCCTCAAAACTTGATTGCCAATGTTAAGACCCCGCTATTCATTCTTAATGCTGCTTATGATTCATGGCAGGTAAATTGTCTCACTCTGTCAACTGGTAATAAATCATAAATTCTTGAAATAATCATCATTAAATCAGTCGCTGGCAAATTAGACTTAATAAATACATTTCCCTGCGTATCCTCAGATCCAGTCCAGTTTAGCTCCTCCATCTGCAGATCCGCATGGCTATTGGCATGAATGTAGATTAAATCATGCTAAATGTACTGGACCACAAATCCAATTTCTGCAAGGTATAAATATACTGCAGAGAAATAGCATTGATGTACAAGTGGAGAGAAGGCTTCAATAAATTATTCAACCGATTGATATTTTCATGGTCTCTTTGATACAGGATTCAGGACTCACATGCTAAATGTTGTTAAAGACTTCGCAAGATCAAACCAGAATGGCTTGTATATTAATTCATGTTTTTCTCACTGCCAAACTGAGAGGCAGGATACATGGTTTGCTGACAATTCTCCTGTTATTAGGAACAAGGTGAGTCTGACACTTTAGACTGATGCAATGTCAGTGTGACATGTTGACATGCGTTTGTTTTCCTAATGTGATTTGTAGCCATTAAAATGATTAAAGAAAATAGGAAGGAAAATATTAAATGAAGCATATTATTACTAAATAAATGCTATGACGTTAACTAAAAAACATACTGATTCACCTGTAGACACAATACAGAAAGCTATTAATATAACATTGCTGTGGTCTGTATTTGTAATTCCCCTCTGATAATACTCTTTAATCTAAATATGTTCATGTATCTAAGATATTGATCAATATGCAGGCAATTGCTCTGGCTGTTGGAGATTGGTATTTCGATCGAGCAGGTGTTAAGGCCATTGATTGTCCTTACCCTTGTGATAATACGTGCCATCATCTGATTTTCGGGTGAGCCAGGTTTCATCCATCATTTTTTCGCTTCTTCTCATAAGTGGAGGATCATGCTATTCAATTAACTTATGGAAAACAAAAAAAAAAAAAAAAAAACAGGAAGGTGAAAATTTAAATTTTATCTGTCAACTATTACCAACTGGTGAAAGTAGTCTTCATGTTGGAAATGCCGTGGTGCAGCAATAATCAAATGTCATCACTTGGTTCCCTTTTAGCTCGGAATAAAAAAGAACGTGCTCCAACAAAGCTTGGTACACTTAGATATTTGTGTTTTTAACTATCTTAGGAATTCGATTCATGATTGTGCATGTGAAAACAACTTCATTACAAAAGGTAAAACTCATTTAAGTGATTTACGCCTTAACTTTTGAAAAATGTTATGAGTTTATGTGTTGTACACCATTAGCTAAATTATCAGTGATGTAAAGTAGTTATAATTTTACAAAGCCCACCAGAGCTGATGTTTGATTCCTAGGGCCAGTCTAGGGCGCACTGCTTGTCATTGGGCTGGGTGTGGCCCAAACTTCCTTATGTTATTATGATTTTCTATTTTTTACTTTTTATTATTTTATTAATAGACTCAATGCTACTTAGCATTAATCAATTTGTATCCAACCATTTCATAAATTTGATTCAACCCACCCTATCAAATTTACCTACATCCCCTTGCTTATGATTTTATTGAGAAGGGATAAACTCGTTTTGCAGAGACCTAAATTTAAGGCACCCAACACCATCAAAGAATATTTTGTTTAAAACGTGTGTTTAAAGTCATCAATTTTTAATTAGAATCCGACATTAACACAGTCCTCAACACTGCTTCGTATTCAGTAGCATGTACACATGCCTTAAAATTCATGGGGCAAAGTATTAAACCTGTCCTTAGAATGTTACCATTATTTGCCTTCACTTTCTTGCTTAAAAACTCATAAATTATCTTTCGCCCGGACCAAATCTTCCGACAAAGTTATTTAATGATCAACACCGTCATTATTAGTTCAATCATTACCAAAATCATTTTATTCATCTTCGTCATAATCAACAAGTTGTTTATTGGTTACTTATCCTTTTTATATAGAGATTGTCTTGAAGACAATAATTAAAAATGAAAAGTGTTGTTTATGCAACATGCTACAAATATATTTTCACCCTAACTTGTGATAAGAAAACATTTTTTTAACAAAATCGTGTGCGTTCAAGAAACTTTCTGAGCTTTGTTTAACAACAATATTAATTACTATACTATGGGAGAGATCAAACATGTGATTGCTTTGCCATTATCCTACCCGAGATTTTTGTTCTGTTCCTGTACAATGATGATTGTAGGGTCGTAGCAAATAAAGCCAATAATTTGGTTCACATGGTTGGAGATTCTAAATCAGAAATGTCTACAACTTAAACAATGAACAAGTGAGGAAATAAACAATTGAAGACTACGAGTTATTGATTGTGTGTGTTCACATGGACAATATAATTAACGAGCAAGTTTCAAATAATTATATTTAAGGGACGGCTCTAGTATTTGTACCCATGACTCCAAAATTTGTCTTATGTATGAATAAGCAAAGTTCAACTATTGAAAAATATTCGTTTTTCTGCCTCACCCTTAATTACATGATGTAAGAACCTTACTTTTCTTCCTTTTCATAAAATGCTTTGTAAAATATAAATAGTTTGTCATGTAATTTGAGAAAAAAAAGGGGGGGGAACATACGTCATTGTCCACCTGATGAATGCTATTTATTTTTTTACCTTTGGTTATGTAAAATAGGAATATCACAAAACGTTGGATTTTACATACATCACTTTCTCAACTCTCTCACGCATAATTTAGCCATTGAAAACAAATACATTGTCGCGCACCAAAAACAAAACACATGCAATTTTATTGGTCCATGTAGTCAATCTATATCTATACATACATGTTAAGGTAACACGAAAAAGACAAGTTTTTTACACGTGTCATTCTCTCGACATGATACTATACCACACTTATAACCTCACTCCTATTTCAACTGTTGTAGAAAAGCAACATCTTTTCACATGCCAAAGCAAAACAAACACAAAATTATTGGCCCGTGTATAGATAGGTCTTTAATTAGGACAAAAGGAGTAACCAAAATAATTTTGTTCTCAAACAAATTTCTCTGTGTAGGGTTTGAGCAACATGGTCTTAACAAAAACCCAGGTAAAGGGTAGAAGGAAAATATGTTATGCATTGCAACGGATAAACGAGTAAGAAGGAAAAATGGGTATATGGAAGAGTTTGCGGTTAGTTAATGCATTCACTAGTAACTATGTATCCGTGACTTTGACTTGTGATTACTGATATCATTTTCATTAATAAACATATTTAGTCGTGTCGTGAGAAGTAATTTGTTGCTAATTATGAAATCAGTTTCCATGTAACAATATAATATAAAGGAAGAGTAGTTTATAAGAATAGTGCAATATTATTTTGGTCACAATATATATGTTAACTTGGAGATGATAATAATTTATTTATTCGTTGTTAATTAATAAATGACATTAACTAAGGTCTTAAATTGATTGTCATAATTATGCACATAAGTAAAAGAAAATATTAAGATTGATGGATTCTTTATTAGTCAACCATTAATGGTTCAAGTATATAGTCATAATCAATATCTATTAAAGTAGCATCGTGTGACATTAGGTATTTAACTTCAAAATATACTAAATGACTTGTTCATTAATTAAGATAATATCCTATCAAAGGAAATGGTAATTATTATTTTATGAAAAGCATATCAGGGATAATTTAACGATAATTTAGCAGTATATGTTAATTTTGATCATAGTTTGTTAGGCATGATTATATATGTAAATTAAGAAATATAATTTATTTAAGAAAGATATGAATTGCAATTTGTGTAATTTTATGATAGAAGGAACGATGCACATTGCTTACTTCATCCCCAACAGAAAGATACGTTTTGTTTAATTTCTAATGTCACTCACTTTGAAAAAGAGGGCACCCTCTTCCCCTTAAGCCTTTTCATCTTCCTACTTCAGTGTCATGCCAGTGTGGGACCCACTCATACACACTCCTATCGTCACAACTTCAAATTCCTACTTTTTTTTTCTATAATCCACTCATTTTTACTTTTAAATCTTTAATATATAATTCTATTAAAACAAATGCTAGTCTTAATAATCTTTTGTCTCTACAAGTTTTATCTCTAAATTAACCAATATGCATGAAAGTAAATCATAGTTTCCCTTAATAGAAGTAGGAAACATCACTATTACTTTGCATGTGTAAAATGTTATTATTATTATTATTAACTCAAGTATAAGTATCAAAAATGTTATATATATAATATAAGATCCATTTACTCGTACTAAAACTTTCGAGACTTATTTTATATTATTATAATTATTCTTTTTACTATAATTATTGAAATGAATAACTATTTTATACTTTAAATTAAAAAAATATTAGTAAAAATAAAAATAAAATAAGTCTCTAATCGTATTTTGAAAAAAAAATATATATATATAATAAATTTAAATATAAAAATATAATTAATTTCATTTTATGTAATAATATTATTTCTAAATCTTCAAATAATGAATATATTTTCATTGATTTTTTTTATACTTATTCCTATGATATAAAGTTAAACAATAAAGATTACTATTTTTGAATTAAATTTAAATAATATTACCTTTTTAATTAGCTTAAAATTATTATTTTTATTTATATTTGAGTTCAAAGACAATATTCTTTTGTTCTCTCACTTTGGAAGAAACAAAAAACTATTTATACAAAGTCGTGTTTCTTCAAAATTAATTAAAAGAGGTTATAATTAAAGTTGAAACAAAATTTAACAATTGAATGTTAAAATTTGAAAATAATATTTTAAGAGTAAACTTAAAAAAAATATATATTATTTATTTATGACGCAAAAGATGCTACACGGTACAAGCAAGAATTATCCAATGACAACTTTTTTATCATTTTCAAATCATATATAATGTCATAAAAAATTTATTATGATATTAAATTTATGTTAATATATTATTTTATTTAAAAAAATTATTAAATTAAAAAAAATATTTATTAAAATAAAAATCTGCCCATCTTTTATTTTTCTCAAAGATGGCAAAGCAGTGGGACCCATGCTGAGTGTGTTGAGAAACATAAGTTATCTTGCTTAATAAGAGATTAGTTAATAGGTTAATCCATCTTCGCGGGTTCACATGCAATAAAATTAGAAGGTTGATTCACTTTAAGAATGTTTTATTCTTGTTCTTATCTTGTGCAAAATTTTAATAAAATCGTTAATTGGAACTGGGTTCTAATTAACACCAGCATTATATTAGATAAGAACTATTATGCCTTGTATTATAAATAATGTTCGTTGACAAGTGGTATTATTAATATTAAAGAATGGTAGTTAGAGTTAAAAAAGATGGTGAAACCGAGAAAGTTACATGGATCATGTAAAACTGATTTATGATATGATTCATGAATCAATAAAATATCTATCCTCGTTTCCTATAACCAGGAGTTAAGTTTCATTACTTTTTGGTTGCGCCTCGACCTTTGGATAACGTTAACATAGGAAAAAACCCGTTAAACAAGTTCTCAAACTGAATTAGTCGGTGTGGAGCCATAAATTTGCTTAATGTGTGTGGTTTTGGTTTGGCCTCGCTTTTCTACTCTACAGTGACTACAATCTTTCAGTTGGGAATTAAAACCGTCAACAGTTTTCGATTGCGTACATTAGAAAGACGTAAATGAAGGGAAGACTAGACTGCTACTAGTGGTCTATGATTTTCTTATCTTCACTGGTTAAGGTGAAAGGGAATGGAGCTAAGTTTTGTCCAAAAAGTGTAAACACTCTTTTATCTGTGTGAGACAGTGATAGACACCCATTAAAGAAAAAACGGTACCACCCCACACACAAAATAACTTCACTGGATTCTCAATTGGATCAAGTGAAAAGCTGACTGTGTAGTAACAAATCACGGACGTACAAAAGATCATCATACTAGATTTCAAACTATGTTGTGTCACACGCATGCTCCATCACCTTAATGGTAACTATTACACAAAATAACACCAAAACAACAAAAACTTAATTCAAAAAAATAAGGCTCACTGTATGATCAATTGTATTTAGATCAATAAGAATACTGTATAAGAAATGAAGATCTATATGGAACAAGCCTTATTCTGTGTTTAATGAACAAAGTGATGAGAAGAAGAAGAAGAAGCTTTAATCAATCACAAATATTAATTATACTGTAACATAATGCTGATTTCTGAGGTTGTCTTTCTTTTTTTTTGGTATAAATCAGACACATTTACAATATCAGAAGAAAATTGTAAAAAGAAAAATTTACAGCACACACCTGCGGTCAGAACTCGCGACAAATTTCTGACCTACTTCACATTGGAAATGTCGGCATCTTGCTCCTCTCCTTGGCTGAGGTTTCCACGTGTTAAGTACAGCCAGTGCCTGCAGGCTACAGGGTTTGTCCAAAAGCAACTGAAAATCTCTGAAGATCTTTGCTATATATATCCGAGGGTTGAAAATGCTGGCTGTGGTGCCAAGTGGTACTTGATTCGTCTGCTATGAAGGCTGTTTCTGGCTTCACCTCATCACTGTAGAGAGGGTGAGTGGTTTGATGCTGCTGCACTGTGGTTCCCAGGAAAAAAGGGGTGTTGTTCAGATACTCAGACCACTTAATGTCTTCTTGATCTGATTGCAAGGGTACCACATGAGAAGAATGAGCATCTTTATTTTCTGCCTTGGTGGCAGATTCTGCTTGCAGACCCCATGTTATTGTGCTGCTATGATCAAGGAAGTTAGTGCTGCTTTGTAATTGGATACTACAGCTACTGCTCCCATTGCTTTTGCTTGCATTGTTGTTGTTACTGAAGGTACTTCCTTCCCAGTTCTGAACCGCATCAGAGGATAAGTTATTAGACTGGAGGCTAGCAGTGGGCTTTACATGTGTTGAGAACACAGAATGGAGCATGGTGGAATTCAGCTCTGACATCATTTGGGAAGAAGTGGAACCTGGAATGAAACAAAGTGGGATACTGTTGGGGTTGGCAGTAGTGAGTCCCATGTTTGGTCCATAGTTTAGGTGCTGGAAAGGGAAATACCCCATTCCCATCATATCAGAACTAGTGATGGAACTGTTGTTGTCATGGCAGGTGCCAAACCTTTCTAGGGTGCTGCTGTTGTTGTTGCCACTGCTGATCTTTGAGGTAGCAGAAACTTCAAGGGGATATCTATCCATAGGCATAGAAGTAGTAGTAGTTATTGGCTTTTGTTTGGGTGGCTCAACAACACTCACCTCATTGGAGGCTTTCTGGTTGCTTCTTTCAGTTGCGAGAGGCTTGTCCTTGTCATTCTCAACCTCCGATAGGGGCTGGTGTGTGTTTGGGTCAATGCCTCTTTGCCTAAGCTTCTTCTTCAGACAGGAATTCCATAGATTCTTTATCTCATTGTCAGTTCTTCCAGGTAACTGAGCAGCAATCTGCGACCACCTGATATAATCATCAAAGTTCAAAACACATACATAAACCATGAAACAAAAATGTTTTACCGACAACCTCTAGAAATTGGTCCGCCATAATTCTCGTAGTGACAACAATCTACAAGACCAAAAGCCAAAACTAGCAACAACTTTGAAAACATAACAGTACCTGTTGCCAAGGACTGCATGAAGTTCAATTATGGAGTTCTCTTCTTGCTGTGAGAATGCCCCTCTCTTCAAATCTGGCCTAAGGTAATTTATCCACCTTAATCTGCAGCTCTTGCCACACCTCTGAAGACCTGACATATACACATCACATACAAACACACAAAGTTTGAGAGAAGGAAAGTTAATTTATTAAATGACTTTTTGTGATGTGCACATGCTGCAATATCTTTTGATAAAGTGATGAAAGATTATGTGTTGCACAGTAGTGGTACCAGCCAGTTTTGGAACTGAGCTCCAACATCCATGGCCATGTTTGGTGATGTAATTCAAAAGCTTCTCGTCTTCCTCTGGAGACCAGAGGCCTTTACGAAGCTTCTGCTTGTAGCAGCAAGAGTGTCTCCCCATGTGCACTATGCCTGCCTTAAGCGATTTGAAATGTTTGTTAAAAGCGGCAAAGTCTTGTGTCAGAACCTACGTGGATGGTTAAGGACACAGAAGCTTTGATGTGAATTAATGGGAAGCGTTGGAGCTTAAGAATTTTGCAACTTGCATAGAGATTCGAATATACAGAAGGAGCCTTATAATAAGAAGGATGATTGGACACTGTCGTTTTGAATTTATATATCTGACCTTCCAGAACTAGCTTCATCTCCTTTCTTCACGGGACATTCCACATAATTGTTTCGGTCCCACACTCTCATCCAACGCTCCTCATGCAATTCCTCTCTTCCATCCAATGGATGAGATGCCACCAAAGAGGATCATATGGTTTGACTTATTTATGCCAATGTCCCACCACCATGGCCATTGCCCTCGCTTTTTCTTTTGAGATTTTTGTTACCAGAAAATAGTCTTTGCACTTTTACACTCAAGAGTTTTACTCTCTCATTCAACTACTACTTACAACCAGTCATACAAGGTGAGTTTGAGGTTTCTGATTCATTAATATGATAACTCTTATTATTTTGAAAGTTAACATTTTTTGTTTGAATATAAATATAGAGAAAGATGGAGACAGAATAGGTTAAAGTGTGTGTTAGTTTATTAATAAAAAAAAGTGATGTAAGAGGTACGTAAAGAAAATAATATGTTAATAAGACGAGAAGGAAAGAAAAGAGTTGTGAATTTTGTGTATACAGGAAAAAGTTAGGTTCCTTGTAAGACGGAAGGAAGTCCTAAAGATAGGTATATGCCAAATTTTGGTGGGTAATTGCTACAATGGTAGCTAGGACGGTTTTCACTTTTAACCGACCTTGGTGGTTATGTAATATGTACCATGCTGCTTTAGAGCATATAGTTGTTATCTCGTGAGTTTGAAAGTTGTGGAGTGTGACGAAATTTCTCCATTCCCATATGACTTAGATGAGATGAGAGAGAAGAAAGCAAGAAACTTGAAGGGAATTTGAAGGAGTGGCATGGCCTAGGCTAAGCCTAGTCCAGGATTAGAAATATGAAGTACAAATAAACCACTAGAAATAAGAAGGGCAAAATTCTCGTGGAAAAGTAAAGGCTTAGAGGGGTAAGGTAAGCAAACAAAGCATACTGCATTAAATTGACGATAACAGAACCTTCTCTAGGTTCTTTTGTTCCTATTGCTGATAATACTTCAAGTTTTGAAAACTCTATAGCCCTTTCCTTTTCTTGTCCAACTTTTCCGCCAGATACTCTTTGGTACAAAACTGACTTCTCTTCTTTTTAGCTTTTAGGGATCATTTTTGAAAAATCATTATCCTTTGGAAAAGTTTCATAATTTGGGTACAAATACAAATTTACTTTTGACAAATGAGCTAGTTAAGGTCACATTTCTTCCCAAAGAAATTGTTGGACTTCAACCAACTATCCAAATGATTCATCATTTTTGCATTTTGAAAATTACGTTTCTTTTTCATTAAATGTGAATTTCTTCAATTTTAATGTTGGAGCTTTACGAAAAATTCTGCGTCAGTGCGGAAAGATACTAAAACCGTCGTTGTTTTATGTAGAGTACTATAACCATACATAATAATAGAGACAAACAACTCTATACAAGTACGACAATCGCAATAATATAACTGTCCCTTTACTTCGCTTATTCAAGCCTGCATCTTTTTCATCCAGACATTAAAGCTTAATAATTTATGTTTATGAAGCACAGATATTTTAAGAAGGGGGTTGTATTTTGTATTGGACGATACTTCTCATACATTACGTGTAAACACATCAAATTTGCTGTGTTACTATGTCTGCATCTGTGTCACGTAGCTACTCTGTATACCGGTAAGTGGTAACCATATATTGTCAAATTCAGATGAACACAAATTATTCTTTGCATGCTTACTTAACTCAAAATTATTCTCCCATCTTGTTGTATTGGATTAGCATAATAAAAATTAAGGAAACATACCGAAGAAAAAATCGCAAGGACAATGTGACTTTAAAAATATTACAGAATGGGAGACAAAAGAAACTAAACATGAAGCATCTATATGGTAGCTATTGCATAAATGATTGTGGGACAAAGATAAAATAAAATTGACCAAAAAGCTAGAAAGTTTAAGTAATACATAATTGATTTCTGTTGAGTAAAGTCTCATAATTTCAGCCTTGTGTACAGAAAAAATATTCAGAAAAAAGTTACCTGTGGTTTAGTTAAAAAACAACTGTGTTTGGCTGATGGTAGCTTTCCCCCTCTCTAGGGACAAATCACAAAAGTGGAGCAGAGAGATCACAGGTCCAAAAAGCCCATGAGCATTCTGACTTTTGCTACAAAAAGTCAATTTTAAATGGCATTGTAATTCGTGTCATCGATGGAGATTGGAGGATTCCTCACTATGTCATTGAGTTCTTGCATGTTGATAATCTAAACTATGCCTTTCACTCTACAGAGTTTGTCTGCTAGAGAATCCAAAAGTTAATAGAAAAATGATAATACCACACACCCGTTAGTTATGTCAGGGACTAGTTACCGTGTTATAACAGAATGATATGTAATGAATAAAGTTGAACATAGTTGATAGATAGTTAATTTTTTTAAATATGTTATCAAGAGTTTGATTTATTGACATTAATAAAATGATAAAATTTATTTTAATAATGTCTATTATCGGTTAAAAGATATAGTATAGTTGTTGATAATAATAAAAATAATAATAATAATAAAGGGACATGATCATCAAGTAGTAAATTAATCAATTCATAGACATTCGCTTCAATATTTCAAAACAGGAAAAAAACTTGACAACAATAAGGTCGCAGCATGTGTCTAAAGTAATGTAAATTGAAGATAGATTGAAAGGGAGACCTGCTTTTTTTATATAGAAAAAATAAAACTAATTACATTACATATCTTGGAATAGAAGTAATTATAGGACAATGTACACATAATAAATTAAACTTTTCCTTTGTCCTTCTGAGATGGCACAATTTGTACAATATTCTCTGCAAGTTATTCGTGGCGCAGAAGAATCCAAAACAGTGTGTTGTCTTCAAGTGCTTCATTTTTTCACTAACACGTTCTAAACCCATAAGGGTATCTTCCTTCACCTCTCAATGATACAAGTTTATATATTAGTAATATAAATTTTGATATCTTTCTGCGATTGCGTGTCTATTTGTTCTGACATTGTGAGCTTCCGAGGCCTAAGCCATGTCCTAATTCAGCCATCCTATTGGACATTTGAATTATAAATAAGTCATCAATGGAAAGATGCTTGATTTCTCCATAGTCCACGACCATACCTCATCATGCACCTCTACCCTTATCTTATATTTCCCATATGAGCTGTTTCAAGAAGTCAAACTCATGCCATTGTAAAATGTTTATACACTCCATTACACTAGCTGTCTATATACGTCTATAATATGTGTCGGCTTCGTTGTCCTTTGGATATTCACAGCATAATAATCAATTGGGTCATTTGATTAGTGAGAAAAATGAAGTTGGTCAGCTTCATAATTGAGCCAATGTTTTCTAGTCGTCTTCTTCTTCCACCCCCTTTTTATTTGTTTTTCTTTTCTTGCGCGAAATCAAAATTGATGTCTATGTTTATGGGACAAATGAAGCAGTCTTGTTTTAACAATAAATAATGATAACTTGTTTTGTTATGATAAACGTTTAGTCTATAGGGGCAAATATTCGGTTCCAGGATAGAGGCTAGGGTGGCACCTTAAGTCTTGTTAGAATACAATTGTTCAAGAAACACGCTTGTATGGAAGAACTGTTAGATGGAATCTCAATATGTTTTACTTTTCTCATTTTGTTTGTTAAAAACTAACTGGCCATTACTAGTCACACAAGGTAAGAGCCAATATGTATGTCAAATTCTGTTGAACCATGCATTTTGATAATCAGAGGCAGACAGTAGTTGAGACAAATCTAATCCAAAATCACTTTGACGCTTTGCTGTGTATTTGTCTCACAAGTTGCTTAGCTGGGATTGCTTTGAAATGGTTGAATATATATGGGAATTTCAGTAATTGCAGCAACTGGTCCCCTGCTTATTCTGCAGCAAAGCCGACTGCATAAGAAAGGAATTGTGTGGCATTATCGTCTATTTGAGAATATGTGATGTTAATCTTGGTAGGCCATACCTAAAGTTAAGCTTATTATTTAGGTCCAGTGCATAGTGCCATAAATGAGAGATAAAGAACTATAAGATGTAAGTATAACACTTTTTTTAAAGATAAGAAATTTTTTATTCAAGTCTCCTGTAATTTGTCCACGAAATGATTGATTACCAATGTTGAAATAAGGTGAAAAACAAAAATCTTGTCCTTACTATGAGCCCTCCCTTACATATTAACAAGGTCCTAGCAATTACTCATAAATACCCTCCCTCCATAGGGTAAGATACTTAATGAGTACTTTCCAGATTTAAAATTTGAAGGCGTAATTTTCAAGCACTAACTAAAATACAAGCAGTAGAGAACAATTGGTAGCAACAATCAAACTTCAACTGGTATTCCATTGCTTCAGTGACACAATATGATTGTAACAGGTTCAGTGTAAATTGCCTCTGTGGCCTTCAGATTCTTTATTGACTACATAAAGCAGAAGTATAATTTGGTTTTAGAAATTAGTTTTTTATTAAAATTTTCTAGAACGATGCAAAGCTGCCTTATCATGTGGGGTGTTTTAAGAACAATTAGTACTACAAACGATTTTAATCATTGAAAACGATGCCATCAAAGTAAAGCAAAATGTGTGATTTGAAATGCTTAAACGCCTACAAGTTATGATATTGATGGGAAGTTTGAGAAGCAAATTTGATAAAGAGATCTTTTTAGATGATCATAATGGGCATTTGAAATAGAAGGAGACATAATCCACTTGCCCTTGAAAAATGAAGATGCCTCTGCATTATCCTAAAAACCAGCATTTCCACATCTCATCCTGCCACAGACAACTAATTGACAAGAAAGAGCAGTTGTTAGAATTCATAATTTCTTGATACTTACCCATTTTTGCTTGGTATAATTGAATTAGCTTGCTAATGGGGGATATTTGATTAAAATGATCAACACCAAACTGTAGAAATAGTTGTAACCACTCTCAAGTTAAGCTTACCTTGCAAAATTTGGTCTCTGTCAAAGTTGCCACCAGAACTATTATTATTAAGCATAGGCCTCAAGTGAAGTGTCTTTCTTGAGTTAGGCCCCAGTAATAAACAAGGAGATTATTCCAGAAGGAAGAAGTGTGTTA
This sequence comes from Sphenostylis stenocarpa, assembly GCA_963425845.1. Classification (NCBI taxonomy): domain Eukaryota; kingdom Viridiplantae; phylum Streptophyta; class Magnoliopsida; order Fabales; family Fabaceae; genus Sphenostylis; species Sphenostylis stenocarpa. The sequence continues at coordinate 32,342,284 of OY731398.1, read as the reverse complement.
TTATGATTTGATTACAAATTAAGCAGCTAAAAGTTTGAAGAGTTTATGAGGTTGTTCCTTAAGAACATATTTTGCTCAGTTAAGTAATTAGGAAATTGCCATGAGTAGGAGGAGTATTAGTAGTACAAACCATGATGGAACAGAATTCGTGGCCAGCGAGTTCCCACCTTGATTTGTTGGATAACTGAAACTAGTAATGTTCACAAAAGTTTCAATCTAAGAAGACCATATTAACCCGCTAAATTGGCCCATTAAGCGTGATTGGAAACACAGGCACATGCAAAATTTATGTGTTTTATTAACACCAACTTAGTTATCTTTAGTCTTGTCAAAGCAATGAGCTATGATGATGACAGAAACATGAGTGTCCCGTTCATGACGTTGCTTTCCATTTATAGAAGATTAAGATCCAACTAATAATGATTATTAAGTTAAACTCTAGAAGGCATTCCCCATTAATCACTGGGATTAGATTAGTTATTTTAGTTAGGGTGAGCATTAGAGATAACGAATAATAAAGAGAGAAAATTGACCTGGAAAAACTGGCTAAATTATTCCAAGGGTTTTCATTGACACATAACATAAGCCCTAACCCCATCAATTATGAAAAGGGTTTGTCTGGTTGAAACGTTCCTTTGTACCCCATCCTTCCATAATTACATTTTCACTTTTGCTTTGTAGTGGGAAATGATAGTCAACTTTATTGCTACATTTACATCATTACTATGGATTTTGGGAGAGAGCTTATGCCTCTATTTCAACTATTTGAGATTCTAATAGCCATTAGCCCTAGGGCTTGAGTCTTCTCAATCAGAAGTTGTGTGTTGAGCTTGGGGAATACTCCACAGATTTTGATTACAAGGGTCTAATCAAACTCAAAAGGAAAAAACATTCAGAACCAGTGCCAGACATTAGACAGACCAATATCTAACTCGATCATCCTTGGACCTTGTACATTGTTACTTTACCAATACAACCATAATTTGTGTCCGCAACATGCCTCTGTTCCATTCTACGCACACTGTCATCATCTTCTTGTTACATTGCAAGCTTTCATCTTGACTTGCATAAAGGATTTATCACCTTGGTCGATGTTAAAATTCCACGCCTGTTGATTCAATTAGATTTTGCCATACTCTCTGTGCTGTACTTTCACATTCACTGTATTTGACCATAAATATATGTTTGGGTAAATATATCATTAAATTTTAATTTAATATGTGTTTGTTACAATATAAGTTTGGATTAGTCATTTGACTCTGATATATAAATGGGATCCAATCCTCTTGTAATAGAAAAATTTGTTCTGATATATCTAAATCTTTTTTTTTTCTTATTAATATCTTATTTGATTAGAGAAAACTCAATTCTTAATAGGCCCTAACACCCATTGTTACTATTTGCACCAACTAGTTTTAGTCGTACACCTACTCATTTTTATCCTCTCATGAACACTTCTTTTAATCTCTTCCCACTTTCTCTTTCTTTCGTCCAACCGGTATCTCTACGGCGTGACCACTCCCATACCAGCTTCATACTCCTTTCCTGTAAAAAGTTAATTACCTTCAAAGAACCATTTAAAAATTTTAGTACGTGGTGATTTTGTTTCTATAGAGTGTTTTGATAGGTAAAGAGAGAATGATATTATATAAATTTGATCTCGACTTTCAAATAATGTGGAACTCAGGAGTATATCAGATCATAACATTTCAATCGAGAACTAAGACGTATATACAAATGGAGGGAGCCTCTCCTCTTAACCTCACGGTAGACGTCAATGTTTTGTTTAGGAATGAGAGTTTTCCAATCTCATATTTGCTATGATCAAAGGCGGATCTTCTTAAGAATTAAAGGGGGTCTTCGTCCCCAAAGTTTAATAACTTTCATATGTATTTATGATTTTAGTTTATCAAATTTTGTCATCTCACATTTTCATATTCATTAATTATTTATTAATAATATATTATTAGTCTCCCGAAATTAATGGTTAAAATCTATCATTAGCTATAATAATTTTGTTGGGGTAAATTCATATGATTGAGGTATTGTTTGCTTTGAAGTTGTAGTTAAGAACAAAATCATGATGGATTAGAGTTTCAAAACGGACAATAATTCAGACATGAGAATTGGTCCTAATAATATTATCATAATTAACATAAGATCGGGACACTCTCGTTCCTAAACAGAACATTGACGTCTACCATGAGATGAAGAGTCGAATCTTACTTTATTCCTACTCCTTAGTCATCGACCGGATGTTATGTTTCAATACAGTAATACACTTATGAGTCTCACTTATTTAGGAGTCGAGACAAAAAGTAGTTTATATATACCCCGCTTTTAATCTATTAAGATACCTTTTAAGATCAAAACTATAATGAACTAGAATTTCAAAGATATTACCTTAGACATGAAAATTTATAATGAAAATATTATAATAAATATGAAACTTAATTAAACACTTTCGTTCCTAGACGAAATACTTATAAAATCTTCTAATAAAAAAATTAACATTAAACTTTAGTATAGAAATACCAAAATGGTTATAAAAAGAACTTTAAAATGGTCATGAAAGATTTAAAATAGGATCTTGATTAACGTACAAGAGTAACGAACAACAAGAGTAATAGAACAACAGTGAATCAATTGACTCTTATGATAAGCTAAAGCCACAAATTAGAATCAGTTTTCTTCAAGCTAACCTTGATCCATGACAACCACTATTGTTTTCACAATTTAAGATCCACGTTAACAATTTGTGACTTATTTCCTAGGATTGTTTTTCCATTTCTAATTATTATTTTTGTCTTATCTTTTTCACCTGCGATTTGAAAATTTGAAAGAGTAAAAACTACTTTAAATTATTTGATAATAAAATATTTTATTTAAAAAAAATTGAAAGAAAAAATTCTTAGATAATAATTTAATATAAAATTTCAACTTTCATTAAAAGTAAAATTTAAAATATTGCAATTTTTTTATAAATTTATATTTATTTTTTATATTCTTTCTTTAATTTCGTTTCAAACAAATATTGTTTACTTTTCAATGGTATATTATCGACTCAACTAATATTGAGATGTGTTTGGCTAAATCCATTATAACTTGACTCAATGACTTACTCAAATAAGTCTGATTTAATTCAACCAAGTCTAACAGGACATAACTCAACCAATTATAACAATTCATTTGTTTAGATTTAACTAGGTCTTTCTTGATTAGGTATTAACATATCTCTCTAGAATGATCTAACCTGATCAAACTTGACTCTTATTCACTTGAACCCAACTTGCTCCCTTATCAAGCTTAGTTCAAACCAACCTTCATATTGACCCTCCCTAGTCTAGCTTACCTCGACTCATCTCAACTTGTTTGAGCTCATCTCGGTCTATCTTAATTTGTCTTCTCCCATCTTTGTCTTGTTTATCTCAACTCAACTTATCCTGATATTATCAAGTTGAATTTGACTTTGACTTATCTCAAACTAAAACCTCCTATATTTTCCCAAAATTGCTCAATTCATCTCGATTCAACCTTTCTTACATAGTTTTGTTTGACGCAACCCAACTTAACCCAATAAGTCCTAACTAAGCTCGATCACTCATCCTTACCCACCTAACTGCTGGGTTTCACAGAGAGAGAGGGGAGTTTGAGAATATAGGCTGAGCGAGAAAGATAACATGCACAAAAATGTACGGAGTAGTTCATTTTATTAGGTGATGTGTCTTGGTATTTATACTGCATACCAAGTCAAACTAATATAACAGAAAAAAAAACTGTTAACTTAGTTTTTAATCACATATACTAATACTTCTCCCTGATTCAAAATACATTCAAATATATTATTCAAAACACAATACATTTAATGTCACCCTCAAGTACTGAAATCTTTTAATCTTCAATAGCTTGGTCATGATGTCAGCCAGTTGATTTTTGGTCCTGCAGTGTTGTAATTGAATTACCTCCTTGCTTACTTGATCTCTCAAAAAATTATACTTTGTCTCTATGTGTTTACTCCTGCCATGAGACACTGGATTTTTGCCCAGGTTTATAGCAGACTTGTTGTCAACAATTAATACAACAGAATATTAATAACGAACCTTCAACTTAGTGAGAAGAGAAAGCAGCCATTAGGCTTGACATGCTGTGGAGCAAGCTGATATATATTCAACTTCACAGCTTGATAAGGCAACTACTGTCTATTTTCTTGAATTCCAGCTAAATGTTGAGTCATTCAACATAAACACTTGGCCTATAGTACTTTTCCTGTCAACTTGATCACCACTCCAGTCAGAATCTGAGTATGCAACCAGCCTTATATCACAATTTTTACTCTTCAGTAAACAACAACCCATACTCCACAGTCTCTTTTAAATACCTTAATATTCATTTTGTCGCAAGCATATGAGACTGTTTTGGTCTACTCATGAACCTGCTCACCAGACCAACACTAAATGCTATCTCAGGTCTGCTTTGGATATGAATCTCAGACAACCTACAATCTGTCAGTTTCATTTACAACTTCTTCATCTTCATTTGTTGCTGAAAGTTTCAAGTTTGCCTCTGCAGGAGTTGTAGCAGAGTTACACTCCAGCATATTAAACCGTTTAAGCACCTCTGTTATGTACCTTCGTTAGTGTATAATGATTTCATTCTCAGTGTAAATGAACTTACGCCCAAGGAAATATGACAACAAAACTAAGTCAATAATTTCAAATTCATGTTTCAACTTTTTTTTAACTAATTCTATGTCATCTTCATTACTTCTTGTTATCACCAAATCATCAACATAAAGACAAATGATGAGGACTTCACTTGACTATGTGGTCTTCACATATACATCATGCTCCACAATGCATTTTTGAAACCCAACACTACTAAGAAATGTGTCTATTCTTTCCTTCCAAGCCCTTTGAACTTGTTTTAACCCATATAAAGCTTTCCTCAGTTTAAACATTTTTTGTTCACTTCCCTTCACCTCAAATCCAGGGGGTTGCCTTACATAAATCTCCTCATCTAACCATCCATTTAGGAAGGCAGACTTGATATCCAACTACCACAGTTTCCACCCTCTAATATTGGTCAAAGCAACAATCAATCTTATTGTCTCTAACTGTGGCACAGGGGAAAAAACTTCAGAATAGTCTACTCCCATCTTTTGCATGAATCCCTTGGCTACTAGTCTAGCCTTATGTCTAGATATTGACCCATCTGGTTTCATCTTTACCTTGAACACCCACTTAACAGATATTGGAGTTTTGTGTGATGGCACATCTACCAATTCCCAAGTCAAATTTTTGTTAATACCCTCCAGCTCTTCTTCCATTGCTTTTACCCAAACCTAATCACGAATAGCTTCATCAAAGCTAACAGGCTCTATATCAGCTATAAGTGCCAATTCTTGAAGCAAATCTCCATCATTGATAATTCCATCATCCGTGTAGCTTTGATAGTTAGTAAATCTAGATGGAGCCTTTCTGTTTCTTACTATTTTGTCACTCATCTTCTGTGTTGCAGTACTTCCAGTTTCCTTCTCCATACTACCTTCTTCTAGCTAAAATGGAAGATTAGATGCAGTGGATTTTTGCAAATCTGAAACAGGGTTGCATTCATCAAATATCACATCTCTACTAAAACAAATAGTATGAAATACCTATCTCCACAAATAGAATAAAACACATATTTCCACCTAAAGAAGGTATATCAAATGGTCCACAAACATGTGAATAGACAACATCTAACAAACCTTTAGCTTTTGACATCGTGTGTGAACTAAAAATATTCCTGAACTGCTTACTGATCAAACATTTATCACATATTTCATTTGGTACTATTATTGTAGGTAGACCCGTTACCATATCATGTTTCTTCAAGAGACTCATGTCTTTAAAGTTTAAATGGCACAATCTTAAATGCCACAACCAAGACTCATCTACTGAGACAAATAAACTCTTTGATTCTAAGGTACTCAAACTTACCTTAAAGGTTCTATTATGAGCCAGTGAAACTTTAATTGTCAACCGTTTTGATGCATCAAATACTTCCAGCGAGTTATTCACTATCTTCATAGAAAACCCTTTTTCCAAAAGTTGACTCATACTTATCAGATTACTCTTCATTTCTGGGACATACAACACATCTGTAATCATCACTTTCTTTTCATCTTGTCTTGTTACCAAGATGTTCCCAGTTCCTTCAGCCTGAATCACTCTGTTATCTGCAAATTGTATGGTGTTTTTCTTGCTACTATCAAGTTTCACGAACCACTCACGGTACCCTGTCATGTTGTTTGAACATCCGAAATCGATGTACCAACTATCGCAATCAAGACCCCCTGAACTTGCAATCATCATCAATACCACAGGTTGTTCGTCAGATTCATCTTGTTCCTCTTTGACCATATATGCCTGATTATCACTATTTTTCCCTCTGCTCTCCATCTTCCTTGGTTCTGCTATGCATTCAGTGGAGAAATGCTCAATACGATTACAATTGAAGCATTTGATTTGCTTCCTGTCAATCTTTCGTTTGTCTCCTCTCTAATTTTCTGCCCCTTTCTGCTTCTTGGACGATTCTGCCTCTTCATCATTATTTCTTTCTTGTTCTTGATTTTGACTAAACCTCTCGGAGCCACCTCTAAAATTTCTTCCTCTTCCTCGACCCCAATAACCCCCTTTCAACCAATTGCTACTCTTCTTGGTTGCTTGGGCTTGCAACGCCTGATAGTCGTTTAGCTTGTCAGTTTCCCTTTTGAGTAACCTCTGTTCATGGGCTTCTATGCAACCCTGCAAATTCTACCTTCAACTCATTAATCTTCTTGAACTTTTCAATTGTCACGACAATATGATCGAACTTAGGGTTCAAAGTTTTCAAGGTTTTCAAGATTTTCTCTACGTTCTTCAATTTCTCCGCTCCCTCGCTACACTTCTCCAGTATTTGCCACGGCCCATGTGAAGTTGCAGCTCCTGCAATCTTCTCAAAATGGGTTTCATCCACACATTGATGAATCAGAAAAGTGGCTTTACAATCCTTCTTTTTGTTCTCCCGATAAAGCCTCTTCTCAGCCTCTGTGGCCCTCTCCCCAGGCATGGAGAATCCTTCTTCTACGACTTCTTGATATCCAAGAAGTGCTTTCATTTGAACGCATGAACGATCCAATTCTTGCCATTAAGACTAGGCAGATTTGATGAAAACACACTAGATCCTATCAAACATATGCTCTTTATACCAGTCATTGGGTTTTTATAGAAAGAGAGAGAGAGAGGAGTTTGAGAATATAGGATAAACGAGAAAGATAACAGGCACAAAAATGTAATAGCAGTAGCTTATTTTATTAAGTTATGTGTCTTGGTATTTATACTGCATACCAAGTCAAACTAATATAACAGAAAAAAAAAACAGAACTGTTAAACTTAGTTTTTAATTACATATATTAACACTAACAAATACTGACCCTACCCAACTCAACTCAATTTGACTTAACTCAGCATGATCAATATCTTTGGAAAGTTCATCCTTACATGGTCAATTTCATCTTAGATTTAATATGACATAATCCAACTTGTCATGACCTACTTCAACTTAACTTGATCTATGTGATTCGGGACCAATTCCTAGGATCATGATGTCAAGTCTAATAATAATAATAATAATAATAATAATAATAATAATAATAATAATAATTATTATTATTATTATTATTATTATTATTATTATTGTATATGATAGAAATTAAAATACTTTATTTAAGTTTTAAAAATGAAATTTAATAAATTTATCCAAATAAAACATTTAAAAAGTTAAGCAATTTAAAATAAAATTAATTCAAATTTAATATAATTTAATTTCTTAAAACTTGTAAAATTTTCTGTCACCAAAATTCAAATATATTATATTTGAAATGAAAAAAAAATTATGTTTGTTTGGTTATATATATATATATATATATATATATATATATATATATATATATATATATTCTAAATATAAAAATTAAATATTTGTTCTTTATTTTTATTGTAATTTTTTTAATCTAATTATACAAAATAATAAATCATCTTAATCATTTTTAAAAAATATGAATCATTTATATATATTTTTTCACTGTAATTTTTTTGATCTAATTGTATAAAATAATAAATTATCTTAATTATCATATTAAGAAAAAAATAATAAATGGTGAATTTTATATATATATATATATATATATATATATATATATATATAATCATGATAAATATTTTTGAGTTACGTTCATTCTTCTTCCACTTTGATTTTTACATTTTTTCCACGATATTTAATTACAAGAAAAAAAATCATCGTAAAATACTAATAATTAAATTAAAAAGTCTCAAAAATTAAGCATAACAATTAAATAATTTATTTTCCGTAATGCCCCTAAATGGTATCACCGCACGGCGCAAACGAGTTTTTTTTTTTTTATCAAGATGGCCTGAAAACCCAAAGAATATTGTCTCATACGCAGGGCACCACTTCTCGGTTGCTCTAGAATGCTAATGTCTGATAGAATATACACATATTATTAATTAATACAGGTAATTTTATGATTTTGATTGAATAAGACTCTAAAATGAATGCAAATATGTTTTGTATCCAAAAACTTGCTTAATTAGTCCAAAATTCTCTGTGAAACTCTAGATATATCGAACTTGCCGAGACCAGAAAGCAACAGAATTTATTAGCCTAGCCATAGTCAATGCACCAATCATAGCCTACGAGTACAAATACAACTGAATGATTAAGTTATTCTAATATAACACTCTTTACTTCATAAGTAAATTTCTAATATATCAGGTGCATCCACTGATACTTACTACATTTTATTAATCATGAGGTTACCTTCTTTACTGGGGATTAGTAGCTCCTGTGTCTTTCGCCGAAGTGTCATGACCACTATTACGTACCAAAGTTGAGTGTTCAAACCCACCAATTGTTGCTTCACACTACCAAGACAAAAATGGACATAAACATCAACATGGCTATCACTTACAAAAAATGATAATGGAAGCGAAAATTTCAATTGAATGTTTAACCAAACCTTATTCCCAACCCAGATATATTACACAATCTTACGAATTTTGTTACCAAACAAACCTGTGTTGACATCTTAGTCGTTGAGCTACAACAATTGGTGTTTTGTGCATCTTGTGAATTCGCATGTGGCATAGGATCCTTTAAGCTAGAGGCTGAAACCGAATCAACATTTTCCTTAAGTCCTGTTTCACGGGCATTTAGTCCTAAAGTCGATGGTCTCATAAAGGGTTCCCCTGGAAATGAAAACATGGGAGCATGTGGCATTGGCATGGGGTGAACCTGACTTGGAAGCCCAAAAACTTGAGCATTTGGTCTTGGCATCGTGGAACCAGGTGCATGTGCAATGGGAAATTTAGTTCCTTGCATTTGGGGTACTTGAATCATTGGAAATCTAGAAGACTCAGCATTAGCATCATGCAGGCCCATGCCCATGCCACAACCCACTCCTAACCTCATTTGCATGCCAACACCTATAGGAGAAAAAGGGCCCATATGTGCTGCATGCATGTGTTGGATTCCCGGAGGTAACATCATTGCAGGCAAGTATAAACCAGTTCCCATTGACATTATCTGTGTAAAAACATCGGAAACAGTCTCACCATACAATGGATCATACATAATTTCATCAATCAAAATTCAAAGGATCAATGGAAGAAAGAATACTTGAAGTTGGAGTTGAAGTGTTTTGAGATACTCTATTGCCTCATCCAACATTGAAGCTTTATCCGTCTAATACACATGAAATCAGAAAACTATGATAAACTAGAATATAAAAATAGAACTTAACTATGTTATGTTGACAGAATAAATCATCAAAAGCTTTTTCTATAATTATAATCAAGGCATTGAAACTGAAATTCTGCTATTCTTATCATGAACATTAGTGAGAGCTCATGTTTTATATTCAAGTTGAAAATTTAATTGAAAGCCTATATAAACAAATGCTAAACTTCAGCATTGACATGTTATGCTGTAAGTCCTCACTAGCATGGATATAATATTAATTACTACTGTTAAACGCGTGCTCAGACCTAGAAAAAAAAAAAATCAAGCAAAACATTCGAAAGTAACTTTATCTTAAATTTTCTTTCAAGATTATATTTTTCTGACAACTCTACAAGAAGTTCCAAAGTTTTTATAATAATATTATAGGTTCCATCAAATAAAACAATCAATAACATATCCACTTAAAGCTTAAATTCATAGTGATAATCAACCTACTATAGTGTCAAAAACTTTCAAAGTGTACCAAGCAAAAACGAGAAAATAAACTTCCACCTTATTGCAATTTGGTATTAGTTCTTGTAATGCACGCATCTTCTCATTGATCCTGTCTCTTCGTCTCTGCATAAACAAATCCCAAAATTTTACTATCATATACATCAGAAACAATATAATTAACAAACATTTAATAAGGAACATTCGTTATAATTTAATTAACACAACACAAACAGCAGATGGTCTTGCGTACCCTTTCAGATAGATTATGCACTTCAGCTGAACGGCTTCTCTTGGCTCCAATTCGTCGTGCAGGAACCTCCTTTCTAACATCAACTGATTCTTCCTCAACATCCTTGAATTAAAAAGAAAGAAAGTTATTATAGTGGAACGCCATAAACAAATAAGAAAACAATATTAACATAAAAGACACAGTAATTCTAAGAAACTAACATCAGTTTGGCTATCAAAGTCCTCTGTGTCTGTACTTTTTCTCTTCAAATTTTCATTTGGATCCTTCGAACCCCTCCCTGCACCATTGCCAGAGCAAACAGAGGAGGAGACTACAGCTGGCTCCACATTTTTTCCAATAGCTTCCTTTCCTTTATTCCCACTTTCTCCAACGACCCCAATTGAAGTTTGATCAATCCTGGACACATCTTTGCAAGAAGGGTCACACTTTGTAGAGACACTACCATCCTGCTCCAGAGTTTTTGGCTCCGTAACCTGATGACTTTGTATGGATGCTTTCTTTGAACACTCGCCACTTAATTCAACTTTCGTTGATTCAGAAGGATTGGTTACACTTACAGTTGCAGCAGCAGCACCTTTAATCTTTAGTCCCACAATTCCTGATCTTGATGTCAAGCCAATGTTCTGAAGGTAAGCTTTGACAATAGCAGCAGGCTTTGCAAAATGGGAAAAATTCATCATGTTGGAACTATTGCTACACATAACTGGACCTTGCTTCTCCATCTTCAAGCTAGAAAAACCACTTGAGGAAGATGGAATAATATTTGTATTATTTTCAGCTATATCTGCCACCTTGGATCTAGCTGATGCAAATAGAGTGTTTTTATTAGTGTCCCTAAATACCTTACTACCACTATTTCTTCTATCTAACGAAGAAAAATTATTTGATGCTGAAGGCTCATTCATGGTGACCCCATATAGTTCATGCAAAAAATCAGAACTATATCCATGTTGCAAAGAGTCATCCATTCCATAATTCAACCAAGGCATCACCATGTCTTCCTCTTCTTCACTCAAATCCACCTCACCTGAAGGGACCAACCTTCTAACTTCATTCAACTCAGCTCCCAAATTCCCATACTTCCCCATCCTTGTGATGGTAACATTATTATTGTTAGCATATCCTGGAGGAGTGTGAGATGGTGAGCAATGAGATGGCAAAGTTTTACAATTTGGGTTCATTCTTGCTCTACTGGACTGACCCTGTAACGAAATCTGACCCTTTTTCCAAACCAGCTCAAACAAATCATTGTTGGGTCTGCCACAAAGGTAGGGTGAAAATAAAAAAGAGGAAACAAATCAGAGAAAGACAATAAGATAAAATCAAATGGGATTAACAAAAACATGCTATTGAACTTACGCAGAAGATTGATCAGGTGCACAACTGTTATTGTTCATCTTTTCAGTGTTAAGTTTCCCCTTATTCACGCGGTGAAACTCATGCAGAGGCATGAGGAACTACTGTAAAGAAACACTCTTATATTAAACTTAGCCACTATCGTTGTTGCATCCTACATCAATACAATGTTAATAGCGAAGTGAGAACCACCTTTCCCCAGCCCAAACATGGAAACCTGACGCTAGCCCCACCACGCTGTTTTGATTTGAATATAGAAGGGGAAAGATACGAAAGTAACAGCAATAAATAATTATTTGTGGAACATAAAATATTTCTTTTACTCCACGTTAGGAAAGAACAGTAACACACAGCTAAATAAATTAATGACAGAGAACATCAGGGTCAAACCAATTCTTTAATAACCATATATCATAAACAAATTAACATTGTCAAGTAACGTAAAAACCTCAAGACTTCAAAATGATTTGCTCTAATAGTTGTCCAATGAGCATTCAGTTCAAAATATATCCCTAGTTATAATACTATATTTCTATGGACCACACCACAGTGACACTAGTTCAAGGATGATAATTGAGACAAGACAAAGGGAGTGTAAATAACCAGAAAGACTAAAACGCTTAACAGGATATCTTAAAAAGAAACAAAAGTTCTTGACCCACAAATTTACTTAATGCAATAAAATAGAGTGATGATGATGTATTAGCAGTTCCACCTTGGGAGTTAATAAGTCACCGCTCGAACATAAGAGAAACCTCAAAGTTTCAGAATAGGAAGGAACGCAGAAGGCGGCGAGGAAGTTGCAGTGGAAAGCATTAAGAACAGTAAAGAACAGAAGAGACATGTAACATGTAACAGAAGACAGAGAAAATGGAATAGATTCAGGAGTTTTCTTTTTTCAACTATGGTTAATCAGGTGATTGTAGTGGTTAAGGTTGTGTGGGGCCCTCATTCTCTTGTGTGAAATCAATCTCATACAAATCCAACGGTTACCTTCAAGAAAGGCTCACGAGTGACTCACTAACATCACATGCCTATTGAGCGAGTGAAGCACATGCATGTTTTTGTCCTACGTGTGCGAACTTGGGAGAAAGGAATATCATAGTTTTCATTTTCTTGTTTGATTGTTTCACTCTTTGAATTTGTTGTCCTTCCAAGATATGGTAAGGGTTGGCAATGATAGCTCTGTGACTTTTGTGGTGGGTGCCTGGTGCTGTGTTTTTGTCACTTTAATAGATTAAAATGTATCTAATTTTTTAAATAATTTATATATGTGACTGTAGTTTCAGTAATTTTTTATCTACTTTTTGAATTTCTTGGAGAAGATAAAAAGACTATCTGCAGAAAACAGAGAAAGCGATTTGGCACCAAGATGAGAGAAGTGGTCCATCCTATAATGTCTGGAACATATGCCACATCATCGGATGAGTCAGAAGAACACTGGATCCGTTATAATCATCATGACGAAGACCAGTTTGTTGTGGCGTGGATTTCACATGATTTTTTCTTTTCTCTTTTCCCTGTGTTTTAGATGAGATGTGATTGTGACGTGAGCGTGTATTTGTATTTTAATGTTCAACCGTCCACTTCCCTTCCCTTTCTCATAATTTAGGATGTGATTTCTTTTTGTTTTCTTCTTCTTATAAATTAGTGTTAATAAAATCAGTTGATAAATCTCGATTAAATATACAAGTGAGATAATACAACACATACTTTATAATATTAAATTAAGGATCTCATGATAGATTAACAATGATGAAATTAATTATTCTGATTTAATCATTCAATAATATTATATCACTTATTCTTAAGTTGAGAAGATATCTAAGGAGTATGTTAAAAATTTATATTAGTAAAAATTATGATATCATAATAATATATAAGTTTATTGTTGGATAATAACTCTTAATAATATTAAATTTATTCTAGACTTAATTATCGGATTAATATTAAATCATTCATATTTAATGTGAAGAGATATGTTGTAAAATTTTAAATATAATAATATATAAGAGAATCCAATATTTATTTTGTTAAGATAATTTTATAAGATTAAATTAGATATTTCACCATTCAAAAAAATTGATTTTATAAAATTAAATGAAATATTTTCTCATTTCAAAAAAATCTCTTCATTATTTAATAAAATTATACTTAATTATATTCTCTTAACTCAATAATACTTTAGGCATAACATTACAAAAATCGTTTAAATCGTGTTACATGATTTTAAATTAAAAACTCGTCCAACGTAAAATAATTTTGTGATAAAAAAATAAAAATCATGTTTTTTCTAATAAATTTAACGTAGTTTTTTTTTAAGCTTAAGTTGTACTACGTAGTAGTACGATTTGAGTTTTGTTTTTTTAAATAATTAAATTATTTTTATTAAATATATATTATTTAAAATTAATAATTCATTTATTATTATATATTTATATTATAAAATATTATATTAATTATTTATTTTATTTATATTAATTATTATCTTATATCAATTTTATAAATAATAGAGATAGAAAAAATATTTTAAAAAATATATATTAATAAATGTAAATTATGTTATATTATTTATTTCAAAATTAATAATAAATATTATTTAGATAAATATATTATTTAATAATTGATGTAAAATAAATAATTAATATAATATTTCAAATAAATATATTATTTAAAAATATATATTATTTAATATTATAATAATAATATTATATATATATATATATATATATATATATATATATATATATATATATTACCTTTATTGTTTATATACTACTTATACAAAGTTTATATAAAATAATAATTAATATAATATTATATATAAATAAATATATTTATATAAAAAATAAATAAATCATAATTTTTTTAAATAATATATTTATCTCTAAAACTTAATTTAATTATAAAAAAACTATAGAAATATATATTATTAATTTTAAAATAAATAATATAACATAATTTAAAAATAAAAATAAATTTATTGATATATTTATTTTATTTAAAATATTTTTTTTATTTTATATAAAATAATAAATAATATAAATAAAATAAATAATAATATTTTATAATATAAATATATAATAATAAATAAATTATTAAATTTTAAATAATATATTTGTTTAATTATTAATTTAATTATTTAAAAAAACAAAAATAAATTCCTATTAGGTAATACAACTTTAGTTATGCATGAATATAACTAAAGTTGTACTATCAATATAACTAAAATTTTTATATAAAAAAAATACAATACAGAAAACACGATTTTAGTTCCTTTATCCTGAAATCGTTTTACGTTACACCATTTTTTTATTTTAAATTGTGTAACATAACACGATTTAACCCTTTTTAATAAATTTTAAAAAATTTGACCTATACTAATAAAATTCAAATATTTTTAACTCATATGGATGAAAAAGTCAGTGTTTTTGAGATTCTTGTGAAAAATCTACCTTCTCAAACTTATATTAGAAAATTCGACCAATCTTATAAATAAATTAAATTAAATTAAAAAACAAACTAATTTAAATTAAATTAAATCTATTTTATCTAACTCATTTAAATCATGATTTACATAAATTTAAATTAAATTAACTTATAATCTTATGCGTCGATATAGAATAATAATATTTTTTAAATAATAATATTATTATTTTCTTAAATATATATATATATATAATAAATTAATTTAATAAAAAAATTAATTTATGCTAAGAATAAATATAAATAAAATATTTTTCTATAATCTAATAATTAAAATGAATTTTTATTTTAGATAATCACTTAAAAGATGAATGATAAAAATAAAAAATAATTTTTTAACTCTTATATTTTTATTTTTTTATAATTTATATATTAAATTATTATATTTAAAAATAATAATTTCATTAATATAATTAAATTTTTTAAAACATAATTTTTATTTTTATTTAAATATTATTAATTAATTATTTATATATATACATTAATAATTTTTTAAAATTTTTAATTAGAGTAAAATTAGTTCATTACCGTAATATAATATTAAATTAAAAAAAAAACTATAATTCATTTAAAATATAGGTAAGGACCGTTCATTTTGAAAATTCAAGAAAAACCGTTCACAATGCGTTTTTTCTTTTTGTAGAATAAGGTTTTATCATTGTTGAGAATTTAACTAGGTGTTTGATAGTAGAAAAATGTTATTAGTTTTTTCATGTTATAACTTCAGTTATTCTTGACACTAGTGGAAATGGGAGCTTAATGGTTCCAAATTAGGCAAACATGTTCATTTTGTTGAATGTGCTTCAAATTCAATCACCAATAATCCCTACATGAGCACGATCCCTTTGTGAATCGATGAAACCTATTGATATCTCTCACAAGAATTTCTCTTTGAAAGATCTCTGAAGCAAACTTCATAACTGTATGGCAATCACCACAGGTCCTCAAATTCTTTTTTATCCTCACCGGTGATCCAGGTGGGAGGACCAGAAGTCCAAATGCAAGAGCTAATTTCTCACTGTGACACCACAAACTCTGCTCTTCAGAGCCTTCCACAATGTTAGTTGCAAACTGGGTCTCAGCCACATACCCTCTCTTCTTTATCAACTCCTTCAACTTTTGCAACATTTCATAAATCTCTTGTGTCCTTGAATGAGACCTATCATTCACATTGAACACAAAGGTCCTGTTCTTGACATCAATCCAGCTACACCCCGTCTCTTTCCTCACCCCATTGATCCCCATCAATCTTCTGACCTCATCAGCTTCTTCCAACCTCCCATGTCGACTATAGATATTCGCAAGCAACACATAGTTTCCTGGATTATCCGGTTCCAAATCCAAAAGCCTCTCTGCAACCTCTCTTCCTATCTCAACATTGCCATGCTTTCCGCATGCCCCAAGCAAAGCCCCCCAAACAGACGAGTCAGGCTCGATTGGCATCGATTCAATGAATCTCCGTGCTTCCTCCAATCGACCAACGCGACCAAGCAAGTCAACCATGCAAGCATAATGCTCAAGTCCGGGTTCAATGGAATGAACATTAGCCATGGAATTGAAGTACTTAAAACCATCATCAACCTTTCCCGTATGGCTGCAAGCCGACAACACGGAAACAAAAGTAATGTATTCTGGCACAACCCCCTCCTTGAGCATCTCCTCAAACAATTCAATGGCCTCATTTGCACAACCATGTTGATGGCAAACTGTTATCATAGCCGTCCAACAAACCACATTGCAATCCTTAGTTTCTCGAAAAACACCGTAGGCATCAAAGAAACTCCCACACTTGCCGTACATAGTTACCAAAGAGCTCGAAACACGAGCGTTTTTCATATGCCCCGTCTTTAACACATGACAATGGATCAAGGTGCCTTGTGCCAATGCTGCAATACTTGCAGAAGCGTGAAGAAGAGAAGAGCATGAAGCCTCATCCGGTTCCACGCCTTCCCTTATCATATCCTGGAAAAAGGTGTAAGTTTGTTCGAAGTTTTGGCTATGAACACATCCCATGATCATTACATTCCACGTAACAACATCTCTATCTCCAGCACCACGGAACAGCTTAGTTGCATCCTCAAACAACCCGCATTTGCAATACATGTCCACCAGCGAGTTCTTCACGTAAACCAACCCCACCAATCCACGCTTAACAATGCTCCCATGAACTTGTTTCCCAAACCCTAGCTGAACCAACCCAGCACAAGCACTCAACACGCTGGAGAAACTAACTTGGTCGGGATCAAGTGAGAGAACCTCTCTAAAAAACCCAATGGCACGACCGTACAGTTTGTTTTTAACAAACCCCACAATCATGGAGTTCCAGGAAACAAGGTTTCGGTGGGCCATTTGGACGAACACCTTCTCAGCGAAGAACATGGAGCCACAGGTAGCGTACATGTGGAGCAACGCGGTGGCAACAAAAGTGTCAGTGTGGAAGGCGTGTTTGTGAAGCAAGGCGTGGATTTGTTGGCCCTGTGAAAGGAGTGTAGGGTGAGCGCAAGCGGGTAAGATGGCTGAGAAGGTGAACTGGTTAGGGTATATGCCGGTGGTTCGCATCTGGTTGAAAGATGTGAGGGCTTGGAAGGGTTTGTTGAAATGGGAGAGTTGCGTTATGAGTGTGGTCCACGTGACCACGCTGGTTGAGGCGCGACGGGTTGTGGCGAACAAGAGGAGAGCGTGGTTGAGGGAGCCGCATTTTGCGTACACCAGGAGGAGGGTGTTGATGTTGGCGAGGGACGTGTTATTGGTTGTAACAATTTGAGAGTGGATTTGTGTCGCGTTTTTGAGGTTCTTCACTTTTGCCGCCTTGTTCAGGAGATTTTTGAGGTCGGAAACTGAGGCAAATTGGTGGAATTTCGGAACACGAATTTGGTTGCTTCTTCTTCTTGTTATTGGCAACGCAAGTTTCGTAATAATCATCACTGAAACAAGAAATACTCTTGGTTTCTACATGCTAAGCTAACCAGAGCGAAATAATGGAAACATTGGGCCAGGCCTTCAAAATTTGGGTTGGGCTCTCGATCCGTCATGACTCGTAACTAATATTATCTTCCCTTTTTGCCCTTTCTTGTACACTCCGAGAAGGGATCTTTTCAAAGAGAAAATTAATTTATGTAGAATTATTTATGTCACTTAGGAAAATAGATACAACTATTGATTATATGTTTTAAAAATTATGAATTATTTATGTCTTGATTTACTCTATTTTTTAAATGATTTTATTCTTAGTTTGCTTTAAATTAATAATAGTTCAGTTAATTTTTAATTTTATTTGGTGTTTGATACGTTTAATTTCACACTAGTTTTCGAAACAAAAATAGTTTTTGTTAAATATTTGTTGCCATGAAACGAGTATTTATATTTTATGTTGGCGTTGTGGTTGTCTGCCACATGTGATGAAACTCTGTTGCCAGATCATTCTTTGCTTTTGTCGGTTCACTTCATTAGAGTTTCACTACCTTAAATCTTCTTATCATCAATTATTCATAGAAATATTTGAATTTGGCTCCTTTATAGTAATTCCAAACATAAAAAAAAATGTGGCAAAAAAGGGTGGATCCACATTCACATGTGAGGACAATTTTGTTGATTGGTCCATGGGATTGTGGTTCTGAAAAAGATTAAAAGAATAGGAATGTGAAGTAGCTGGCACACGTGATGGGCCAGTTCTAACATTTATGTGTACTTAGCTTAACCACAACAAAAGCTAAACAAAATAATCAATCAATGCTTCAGACATTGTCTTTCTGTTTCGAATCACTTTTTCATAAGTATTTAAATGCTTTTCAAAGAAAAAGCTAAAAGTAAATTAAAACTACTTCATATATATAAGTGATCATTTTTAATTAAAAAAAGTTTATAAGATATAGTTTTTACAAATTAGTTTACTTATATGTTTATTTTATTTTATTTTTTTCTAATAATAATTAGTGAAAATATCATCCAAATATATGTTAATGAATAATAAACTTGAGACCTTTTTTTACACCCGAATTTCACACTTGCATCAAAAGGATTCATCTTTATGAGTTATTTCTCTAATATTAAGAGTTATATTAATTATATAATTAATTTACAATTTTGATATGTCTTTAATAATTTGATTCGGGATTTTGATCTTTTTATTTTTATTTTTTTCTAGATTTGTAGTCTTTACATAAAAAAATAACAATTTTGGTATAAATTTTAATTAGCATATATATATATATATATATATATATAATTTGATTTATATTTTAATGAACTAATTTACTTTTATGACACTTTAAAAAAATATAAAGTTTAAGGTTTAATTGAAAAAAAGAAGAAGAAATAAAACATGTGTAAAATTGAAACTAACTAAATTTACAAAACTAAAAAGACATATTGAAATCATCATCATCATTATTATTATTATTATTATTATTATTATTATTATTATTATTATTATTATTATTATTATTATTATAATAAAAGAAAGATTATCCCATAAAAATATTCGATTTAAATGATATGAATCGCATACACCATTTACGCAATACACGGTCAGGAATCGCGTGCTTGTTAATGCTTATATACAAATAGTCTTTGTACTCATAGTATTCAGATTTTTTATTTATTTTTTGTATAGTTACATATTACTATTAGGAATTATCTATTCACTTATCAATGATTAAGAATCTAATGAATTTTTATTTATTTGTATACACCCTTAAAGATCATGATTAGCTTCAGTATATCGATATATTAAATATGACAAATTAATTTAATCATGTAAAAATATGTTAAAATGAAGATTATATAAATTTATCAATAATTACGAATGTTATAAATGATAGGTTTGTTTTGTATATTAATATCAATAGTATTAACTTTTTGTGAGAAATTTCAAATTAACTTATTAAACAATTTACAGTAGATTACATTTTTTTTCATATTTATCATTGCATTCAACAATAAAAATTAAAACTCTTTTGTTGATGTAATTAATTATTGATAATTGAACATATACTTATTTGTGCATGATAAAATAGAGTTAATGTTATTAGTTACTTTTTGTCAATATAGTTTGAAATTTGTTGTTAACCCTGTCAAAAATTAATTGTTAATATTTACAATATTTTTATTTATAAAAGAGTGACCATATTGTCTTTATTTCTCATATGTATTCATTTTACATATGTGGTTTAAAATTTATATATGTATTTTGAGAAAATTAACTTTTGATTTGAATAATAATAATTTAATACATTATTTTATTTTTCATTATTTATCTTCAATATAAGATTATTATTTTTCTACCACAGACTTGGAAAAATCATTTGTAAAATTCACTCATAACATTCAATATGTAAATATTTGTTTATCATTTATTTCATACATCTGTTACTTATTTGAATGACCTAAAAGCTTTCAAACTCCAATATGTTTATTAATTGAAGAGATTAAACTTTATATATATTATGGTGACATATAAAGAAAGGTAATAATTAATTGTTGATGAAGAAAAGAAATTGCATGCAACTGTTAATTAATTGATAAATGTAAATGCAAGGTGGTCCATAACCACAAAGTGGAGTGGTTAAAATGTGTGGCTTATAAATAGAGAGGTGAGGAAAAAAATAATAACAATAATAATAAAATAGTAAATATTATTATATTAAGAGAATCGGTTGTTAATTGATTGTAAACGAGAAAACTGGTTGTCAAATAAGAATTGCTCTCTTTATAAATAACCATCTCTACCCACAGACATAGTCATCATCATTCTTCAGCAGTCTCAACAGTGCCAAATTTGTGCTTCTTTTTTGAAAAATTGAGCAGTTGGCAACGCCACTTCGAAAGAAAAAGCAAAAGGGTAAGAGAAAATGGCAGATGAAAGCACACTCAACTGCATCGATATCCTCCTTGCCATCCTCCTTCCTCCTCTTGGTGTTTTCCTCAAGTTTGGCTGCAAGGTACCATGCACTCTCTGCTTCATTATTTTCTTCTTTCTATTCATTTCTTGCTTCTTCTATATATATATGTCTACTCACTTGTAATTCGTTATCATCATTATCATTGCTTTTTTCTCTGCATATTCCATATACAGGTAGAGTTCTGGATCTGTTTGTTGCTCACCATTTTCGGCTACATTCCTGGAATTATCTACGCTGTCTATGCCATCACCAAGTAAAACTCAGCATACATAATCCACCTTTTTGTAAGAAACCCTTTTTCCCTCTACTTTTTCCATTTTTCTTTAGACTCTGTACCATTGTTTTTGAACTAAACTAAAAGTATATAGTACTCATGCCATGCATGTACCAGATGCGCTGAACACTCTCCTTATAATTTATAACTATTATTATATATTATTCCATATTCTCTTAAGATCTAAGTACATGGTGTTGATTTTACATTATTAAATTACGATGTAACTAACACTGATTAATTATGTGGAAAAAGAAAATGTCATGAAGAGGATTACGATTTTCTGAAATTAACGATTATTGAAGCTGTGTTGTTGTTGGCAAATAATGGTGGTTAGGTAGTATAGCGTAGAACTTACTTTACTTTGCCAACATTTTGTTTTGTCAATTTTTGTTGAGAAATATTAAAGAAGTGGACCTCACTTTTTGTTTTGTGTGAAGGAGGTGGACCTTCTTGTACAGAGTAGTGAAAATCAATGCTTTTTTGTTGGCAGGTGAACAGTGAATAAGTTTGAAAGAAAGACGGATCTGCATGATTCTCAAGTTGGACGTAAATTGTTGATCTTAAATGGACAAACGTGATTCTTTCTAGTTTTCTGTTTATCAGTATCAATATTCCTTTTTAGTGTTGTCTTTTTAATTAATCCTTAGTTGTCTTGTGTGGAAGTCAAATGTAGACGTTGTGCCCTCTCGTCTATTCTTCTATAATTATCTTCTTCTTCTTTTCGTATACGTTAATGTATTCAGTAAGTTTTAATTTTATTTAAAATAAATGTGTTAAATACACTTTCCTTTTCTTTTTCCTTTTCAAATCGATAATGGTTTTGGTGAAGTTTATGAAATCTTGAATGATCTGGATGCATCATTTTAACGTATCTGGCAGCCAAGATATGGGCATAAAGCTTACTCAAAATCGGATCAGAGAAAAGAACCAACTTTATTAGCGATACATTAAAGTTTAATATTTTTACTACATTCTATTAAAATCGTTAGTCCTCTTTTTTTCACAATTTTTAAATAGATTGATTGGTCCCAAGTATATCAGACACACTGCATTAATTAATTAACTAATTAATAAACAACACTTAAAAAAGGACACAAGATTCAAACTGTTTAAAGCATTTTTCACTACTACAAAATATACTTTCTACGTCGTCATTTAACGTCGGTTATAGCTGAGACGACGTAGAAAGTACTTTCCACGTCGGTTCCAGATGAACCGACGTTGAAAGTTGAATATTAAACACATTCTACGTCGGTTCTTAGTCAACCGACGTAGAAAGTACTTTTACGTCGGTTCCATATGAGCCGAGCGTTGAAAGTCGTTTTATTTTTTATTTTTTTCACCCAAAAATTCAATTAAATTTGAAAATTGTCCTCGCAGGATTCGAACTCGGGATTTTAGAATTGGAAACTAATACTCTAACCACTAAACTATTATAATTTCCCGATAATAACTTACAAATAAATTATATTTATATACAAATAAATATATATCCATGTAAATATATATTTATTTGTATATATTTTCTCGGAAAGTATTTTTATTTTTTTTTCAACCAAAAATTCACTTAAGTTAATGAATTGTCAACGACGACATTTGAACCCAGTATTTTAGGGTTGTAAGTTAATATCTCAACTACTAAACTACTACAAATTTTTGATAATAACTTACAAATAAATTATATTGGTATTTTTTGATCGAGGGTGAAAGTGTGATTGACTCTCGCTTGAGTGAAAATATGTTAAAGCTCACGGAAATTCACTCACTCAAGTCTCGCTTGAGCAAAAATTGGTATTTTTCGTTTGAGAGCGAATAACGCGTTTCCCAATTTTATTTTATATTATTATATAAATAAAATTATAAAAATTATATTATGTCATTAAATTACAAACTCATATAAAGATACCTGCTCACAAATTTAGCATCAAATTTTGAAAACCTACTCGACACACACTTTCACTTTCGAGTGTACCCTCACATTCAACATATAAATATATAACTATATAAATATATCAAAATATATAAATATATTTGTATTTATATATTTATATATTTACACGGATATATATTTATTTGTATATAAATATAATTTATTTGTAAGTTATTATCAAAAAATTCCAGTAGTTTAGTGGTTGGAGTATCGACCTCCAACTCTAAAGTACTTGGGTTCGAATCTGTCAATGACAATTCTCTTAAAAAATTAATAAACTTCTAAAAAATATAATATAAAGAGATGGAGGACCTAATAAAAATATAATATAAAGAGAGAGGAGACTTCTAAATAAATAAAGGGGGTAAAGGGGTTGTAAATAAATAAAAATTATTAATTTAAAAAATTATACTTTCAACGTCGGTTCTAATAAACCGACGTTGAAGGCTTTATTTGTAGTAGTGTTTGCATACATAATTTAGTCATTCTGTAATATTTTTATTTCCTTAACTATTGAATAAAAATATTAATACATATTATGGTTAGAGTATTGAGTGTATGTATGTTTTCATATAAATATTAAGAAAATGAACAAAAAAAAAAATTGTTAAGAGATATTGCAGTGGAGAAACAAACTCACCATTGAGGCTTCTTTGTTTGATATATATCACAATTTATAAGCATCCCACTGTAACAACAATAAATTAATAATTTTGTTTTAAGTATTTTAGTTTAACCTCTTTTTCTTTTTTTTAAATGATTTTAATTCTTAAACATTCAATTTAAAGGACTAAAATCATTTTAAAAATAGCTTCAATATGTGTTTAAGATTTTAAATCATATTATTTTTTAATCTGAATGGTTATTTTAATTTTGGAGAACTTACACCAACTTTATTCTAAATTTTAGAGACGAAATATTATTAAACTTAAATTAATTAAATAAGTAAACTTTCAAATTGTTGGAAATATAAAATAACACTCTTTTTTTTAAGAGGTATAATATTGTTAGAACAAGCTTAAAAACACATTTACTTTTTAAGAGGAAGAAAAATGAAGAGAAATACAGGATGAAAAAAAAAACTTTTTCATTCATCACACGTTTTGGATTATATTGTAATATTTTTCCTTAATCCAAAATATTCAGATGATTTTAATTTCTGCAACATTATCAACTTCTTAAATCTTTCATGTTTCAAAGGCTTGGTAAAAACATCAACAACTTGATCATTTGTGTTATAATAATATACAAGCTCCAATCTTCCTTCCTTACTTGATCTCTAAGAAAATGATATTTAGTTTCAATGTACTTACTTTTCTCATGAGAAACTGAATTCTTTGACAAGCTAATGGTTGATTTATTGTCAACATACATCTTTACTGACCTTTCATACTATAATTTCATTTCTTCAAGTAAGGTTTCCAGCCACAAACTTTGACAAGCAACTTCAACTGACCCTATATATTTAACTTCGCAAGAGGAGAGTGTCATCATACTTTGCTTCTTTGAATATCAGGATATTGGTGCATCCAGATACCTGAACAGGTACCCGTAGGTACTTTTTCTCTCAACCTTATCATCACATCAATCTGAATCAGAGTAATCAATCTGAATCAGAGTAAGCTTCAATGCATGATCTATTTTGATCATTCCTAACTAGAAACAATAAAACAAAATCACTTGTTCCCTTAAGATATGCTTGGCCGCAATCATGTGAGAAGCTTGAGGATCGCTCATAAATCTGTTAAACAAATCCACTCCATAACTAATGTCGAATGTATTAGTGCACAAGAATCTAAGTAAACCAATAATTTGTTTAAACAATGTTGCATCAACTAATTTTTCATCAAGTTCTTCTGTTAATTTTAATTTTGGTATCACGAATACTATAGTTGTGTTATAATTCTCCATGTTAATTCGTTTCAGAATCTCACTAATATATTTTCTTTGGTGTAAGAAAATTCCCTTTTGTGTATGCATAAATTCAAAACCAAGGACATAATACAAAATTTCAAGATCTATCATGTCAAACCTTGACTTCATTTTTTCTTTGAATTGCTCGATTTCTTCATTCACATCATTTGTAACGATTAGATCATCCACATACAGGCATACAAATAACAAGTTCTTGTGTTGGGTTTTCTCTATATATGCGTCAAACTCTATTATACATTCACAAATCCTTGTTCGCCAGGAAAATTGTCAATTACTCTATTCCAGGCTACAGTTTCATCTATCACGACATCTCTGCTAATCACCACTTATTTCTTTAAAGGACTGTAAAGTTTGTATGCACCAGTCGGATGATATCCAACTAAGATAAGAACTTCATCCTTATCACCTAACTTTCTTCTTCTTTCATCTGGGATGTGCCTGTAGTTGAGTGACCCAAAAATTCTCAAATGATTCACTGTAGGCTTGTCCCTAGTCCAAACTTCTTCAGGTGTTATAGATTGAAGTTTCTTTATAGAACACTTGTTCAAAATATATTTTGTTATGGTGACAACTTCTCCCCAAAAGCAATTTAGTAGTTCTTTCCCTTTAAGCATACATCTAGTCATATTTAGTAGAGTTTTATTTCTCCTTTTTGTCAAGCCATTATGCTGAGGTGTATAGGGGGTTGTTATCTCGTGTAATATCTTTAGTTTCATAGAATCCTTTGAACTACTTAGAATTATACTCACCTCCTCCATATGTTCTAAGGAATTTTAGTTTCAATTTAGATTGTCTTTCAAATGAGTTGCAAAACTTCACAAATAGAGAAAACACTGCACTTTTTCCTTTCAGCAAATATTTCCAAATCTTTTTGGTAAATTCATCCATAAAAGTCAAGAAATACCTATTACCACCAAGGGATGGAGTATTAAAGGGTCTACACACGTTTAAATGAACTACTCCAAGAGGTTGTTTGACTCTTTGTGGTACTTTGGTCTTGAATGTTTTTCTAGGTTGTTTGCCAATCAAGCATCCTTCACAGGTTTTTTTGTTGATCGAATGGATGACATTTGAAGCACCATTTGTCTACTGCTTAGTTGATGCAAACTTTTGAAATTTAAAGGCCATAGCCAATTATCTTCTTCTATGTTAAGAGTGGACAAGCATTAAATGACAATAGTATTTAAATTTACCTTAAAAGTCATATTTCTAGATAATGGTGCCTTGAGCACTAGTATTTGTTTATCATCAAAGATCTCAATATGGTTTGTCTGCATTATCATGGTAAATTCTTTCTCTAAAAGTTGCCCCAAGTTAAGTAGATTATTTTTCATTGAAGGTATATACAGCACATCATGCATATATGTTGTCTCTCCATTCTTTCATGTGATCATCACTATTCCTATACCTTCTGCAAGGATGGTGCTATTATCCGCAAACCTCACACTAGTGGTGATATTTGGGTTAAAATCAACCTACCAGTCCCTATTACTTGTCATGTGGTTTGAGCACTCAGTGTTAAGATACTAGGAAGAGTAATCTTCTTTACTGCTCGAGCTTACCATAAGCAAAAATTGATTTGAATCAGACCCATCTTCCTCCTATGCCAAGTGTGCCTAATCATTCTTCTTGTATTTGCTATGGATATTATTGTTGTTATTTTGCTTGTCCTTATGCCAACATTCCTTAACAAAGTGCCCAAACTTATCACAAATGTAACACTGGATCTTTCTTTTGTCAATAGACCTCTGACCACCTTGACTTCTAGACAAGTTGCCTCCTCTTCCTCTAGAACTGGAATTATCATGCTGCTCATTTGAATTTCTTCCAAGATTATAATCTTGGGAAGTTGAACCGTATGTTTCTGCATTCCAATCACCACTTCTACCTCTTTGTCTTCCTCTTCCTCTTTTATTCCAGCCACCACGACCTCTAGACTTGTGGCTGGTTCTAACTTGAAATGCTTGTTCTGAAACTTTATGATTATTCTTTCTTTCGAACATTCTTTGTTCGTGTGTCTCTAGGGAGTTTTGCAATTCTTCCATAATTATCTTCTCAAGATCTTTCGATTCTTCAATGACTACTACAATGTGATCAAAGCTAGGTGTTATCTTCTGAGTACCTTCTCCACAATATTTGAATTGGTCATTGCTTCATCGCAAGCTAGCATAGAGCTTGTCACTACCTAAATTTAATTAAAATAGTCTATTATGATTTCTTGCTCTATTGATAATAGCTCATATTTTGAAACACATTTTCAGAAACACATTTATGCAAAAGAACTCTAGCCTTGTAGTCTAGTTTCTTATTCTCTCGATACGACTGCTTCTGTTATGCTAAATCATTCTTGGAGGGTTTTTAAAACGCATTTCTCACATCTCATCAAGTTCTTGGAATCCAAGAATAACATTCATCTTTATGCACCAATATTCATAACCTTTTCCATCAAACACAAGATATTCTCAAGTATAACATTCACAACAATCATAATAGCACACAACTTTCTCAGCAACAATGGTGCTTTCTTTTCTTAGGTCGCTATCTATGCACAAGTTCTGATACCAATATGTTAAAACAAGCTTAAAAACACACTTGTTTCTTAAGAGGAGGAAGAATGAAGAGAAACACAATATGAGAGAAAAGATACTTTCTCATTAACCACACGTAAGGTCAATAGAGTAATTACATTTTTATACATCATATACAACATATTTGTAACCATATTAACTAACTTCTCTATTTTGGATTATACTGTTTTTTAATTGTTAGTTTTTTTTTTTTGTTAACATTGGTAAATCTATCTCAAAGAACTACTAAAATATATTTTTCCTTTATTTTCTTCACAAAATTTATTTTAGTTTTTTTTAAAATAATCATTTCATTATTTTCTTTTAAACTTGAGTCGTTGTTATTTTTCAAATCAATAATTTCATATTTTAAAATATTAAACTTTTCTTAGTTAATTTAAAATATGATACTTGTCCCATTATATTCATTTACATAAAAAAAGTAAATCAAACTATGTTAGAAGAAAAAACTAGATATAATAAATATAGCATGAAAAATGAGTTATTGGAAATTTTATATTAAGCAAGTGGTTCCATAATAATATTGTATTATTTATCCATTCCCAACATATCCATAATAACCACTACTTTGATCTCTAAATGGGCCAAAATAGCTTCACTTTTATAATCAGCCCATCTTGGCACCGCATATTGTTTTTAAACTTGATAAATTTAACACCCCTCATTTCGATTTTGGCACCTCACACACTAGTATCTGAAATGACGAAAATGTAGTTATAATAGAAACTTATTTCCATTGTATATGACAAAGAAATGTAATCAAGAAACAAGATTCCTTTGTGTGTAAGAGTTCCCATGCACAAGTTTCCGTTGTGTATCATGATTTTGAACCTTGATTCATAGCAAAAGTAAGTTTTTGCTGGGTTTATTATAATTCTTACCCACAAAACCTATTTCTGATGTGAATTTCTATCTCATACACACTGAAACAAGTTTTCAAAGTGAAAGGATATGATTTGGTGCTAAGAGCATCTCCTTTTAGACTTTCTTTATAACTTGTTATTTGTGGATCCAAACATTTAAAACTTTGATATGATGAAGGGTTCTAGTTCTAGAAGTTCAAATTTCAAAATACACTCAAAAGAAATTTGACTAGATTATGCTTTTTGGATTAAAAATTTGAACTCTTTTTGGCAGGCTTCAATTCAATACAATACAATACAAAATGCAGAAAAGTTGGGCATGGGTTCACAATCAGAATATGATTCTTAAGTAACGAAAGAGTGATGAAGATTAGTATAAGGAAAAAGTGAAAGGTAATCATCTTGTTCTGTGGTAAAACAATAATTGTTTGAATGATTGAAAAGAGAATGTTCTCAACTTCTGATAAATAATATCAGTTTTGACTAATGTTTACATATCAAAGGCTAAAGGTTAAACGACTTTAGGTATATATAATTGGCTAAGATTCAACTAGCTCATTATTCTCCAGCATGTCCACTGTCTGCATAATTCAGTTTGTGACCCATGTCGCATGGACTCTAATACAATTAATTAGGGTTAAAAGTATTAGATTTTTTAATAATTTATATTATTTCTCTCATCAGAATCCGAAACTCCAATCCATAAACCAAAAGCACACTCATAATAATATATATATATATATATATATATATATTAGGTGCAAATTTCTGAAAAAGATAATGTGGCAGTTTTATAATTAAAAATAAAAACATAAAAAAAATATCAAAGTAAAGAGATCCTAAAATTCTCAATATTCTTTCTCTTTTATCTTTTGAATTGTGTTTCAGACGCAACTCTTTAAAATAGTAAATTAAAATCCTTTTCAAAAATTAATTACTTTTGAGTTTCAAAAGAGAACAATTTATGGATGTAAAAAAAATATGAGTTTGTTCTAATTTTGAAGGAAACAATTAAGTTGTCCCAATTAACAATAAAAATGAGTGGAACAAAGGATGATATAATTATAAGAGTGAGTGTCGATGATAATGATAGAATGGAAAGTGAAACTATTGTCGCAATGAAAGATCAAAGAAATTACTCAGTTTAGATATTTAAGCAATGAAATCAAATGATGAAAAATTAATGGAATGGCACGGAAAAATTATCCCAGATAATATTCATTTTTTCTCATTTGAATGACTTCTATCACTGATATAAATTTGACAACACTGCTGTCTAGAATTTACCACCATTTTATTCTTAAAGAAATTTCTAAGTGTGCAAAAGCTTTTGGAAAATTCATCTTCTTTTTCTTTTCTCCTTAATAAGTCGAATGTTGTTTAACTTGTTCTTTTTATTTGTGTATACATATTTTTCTACTATATTATTCTTATATTTGTTATGAAGAAAGAGACGATTTTAGAAAATAATACTCTTTACTTCCTTATACGTAACATAAATTTTTGTCACTTTATTATAACTAATGAATAGGAAAATGTTTTTTTTTTATATTAATCATTTTTTATTTATTTTTATATTTTCTCTTTAAATATATTTTAACAAAAACGTATTTAATGTTAGACCATCCAAATTAATTTTTATTAATCATAACATATATAAATTTTTTACGTATATTATTTTAGATTTTTTATGTAAATGCAGAATATATAAATATTATTTTACATTGAATTCTTTATAATTCGACACAAATTTCATGAAACGAAAATGAAAAAGTGACAGAATCGTACAAGTGATGATAGATAAAAAAATTCACAAATTTGAGGTAAATTCAAAGTCGGTAGAATAGAATTTAATTAATTAATTAATATTAAATAAAAATTAAAGAATTTGAATTGAATCAATAAATCAAGAAAACTTGTTTGATACTAAATAGTATTTCGATTCTAACGTATGTTTCTCTCATTTTCAATTTTATTCATATCTCTTCTAAAAGTGAATAATCATCGATCATTACATTGAATTTCTCGTCTTAATCTCATTGTTGTTCTTGTCATCGTCTCATTTATAATGTTTTTTCTATATATTTGTTAATAATCGACAGTATATTATTTTAAATTAAATTATATGATAAAGAAAAAAAGTTTTTAAATTTGACAAAAAATTGTGGAGTTAAATAAGAATAGTTTTAATCTAACCATTCAAGTTTAATATAGTAACAGGTATGTTGTGAAGTAATCCAATAACAATTATTTTGGAGCAATTTCATCTTTATTTGTCTACATTAAAAAATATTTGTAAATGAGTGTGTAGGGATAAATTGAGGCCATTCAAATGCACATAAACTGATTTATTATAGTAATTTTTTATTTTTTTTTGGACAAGATTAATGTTCTTGAAACGTTCCATCAAGCAAAAGTTGTGTTTTAAATTAAACAGTAAATGAAATATATATCATACATGTGTCAATGTGAGAATCAAGATGGGACAAAAGAGCAACGTATATATAGCGGAAAAATGGTGTGGGAACCATGGAAATGGAAAAGGGGAGTGAAGGGAAGGGTCTAAAAACAATCTGCCAGAGACATACGAAACAATTTCTGTATTTGCATTTGCATCGATGGTCATTGGTCACCATTATGTTCTGCCATAAAAAAGGTGTACAACAGTACCAGAGATACCATTTTCTTTTAGCCTGGCATCACTAACTCACTCTATTTTGTTTTCATTTTCCCTTTTGGGTTGGTTCAGAATCCAAAAGTTAAAGGAAAGAAGGAAATAATCAGTGACAAAAGTAAAGAAGACAATATATTTATTTGTTGCCCAAGAAAGCAAATGCATGTAGACAAGACAAGAGAATATTAATCTCCACAAAACAAAACCCTTGGCAAGTAAATTAATTAGGCTCCTTCTCCACACAGTACCCAAATTCAGTGTTTTGTTTAGTTTTTCATCTTTCTCTCTTTACTTTGTTGGGAGGGTTCTCTAATAATAATAATATGTAATTTTCCTACGTTCTTAATTTATTATGGAAAATTATTTTACAGTATCTTTAGATTATTAACTTTCACAATATAACATACATCAATACATGAATAATAGTAAGAAGACTAACATTGATCCATAAGAATCTATTCTTTAATCTTTTCGTTCTCCAATCTCCTTTTTTCAATCTATCTCTTTGTCTTTCTTTCTTTTCTCACGCTTTCTTGATGACTTACCGTGAAAAAACCTTATGATCAGAGACAGAACCCTAATCTCTTTTATTATCCAACGTTCATCAAGTTGGTTACCGTAAGTTAATATTTTATTTTATCTTTATTTTATTCTAACTTCACATAATAACCAATAGGTCCTCATATTTTATTAAATCACACTTGGGTCCATCATTATATTTCACATGAGTCACATAATGGAATGAATTAATTAAATTAATTCTAACATTTTCTCACTTATGTGATGTCATACGATTATGTGATTTAATACTTAAGTCATAATGCACATTAAAGGACCTTACATAAATTGGTTCTATCATTATTCATAATTAAAGATACAGTTATAACAAGAGTCATGGCGAGTCACATGTCATTCAATCGACAAGCTCCCTTCCATGTACCACTATATTATCTCTCTCCTTAATATGACTTTATAATGAGAAGTTTATAATGGGTTCAAACATAATATCATTTTAATAATAATAACATAATTTGTTTTCTTCATCATAATTTGCATGCATATAAATAAAGAAGAAAACACAAATTTCAGAAACTTATACATTAAAGATCTCAGAGTGTCACATAAACATTAATAATAACATTAACATTCAACATTCACTACTAGTCAACATAATGTCCATATTTACTATATGACCAGCAAACAACCTGGGCGGTAATCCCTTTATTAAAGGATCAACAATCATAAGATCAGTGTTAATATGTTCTATTGACACTCTCTATTTCTGAACTTCTTCTTTAACGACAAAGTATTTCAATTTCATATGCTTAGCACCTTTGGAATACTTGTCATTCTTAGAAAAGAAGACTGTTGCGGAATTGTCACAATAAATTTTTAGCGGCTCGGCAATGCTGTCGACTACTCTAAGTCCTGAAATAAAATTCTATAACCAATTAGCTTGAATTGTGGCCTCAAAGCATGCCACAAATTCAGCTTCCATGGTGGATGCAACAATGATAGACTGCTTCGTACTTTTCCATGAAATCGCTCATCCGGCTAAAAGATACACATAACCAAATGTATACTTTCGTGTACCCATACAACCAACAAAATTTGAATCTGTATATCCAATCACCTCAAGGTGATCAACTTTATTATAAGTAAGTATGTGATTCTTTGTTCCTTGTAAGTATCTTAAAACTTTTTTTGCAGCCTTCCAATGATCCAGTCTAGGATTACTTTGGTATCTACCCAGCATACCAACTGCAAAGCTAATATCTGGCCTCGTACATGTTTGAGCATACATCAAACTCCCAAAAATAGATGCATAAGGGATATTTTTCATTTGTTTCCGTTCCAAGTCATTCTTTGGACATTGCATGAGACTAAATTTGTCTCCTTTCTGTATTGGAATGAGAGATGCTGAACAATTTTCCATTCTGAATCTCTCTAAAACTTTATTAATATATGCTTTCTGAGATAAACCTAACAATCTTTGTGATCTATCATGAAATATTTCTGTTCCTATCACATAGTATGTCTCACCCATATCTTTCATTTCAAAGTTGTTAGAGAGAAACTTCTTAGTCTCACTTAATAGACCAAGATCATTAGTCGCAAGCAAAATATCATCAACATACAAAATCAGAAATATAAACTTGCTCCCACTGACCTTCAGATATATACATCGATCAACAGTGTTTTCCTTAAATCCAAAGGACATAATAGTATCATTGAACTTAAGATATCATTGTCGAGAAGCTTGTTTAAGTCCATATATTGATTTCTTAAGTTTACACACCATATGTTCCTTTCCTTCTTCAATAAACCCCACTGGTTGATTCATATAAACATCATCCTCTAAATCTACATTCAGAAAAGCAGTTTTAACATCCATTTGATGCAATTCAAGATCATAATGAGCTACTAATGACATGATAATTCTAAAAGAATCTTTCTTAGAAACAGGTGAAAATGTTTCTTTATAATCAATGGCATCTTTCTGAGTAAAATATTTGGCAACAAGACGTGCCTTGTAACGTTCGATATTGCCATGAGAGTCACGCTTAGTCTTAAAGATGCATCTTTCATAGCATTTAACCATTTGTCAGAATTATCACTATTAATGGCGTCTAAAAATGAAACTGGGTCATTATCAATACTTAGGTCATTTTCTGACTCTTATAGATAAGTCACGTAATCATTCGAAATAGCAGACTTTATTTCTCTATGAGATCTTCTTAATACTATTTCTTGTGGTTGTTCTATTATCAGATCATTGTTAATCTCGAGATCATTAATTTGTTGTTCTTCTTGATTGTTGTGTGGTTCTACAACATGTGGAACAACAATTCTTGAAGTAGATATACTAGTTATGGGAACTTGTACTCTAACTTCCTTAATCTCCACATTTCATGAAGCTTCACTCTCACTGGTTTCACCATTTTCAATGAACCGAGCATTTCCAATTTCAACAATTCTTGTACTATGGGTAAGACAGTAAAATATATACCCTTTTGATTTTTCTGGATAATCAATGAAATATCCACTGATTATTCTTGCATCCAGTTTCTTTTCTTGCAGATTATAAATTCTTACTTCTGCCTGAAAACCCCAAATATGTAGGTGCCTCATACTGGGTTTCCTACTTGTCCATAACTCAAAAGGAGTCTTTTGAACCGCTTTACTAGGAACCCTGTTTAACAAATACATGGCAGTCTTCAAAGCATACATCCACACCGATACAGGTAAACATGAATTACTTAACATACTCCTAACCATATCCATTAATGATTACGCCTTTCAGATACACCATTTTGTTGTGGTGTGCCTGACATTGTGTATTGAGCACAAATACCACGCTTCTCAAGGAACTTAGCAAATGGACCAGGGTGTTGTCCACTTTCATTATATCTTCCATAATACTCACCACCTCTATCTGACCTGACAATTTTCACCTTTCTGTCTAATTGTCTCTCCACTTCATTTATATAACTTCCTAAGGCATTTACTGCTTGAGATTTCTCATATAGTAAATAGACATATCTATAACGTGAGAAATCGTCAATGAAAGTGATGAAATACTTCTCTTTATTAAAAGAATTTACGTCAAATGGACCATATATATCAGTGTGTATGATTTCAAGAAGTTGAGTGCTTCTTGTGACTCATTTCTTTGTGTGTTTTGTTTGTTTGCCTTTAATACAATCCACACATACATTCAGATCAATAAAATCTAAATCCAGAAGGATTTCATTCTTTACTAATCTTTGCATTCTTTCTTTGGAAATATGTCCCAAACGCTTATGCCACAAGTAAGCAGATCTTTCATCCACCAAACTACATTTAGTGCCAACATTATGATGCAAGGTCATGAGAGTTTTAGCATTTAAATTATCCAAATTCAATTTATATAAACCATCATAAAGTATATTAGTTCCAATCATACAAGTACGCTTAAATAAACTGAAAGAGTCATTCCCAAACTTAAAAGAGTATCCAGCAACATCAAGCTTAGACAAAGAAACTAAATTTCTAGTGATACTAGGTACATAAAAAGTATCCATAAGGTCTAAGTGATATCCAACGTCAAGGATTAAACGATAAGTTCCGACAACTTCCACTGGAACCTTGACTTTATTCCCCATGAAGACGAACTTCTCATTTGGGTTTATGGTTCGGGTTGAAAGGAATCCCTGCATCACATTAGAAACATGAGTCGTATATCCAGAATCAATCCACCAAGTATTATGGGGAACTTTAGTTAAGTTTGATCCAAAACATATGTAAGCACTATGTTCACCTTTCTTTTCGAACCAAGCTTTACGCTTTATGCAGTCCTTTTGGAAATGTCCAGACTTCCCACAGAAATGACATTTACCATTTTTCTTCTGAATGTTAGTAGAGGACTCGTTAATCTTTAATGGTCCTTTACCCTTTTCATGTTTCTTTACAACTTTCTTTTTAGCTCCTTGATTTTTCACGTAATGAATAGAGTGACTTCCTAGGTTCTTGAGTCTGATCTCCTCCTAGACTAACATATTGTGCAATTCATGCACATTCCATTTGTCTTTCATGGTGTTGTAGTTCATCTGGAACGGACCATACTCAGGCGGTAACGAGTTCAAAATGAACTGCACAAGAAAACTTTCTTCCACTGTCATTCCAAGAGACTTGAGTCTTGCTGCGATATTTGTTATTTCGATTACGTGTTCATGCATACTACGAGAACAATCAAACTTCATGGTGGTCAACGTACTCATCAATGTCTCAGCGAGGGATTTGTCAGCAGTCTTGGAACGCTCTTCCACAAATTTCATAAACTCTTTCGCATCCTCAGTTTTGGGAAGAGCAGACTTAATATTGTTTGTTATACCCATTCGCATAAACATAAGACTAAGTCTATTTGATCTTTCCCAAACTCTATAATGAGTTTTCTCTTCATTACTACTAGCATCAGTGATAGTAGCCAGTTTTTCAACTTAGAAAGTCAAATCAAGATCCAACACACCTAAGTGAAATTGGACTTGTTCACTCCAGTCAGGAAAATTTAACTCATTAAAGACTAGAACAGACGAAGATAACGAATGCAGAGCTAGAAGAACAGATACTGCAATTAACACATGTCTAACATTAATACTTTGAGTCATAAAATTAAACATAAATACAGATTCAACCATAAATTATCATTCTCTTTGGGAGATCCACCAATACACAAACATAATTACGCTAATCATTTTATAACATTAATGATAATTAAAATATGCATCAACTAGAATCACCTAATACCTTTGGGTATATAAATAAAACTAGTGACACACACAAAATTATCCACCTTTATGCTCATTAATTATAATAACAACTAATCAACCTTTGGGTGATCCTGAAATGTCTTATAATAATGAACTTCAATTAATCCATAAATCAATTATTCATAAGTTTAGCGTTCATACTATGGGTAATTGAAATAAAATTATTAATAATTTGAAATCAAAATAACCTTAAAATTTTGGTCACTTTGGTGACTAACAAAATTTATCATGTTTAATTTCAAACAAATATCATCTTTAATTGTTATTAACCATTTATAGCATTTTTTATTAATTTTTAATTTAGCAACAACAAAACATAACATTATTATTGTAAATTAAAATTCATTCTTTATATAATAAAATAAAATTATAAATGAGACCATTCACGTATTCCCATTTTGCCTCCAGAATAACATTCACATCTCACATTCACAATTCAATTGGATTTTAACAATTGTAGCGGAAATAAAATTTGAAAAAAAAAATTATTCATCAAGACTTGTAAATCAATTTAGATGAGTGAGTGATCGAGTGCTGCCATTAACTCGTCACTTCACCGCGTGCCCATTTCTTTCATTTTTCACATTAATCTTTAAAATCACATACACACATTTGCAATTCATATAATAATTAAAAACACGCATTAATTCTATATTGGGCTACGTGATTCTTTCAATTGCACATTTACAATATCAATTAAAATTTTCCTCACATTAGCCATACATGAATTGTTTCAATTGCCCAGGTCCCATCAACTGAATTGCATCATTAATTAATTGTAGTGGAAATTAATTGCATTATAAAAACTATTACATGAGCATTAACGCCAAACAGTAAAATGCCTAAATTTTCTTTTCAATTAAAAGAATTGCATAACCATTGAAACACAGAAATTATCAAATTGATTTCAATTTGAAATTGAATGCAGCCTTATCCATAAATTAGGGCTTATCTATTTATTCAATTTCAGGAAAAAATAAATTTGAGAATAAATTAGGGTTCACGTTAATCTGATAGAAAAATCCCTAAATTCATAATTAGGGTTTATCTTAATTTGGGAAAAACATAATTTAGGAAACACTTTCATAAAAGGAAAATCATAAATCTAATAATCAGTGCTCTGATACCACATATAATAATAATATGTAATTTTTCTACGTTCTTAATTCATTATGGAAAACTATTCTACAAGATCGTTAGGTTATTGATTTTCACAATATAACATACATCAATACATGAATTATAGTAAGAAGATTAACCTTGATCCATGAGAATCTATTCTTTAATATTTTCGTTCTTCAATCTCCTTTTCTTAATCTATCTCTTTGTCTTTCTTTCTTTTCTCACGCTTTCTTGATTGTTTACCGTGAAAAAACCTTATTACACTAGTACAAAAAACCCTTTTAACATCGGACTTTCTACATCGGTTGTTAAAGAACCGATGTAGAAATTTTTTTAAAGACTTTCCACATCGGTTCCCCCATGAACCGATGTGAAAAGTACTTTCTACTCTGATTTAAAATAATTCTGATCGGTCATAAACTCATTCTGATCGATCATATCCAGTTCTGATCGGTCATAAAGTCATTCCGATCGGTCATCTGATATACCATTTTACTTTCTACATCGGTTCTCCCATGAGCCGATGTGGAAAGTACTTTCTACTACGATTTAAAATTATTCGATCGGTCATAAACCCATTACGATCGATCATATCCGGTTCTGATCGGTCATAAAGTCATTCGATCGGTCATCGATATACCATTTTACTTTCTACATCGGTTCCCCCATGAGCCGATGTGGAAAGTCTTTTTATTTAAAAAAATAATAATAAAAATTTTAGACAGCGTCTCCCAAGCCCTTACGAGACTCGACTCCTAGGCCACTTACGGACTCGACTCCCGGACCCAATTACGAGACTCGACTCCCTCCGGAATTCTTCCCTTGCTCCTAGCCATTACCAAATTCATTCTCGAGCACCTTCACCGCACCAAAACCTTCTTCGCCTACTCCTTGCCCCCATCGCAGTAGCGAAAACCACCGTCTCTCCCATCTCCTTCCCCAATCGAATCCCTAACCTCTCGTTTCCCCAATCGAATCCCCAAGCGAAAACCACCCTTGCCAGTGCACCAAGAACTGCGACGCGCACCGGGAACTGCAACGCGCACCAAGAAGCTGCGACGCGCCACCCTCGTCTTCACCTCTACGAAACCCTCCAGGAGCTCCTCCTCATTGCACCTGTGCACCTTCGATCTCGTCGCGAACCGGAGGTGATTCGGACCAGGGTCGTGGGTCTATCCTATTGGCTTCTGCATCCTTGTTTTGTCAATTACCTTTATGCATTTTCCTTGATTCTGGATTGTTTTGTTTGACCGTGGACTGATTCTGCCTGGGTTTAATGTATGTAGACATGTTTATTCTGGGTTTTGTATTATTATTTCCGTTTAGTTTGACTTGAATATGTGATTTTCACTTGGTTATTCTCGTGGGGTTGAGATTGGTGTTATCCAAGCCCTGTTGGGTTGGTTGATGTCGCTCTGGTCCGAGTCTCTTAGCGGAAGAGTTAAGGCTATGGGTTTCCACGCTGGGGTGTAGGGCTTTGGGGTATTGATTATATTTGGTTCTCTTGTTTTTCATTTGGGTTTGTTTCTTATGTTGTTGATTTAGGTTTGTTCTTTGTGTTGTTTGTTTTGTTCTTGAATTTTTACTGTTGTTCCAGTACTATTTGAGTTTGGATTAGAGTTTGAGTTGTTTAAGTTTTTTGCCTCTGAATAGAGGTAATTCCATTTTCACACTAAGCAAAGACGTCATGTACCTATAGATATGGATCGGAGTTGGATAAATGCCAAACGTATAGAAGAAGAATATGAATTAGGGGTTGAAGAGTTCTTAGAGTTTGCACAGAGAAATGTGGGTAACAATAGAGGTTTCTTTTATTGTCCTTGTGTGAAGTGCTTAAATTTAAGACAACTAAGTGTGAAGGAGAAAAAAAGCCTTTGTGAATGTCTTAAAGGTATCAAAGTGCCTCAGGGTTTTTGCTCGAATACTAAATGGTTAGTGTCAATGAAAGATTTGAAGTTAGTTGGATTAAAGTCTCATGACTGTCATGTATTAATGCAACATTTTTTACCAGTTGCTATTCGGGACATTTTGCCAAAGAAGGTTAGACATGTTATAACGCATCTGTGTTTTTTCTTTAATGTTGTTTGTAATAAAGTACTCGACCTTGAGACTTTGGATAACCTAGAAGCTGAAGCTATGTTGATATTATGCAAATTGGAGATGTTTTTCCCGCCTTCATTTTTTGACATAATGGTGCATTTAATTGTTCATATTGTTAGAGAGATTAAGTTATGTGGCCCTGTGTATCTAAGGTGGATGTATCCAATTGAGCGTTATATGAAAATCTTGAAAGGATATGTTAAAAACCCATCAAGGCCTGAAGCATCCATTGTTGAAAGATACATTGCAGAAGAAGCAATTGAGTTACATGCAGATTATCTTTCGAAGTAAGTCCTATAGGGATTCCAACGTTTCGTCATGATGGAAGACAAATTGGGAAGGGAACCCGAGGTGTTAATGGTAGAAACATGAGTCGAGAAGAAGTTTTACAAGCACATTTGTACATCTTGAATAACATCGATGAAGTTCAACCTTTCTTATCTACTCACAAAGAAATGATCAAGCAAAGATATCCAAGGATGAATGAAAAATGGTTGTTGAATGAACACAATAAA
Source organism: Sphenostylis stenocarpa (assembly GCA_963425845.1). Taxonomy (NCBI): domain Eukaryota; kingdom Viridiplantae; phylum Streptophyta; class Magnoliopsida; order Fabales; family Fabaceae; genus Sphenostylis; species Sphenostylis stenocarpa. The sequence goes on along the minus strand of OY731398.1, from coordinate 32,301,704 downwards.
AATTTCTTGAAGTGGTTTGAAGAACAGATCGTTACAGCTGATGCTGCATCTGAAACTTTGAAATGGTTAGTTCATGGCCCAAACTTTGATGTCATAACATGGAGTGGATATGATGTAAACGGTTATTCCTTTTATACTAAGCTTCAAGATGACAAGAGTACAATGCAAAACAGTGGTGTGATGATAGTTGTTGAATCAATGCACTTTGCTACTTCAAAAGATAATTCTCCTGTAATGGCATCCCTTTCTTATTATGGAGTAATTCAAGATATTTGGGAGGTTGACTACACAAAATTTAGAATTGTTGTATTCAAGTTCAATTGGGTTGACAGTAACAATGGTGTTTTGGTGGATGAATTAGGGTTTACATTGGTTAACCTGAACAAGCTTGGCTATAAAGGCGAACCTTTTATTATGGCAACTCAAGCAAAAAAATTCTTTTATATCTCCGATCCAGTTAATAGTAGTTGGTCAATAATGCTTCAAGGGAAACCCATGTCTGGTAGTGATGACCTTGAAGATTTACAACTTCAACAATTTACTAGTCCATCTTCAGCATCACACATTTTACCTTCTAATGATGACAATGAACAAGATGATGTATATGCCACCCGATTTGATCATGAAGAAGGAATATGGGAAAATTATTAAACAATAGGTATATTATGATTTTTACACTATTACTTATTTTGCATGTCTTTGTATTAGTTACTTTGCATTATAACTTATTTATTTGTCTTATTTGGCAGGAATATGGCTGATTCTAGTAGTTCCGCGAAGAAGGGGAGACGTGCAACACGACTTAGTGAGTTGACACTAAGTCGGAATGCTGATGAGAGGTTACCGATTGAGTTTGATGACTCGACCAGAAATGCTATTGGGCCTCACGCAACAAAGTTTAGAAGTTATGTTGCACTTCTGGGCCGCAGCAAAGCGAGCATAATAAAGAAGGATTGGGATGATGTGGAGACGCGTGTGAAGGAACAAATTTGGCAAAGCATCTTGGTATGAATTTTTTTTTATTAAATTTACTTGTATTGTTAATTCTTGTAGGATTCACTAATCTTGTATTCTTTTTTGTAGCTCACTTATAATGTTCCGAATACTGAAGGGCTAAGGAGGAAGTGGATATCATTCGCTGGTGAGCGTTGGAGGGCCTTCAAGACCCAATTGACTTCCACCTATGTGTTTGGAAGCAAGAAAGGAGTGTCTCCTTGTGAGCAATATTCCTTTCTAGATACTGAGACATGAGATAAGTTTGTTGAGAGCCGAATGGATCCTTCTTTTCAGGTTCGTGTGCTTTAAGAATATTGTGCTTGCCTTCTTTTAACTTGCCCATATTTTTAACTGACATTTTCTTTGAATGTATCTTTATTAGGAGAAACGACAAAAGGCAAAAGCAATTCAAGAAAAAAATGTATATCCTCACAGGCTGTCCCGAGGGGGTTACCAGCTACTTGAGAGGAAGCTAATAGAAGAGAAGCGTAAAGCTTCTCAAGAAGCCTCTCAAAGTGACCCCTCAGGTGTGACTTCACCTCCATCACCTCCTTCTCGTCATGAGAAGTGGAAGAAGGCACGACAGAGCAAGAAAGGTGACTATACTACAGATGAGAGTCGTGTTGTGGGACAGAAAATTGTAAGTATTTATTTAAAAAATTATTCATAATGAGATAGAATTATATATTGTGTCTTCTCTAATCAATTACATTTTCTTTGTAGGATGAATTATTAGAGCAGAGTTCACAGGGGACCTTTACCCCTAGTGGACGACAAGATATATTATCCACTGCTATTGGACGACCAGAGCATCCAGGTCGTGTGCGGGCAGCTGGATGGGGGATTGGCATCCGTCAATATTTTGGCACTCCTAAATTTACCACAAAAAGTGTGGTAATTAGAGATGAGTTGCAGGCCATCAGGGATCAAATTAGGGAAGAGTTTCGGGCGGAGCTAAGGCAGGAACTTGTCTCCTTAGGCTTATCTCAGCGGAACACAGGAAGGGGTCAACAGTGTGTTCCCGAAGCTTCTCGCCCTGAGGAACGTGTTAGCACCAAAGGGAGTTGTGCACTGAATGACCTTCCTGATGATGAGTCAACTCCACTTGGTGAAGACACTCCTAGGCCTCTATGCAAGTTGTTCACACAGGAAGGCTTGCTAGTGGCTTATGGTACTGTGCATACATTAGGGCCACTTATACACGGGGTAGAAATGACGGATTCCTCTGTTCGTGTTGTGGTTGAACGGGTGCAAGTTTCTGAAGCTCCTGTTCCTGTTCCATCCGACGAGGTTAGAACAGTGGGGGAGGCTCCCGGTCATTTCATTCAGTGGCCTAGAGCACTTATCCAGTTTCCTACTGATCAGGTATTATATCTTTTCTTTAATAATTTGATACATGTGTATAATTTTATTATTTTATCATAAATTTTAATTTAATTCCTTAATGTGTATAGGACATTTGTGCCCAGCAGAAAGGAAAGGAGAAGGGGAAGGAGAAAGTTCAAGAAGAACTGGACTTAGATCCGATACAAAGGTTATGTCTCTTAGCTTACAAGCTAGGAAAGCATATACCTTTACAGATCCAGATGGACCCTCATGTGATTGGGAATCCGCAGTCCATCACGTTGTACTTGAGTCAGAAGGACATGATACAATTCTCCAAGTCTGGTTAATGTAAGTCTTATGTTTTTATTTAAGTCAATTGGTTGTATGCCGTATTAGATACCAACTTGTCTAAAATGCAATTAACATGATATTTTCAATTTCTAGTTACCTTAACAAAGCTGTTGTGGAAAAGGGAGTAGTAGATGTCTATGGATTTATTGATCCTGTCCACATTCAGTGTTTGGGGAACAAACCAAATACTATTCAAGCATACATTCAAAAGAGATTTTGTGAAGGATCAAAGGAAGTTTATCTCGCACCATATCATTATGGGTAAGTTTTTTTAAATTACTTACTCTCAAACTTTGAATCTCTTAAGAATTGCTAATTGAGTGACATTTTTTATAGGTGTCACTGGCAACTGCTTATCCTTTGTCCTAAACGTAATGTTATTTTGTTATGCTCCTTATGGAATAAACCCAAAAAGGAAATTAAACAGATTATTGATGTGTAAGTATACTAACACCCTTATATATCAATCTGTCTTTTTGACTAAATACTCTAGGTCTGGTTCATGACAGATTTAATAACTGTAAAGATCTGTGCTTCACTCCTTTGAGCTAAATAGTATCCAGATTTAAAGCATTTAAATAGTATCATTTGTGCTTCACGTGGACTGATACACTTAAAGCATTTAACTAAGATGTAATCATTATACAAATGCACATGAATTGTATAACAAATACATAACATCCAGTCCCAAATCCCGATCCAGACAACATTCAATTGTTTAAGATGATGTGTAAATATACTAACACCCTTGTATAATATTTCATTCATTTCATTTTAAGTTCCACATGTCTTAATATGAAGTATTTCCATTTAATCTTTTATAGGTGTATAGAAGCATGCTCAGTCATGGAGGGTAAGCCTAAAAAGAAACCCACATGGATACTTCCACGTGTAAGGACATTATCTTTCAAATTCTTAACTTTAATTTACTCATTTTCTGTATTTAATGTTTTTTTTCTTATTTTTCTTATAGTGTAATAAGCAAAAAGGAAGTTGGGAGTGCGGATATTATGTGATGAGACATATGTTAACAATCATCACGACAAATATCACAGATTCATGGAATTTGGTATGTGTTATGACTATATTTATGTCATTGACATATATTTGCCTACTTGTGCTTCTTTGAAATGTTTTTTTATTGTTTGTAGATATTCAAAGATGGTCATCCAATAAGTGAAGCAGATATTGATGACATTAGACGACTTTGGGCAGATTTTGTTATTAAGAACTATAGTCGTGATTGAACTTAATTGTGAAACATTAGGACTATTTTCTTTGTATATATAAACTTAGAATACAATAATGTTCACTGTTTGTTATTATGTAATATACATTATGTTTACTTGTGTGTTGATGCATGTCCTTTATAAATTAACGTTCTGAGTAGCTGTAAATATTTAAAATGCTTATACAGGTTCTGAAAAATAAAAAACTAAAATTCGTATTTAAAAAAAAAATATGACTTTCCACATCGGTTATGGCCTAGAACCGATGTAGAAAGTCATTTTTTTATACTTTCTACATCGGTTCTAGGCCATAACCGATGTAGAAAGTCTGATTTTCCACATCGGTTATGGCTAGAACCGATGTGAAAAGTCAGACTTTCTACATCGGTTCTTAACCGATGTTAAAACTCACCAAGTTTCTACATCGGTTGTATCTACATCGGTTGTAGAACCGATGTAGAAAGCTGCTGAGAACCGATGTTAAAGGTGTTTTCTGTACTAGTGTTATGACCAGAGACAGAACCATAATCTCTTTTATTAACCAACGTCCATCAAGTTGATTACAGTAAGTTAATAGTTTATTTTATCTTTATTTTATTCTAACTTCACATAATAACCAAGAGGTCCTCATATTTTATTAAATCATATTTAAGTTCATCATTATATTTCACATGAGTCACATAATGAGATGAATTAATTAAATTAATTCTAACATGTTCATGCAAGTTGGAATATCTCATGAAAATAATAATAAAGGTGAAGTTGATGATGCAAAAGGGGATTCTTACCTACCTTTTAAAAATATATGTTTGGTAAATTTTAATTTTTGGGGGAATTGTTGTCAAGAAAAAGAAGTTGTGAATAAGATTTTGTAATAAAATAAATTAATCCAGGTAATTAACAATTTGTGTTTTTTTTTTTATAATTTTAGTTGTTTATGTTGAAAGATATATAATAATACCCATTGAAAGTGTAGATTTTGATATATTGTAGTCTAATCCCAAACCGTTGTGTGTGCGATAAATTTATTGACTTTTCTAACAATGAAGTTAAATGTTATATATATATATATATATATATTTATTTATTTATTTATTTATTTATTATTAGTACAAAGATTTTTTACACTAAATATAGATGCATGTTAAACTCAAATATATGTTTATATAAACTAACATTTTATTAGTTTACTATGTGTAGTTGTTTCTTCTTGAGAAATCGACGTCAATATTGTCCTTTTTTCTTTTTGAGTTATCCATTCTTTAAGTCTTGAAGTTCAATATCAAAATCTTTAAGTACTTCACACATAATGGTACCTCATTTTACCAATATCTTTTACCTTATAAAAGAAAGTATCCCTCAAAATATTAAATTACTATGTCCCGCATCCCAAAACTTTGAAATCAAGTGAATCAAATTCATACATTTTTTTTTTGGATTTATATATATATATATATATATATATATATATATATATATATATATATAATTTAATATGATTAGAGAACATTATTATAGGTAAATTTAAACTCCAATTATAAATAGCTCAACCATTTTATTAAAAAGAGATATCATTGTTCTATTCCACATATTATTAGACTCGGGCATATATTAGAAGAGAAATAACCTAATCATTGATCTTATAAAAAAAATTAATGGTCAAATATTCCAAATCAAGTTTTTATCCACGATTAAACACTTGAAAGTATCTATATTTAATTTTTTTTTATTTATGTTATCATATTTTTAGATATATAACATTAAGATGATAAAACGGGTCAAACATGTCGATCTACTATAATATGATGAGGCGGGTTGGTGTTTTAAACTCATCAGGCCGCTCAGCCAAGTCATCAATCCGTGGGCGAGCGGACCAACCTGTGACCCACCTAATTAATAATTTTTTTATTGTAATAAAATTAATTATAATGATAATATATAAAGTTAAAAATTATAAAAAAAGAATTAAAAAAGTTTCACTCTCACTCATTATAAGAAATATTATCTTTACTTGAATCACAAACTTCTTTCTCCTCTTTTTCCTGTTGCTCATCATATTCTTGTTATTCATCCTAAACATTGATTATTCTTATTCTTATGACTTAAATTAAAGGTGTAATAATTACTCAAACGAGAATGATGTGAAGTTTTATCAAATAAAAAAGATATAGATATTTAAATTTTTCAATATAAAAAATATAAATTTTACAAGTTTTAACACTATATATATATATATATATATATATATATATATATATATATATAATTCAATAATATAAATCAATACATTATTTTAAGAAATTATAATTTAAAATAATAATAAAATTTACATATAATATTATTATTATTTTAAATTATAATTTCTTAAAATAATGAGTTGATTTATATTATTGAATTGAAATATATATATATATATATATATATATATATATATATATATATAGAATCATTCACAAACAAATAATAATATTATTAGTAAATATGTTGAAAATTTGATTTTAAAAAATAATTTTTTTTAAATTATGGTGAGACGGACAAAAGTTTACTAACTCGTCATGACTATAACTCGACTCGTTTTGTCATATTTATGTAACATTTCGATATCGGGAACTATGTTCCATCCTTTTTCCAAGGTTGGCCAATTTTTTTTTTTTAATAATCAAACAAATATTATGAAAAACTCAGAACCATTAATTGTTGATGTTAATCAACACAAATTTGATAACTATTCACCAATATATATATATATATATATATATATACATATATATATATAAATATGTGTGTGTGTGAGAGAGAACCTAAGCTCTTAATTAATCCATAATTAATTTTCTCATATACTTATTCTAGTACTGATTGCTTCTTAATTATGTTATACTTACTGACTTATTGATTGGTAGAATATAATTTTCTCCGTTATAATATTGTCTTTTGCTTAAATTTTATCTTCAGTTCCAAGCTTAATTACAAAAATGTGAAGAACCTGTGGTTAATGATATAAAGGAAGGAACGGATACGGACAGAAAAGAAAAGGAGCATCTTTTAGAAACTCATAGCGTAAAGCATGTGGGAAGTGAGGTAGAATTAGAAATATCCATGCATGTATAACGTGCGATATTGCGTTTGAAAAGCAAAACCATTTATGTTTGACAACTGGATCCAGTTTGAAATTATTAAGATTTTAAAAACTATTTATTGTATATAAACTAAGAATCATATAAACAAAATAGAATACTGATATTGGATTTAGAAAAAAGTTCATCTCAAACTTATTTCCCTGCATCAAAACTTTCTCTGTTTTAAGAAAAACAAACAAACAAAAAAAGGTATGGCATAATTTGTACAATATTATATTTCATCTCAAATGAATTATTAAAAATTATAAAGATGAAGTTTTCCAACCACAATAATTAAATGCCTCTCTTGTGAAATATCATTTTAACTTCTATAGGAATTTGGGTCAGTTATATTACTTGTTACAAATCAGAAAATGAAAACGACAATTTCTATAACCTAAAAGAATAAATGTCAGCTAATTAAAAAAAAAAACCTAAATTGATGTGAAAAAAAAATACTAAATTGGTCGACTCTTTTTATTATTTGAAAAACAAAAATGTTAATTTTATTCTTCAACAACTATCATTCCCAATCCTTGAAGGACTAAAACGTGTTTTTACTTTAAATCTTGGAGGAAATGTTTTTGCACTCTATGTTAATCGTTTTTTCAATTTACAAACGAAACTGACCCTAATTCGTTCAACACGAAAATGAGATGATGACCACATGGTGCACAAGAGGATCAACATTTGTTCTCTGATGGATCATATATCTCATGGTTTTTCCCTTGCCTTTTTATGTCAATATTGCTCGTTCATAATGCTTGCTATATGACCTTCATGTTTTCTGGTTTAGGAAGTTTGATTCTTTCTTATTATTGGTCACTGTTTTCTTTTTGGGGGGGTTCATATGTCAATGTTGCCACTGGTATATCATGTATGTTATGGGTTATGTTCTTTGATGTACTTGGGTAGAGTATTTCTTGTACTTCATATTCAATACACTTTGATTTTACCTCCAAGAAAAACAAGAAGGATATGCAGAAGGAATTATTAGAAAGATATGCACGCGTTCAAAACAAGTACAAACACATATATGTATAACAAAAATAAGATGTTGCATGAAAATTAACGGATGTTTGAACGAACTTTTCTTGAAGTTCTTTTGTCAAAAGAAAACGATATCTTTTATAAGTTAAACTAAGATTATTTATGACTTAAAAATAAGAATTTAAATTGTTTTATGTATAAATTAATTTTGATTTATGAAGAAGTTCATCATTTCATTTTATGATTAACAAATTAAAAAAGATGTAACAAACAGAACAGTTTATTATATAACATTATCATACAACAACTACAAGTTAACTAGAAACAAGACGATTTCGTGTATAATAATAAAATATTCCATAGAAAAAAACAAATAAATGAAGGTAGATCAAGGTTGATGGTGAACACGGTTCTTTTGCTTATCAATGAAAACTCGAGCTTTGGTGTCAATATTGGGTGAAGCCACCCCCCAAGTCCCTTTGTCATAATCACTAGGCCAATCACGCACAATCTCACGGCCATCACTACGACCTCCTTTCGTCTTCTTGTTACTTCTGAACAAGTTGAAAACAAACAAGAAACTAAACGAACACTTACCTCCCATGTTAACTCTTGTAGGGCCAATATTGTTTATGATGAACTGCACGACCACACGCACTGTTAACCTTGATCGTGTTGAATAGGGAAGGTGGAGGAACTGAATTTATAGTGGGTTGAGGAGGGTGGCATTGTAAGACTGGTTGGTGAATTGCCATGAATTCTAGAGAATCTGATAAAGGAGTGGTATAACATGAAGGACTCAATCAGCGTTGATGATTGCATGGCATGGTAAAAAACGACAATTTGAAGGTACCAATACTTTTGGCATAGCACATTTGTTTTAGTCCGCAAGCCACGTACGTACTTGACCCAAACAAGCTTTTCTGTGAAGAGTATAGATAGCTAGGTAGGGTACTGTTAATAATGCTGCCTACGCTATGTTTTTTGTACTTTCTCCTCACCTGAGTGAAGATTCACGTTATTATCAATTCATCGCCACTTTTCACTTTTTCTTTATGCACGTAATTCTGTGCCACCAATAATGGCCTTTGCCTAAGCAACTCATCCCAAATCGTTCAACCCTTTCTTCCAACAATACAAACATATCCACCCTTCTTAAACCCTAAAGGGTTTAGTGTTTCGGATTAACTCGCATTTTATTTTTTTTCCAAATTGATTTTACCATATTGTTAAACGACTAATTTCTTCATCAAATTGTATCAACAAGAGCTTCTCATTAATGATATATGATGATGAAATTAGCCCTTTATTATGTAATGTTATATCGCATTAAGCTCGACAAGATATTAGAGGATTACATGAATATGATTAATTAAGTGTGGAGATGAACACAGTAAGAATTAGATTGCTTTGGAGAACTATTAAATGATTAGTTGGTTTGTCTATGTCAAGTGGCATATATATACTATAATTTACAACGAAAAAGGGTTAGGACCCAAAGTTTTTTAATTTAAAAATGTGATCAAAACATTTCAAGCAAATCATTGTGTTAATAAAAAAAATAAAGGGTCCAGATTCATGATATATACATGAAAGGCCTAAAGCTTGAGAATAACATATTTCACATTAATTTAACAACACGTGGAAAAAAAAGAGATTTTTTTGGAATATTACATAAAGCTTAAAAATGAGTTTGTGCAAAGAAGAAAAAAATACTTGAGATTTTACACTTTTTCTTCTTTCTAAATTTAACCTAATAACACTTGATAAAGCAAAAGATGGTTGGTAACTGTTGTGGAGAGAACAAAGGAGGAGCAAAAAGAAGATTAGTGAAGCAGAAAAAGAGGTCGATAAGAAACATGTACAACGTACGGTATTGTTTGTTTCTTAAAGAAAACCACAACGACCCCATTTCCTGAAAATCCATAGGATTCCAAGAGCTGGCATTCACTCAATTGTTCAAAAAATAATTATATCATCAAGGTCACTTTTGAAAAAAATAGTGATATGAGTATATGCTTTTTTTATAATTAAAAAATGTTTGTGAAAAAAACTTAATTAAAAAATACTTAAAGAAAGCATAAACAAACAACTAGATAGATCATATATATAGTACTGTTTATGATCAACCAAATAAGAAAACAAATATTTGTTATCTTTTATTTTAATTCATGGTATAGTTTGTATACAAGTGTGTTAGTTTAGTTTTTAAGCACGTCTTGTAATTAAAAACATTCTTAAAAAATAGAACATACCGAGATACAACATGTACTAATCTCTCGATTTGAAGTTAAACCTAAATAAAAACATTCGTGAAACACAATTGTCAATTGTTCCTTCTTTCCAATCACCACCATCCAAACGAAATTCTATGCGACATGTTTGTGGAGTCAATCTTAACGAGGAAGAAAATATAATCTATGTACCAAAGGTTATTATGATTCTAACCGTGTAATATAGTGTTGTATTTTAAAAATAAATGTTTATAAATTTTTAATTATAAGCAAAAGGATGTTATAAAGTAAAGAAAGAAAGAAAATTGTAATAAAAATAGTGTAAGATTGTAGTATTCTTTTCACCAATATAAAGACTATAATGATAGTAACAATAACCTTATTTTAATTCTTTAAATTAGTATTATTAGTTTAAATTTATTAAAAAAACCTACGAGTCAATGAAGAAAATCCACAAAATTTGTTTTTAATAAATTTTTGGTTAATCATAAAATGTATAAAAAAGTGTGCTGAATATTACATTTTTTTTATTACCAAAAAAGTAAAAGACAAACAGATCAATAGATTATAAGCAGTTTTTTTAACATAAACGATTTATAATATGGAAATATAAATAATAACAACTCACTCTTTAATATTTTTTTACGCAAGTTTTATCATTTATTGAAACTTCTAAAACACAAAAATTATTGTAAGTTTACTTCTTATATAATGAACTACGTTATTATGTAATTTTGAATAAAGTTAATTAATAATAAATAATATTTTTGTAGTACTATTTACGGAAAAAAAATTCAGACATGAAATTAATTTTATTTTTACATTTTTAAATTCCCTTCCCTTACTTTTAATAATTGTTTTCTTTAATATCCCTTTCTTTTTCAATGAACTGTATATCTTTAATCAAATTATTCCGCGGTTAAAAAAAATATATAGATTCATTTTAAATTTATTTCTTTTTATAGATATATTTTTTTATGTATATAAAAATTAAACTTTTTTATCACATTATTTTTATATTATCAAACATATACACTACTAAAAATTCTCATTTTTCATGGGAATATTTTTGTAAAGTTTTTGTAAAAATTGTAAGAAATAAGTTTTCTATAAATTTAAACAATTTTTTGCAAGAAAATTGACAAAAAAAATTAGTTTCTAGTAGTGATACCAAATCATGTGGGTTTTTCAAGAAGTGTATACACTCAAACAGAGTGTTATAACGATTATCCTTGATTTGTAAACTTTTTTACCTTACTAATCAAGTATATGCTGATCAATTAAAAAGAAAAACTCCTTTCAAGAATTTCATTATGTAATAGTGATATATTGTTGCCCCTTTCTACTCCACCTCTTCATAAACTTGTATTACAAATGATTCCACACTATTCCAGTCAAAAGAAGTAAACAATCAAGGTGTTCTTTAGCGACAAATACAGGTGTAGGCGTGAATGTGATGTCCCAAGTTTCAGTCATATCATAGAAGTAGCAAGGGAATCCATGTGGTCTGGTCCATTAACATCAAACCAAGTCATTGGTGTTTGCTTGCAAAAAGGAGAAACAAAAGATGAAAATAAGCGCCATAAATCACTATATTTTCTGCCAGTTTAGTCCTTCATATTGAAATGGTAGAAGTATTAATTAATAGTTGCAAATCAAGCTTCTGAATTATAAGCTCATAGCACCTCTTGACCCTTCTAAGAATGAGCTCAAACTAATGAGAACATTTTTTGCAATGCTCTGCTCCATGTTAGGATTCTGCTACTGACAAATGAGATTATAGTTTCGAAGTAGTTTAAGTCTGTGCCCGATTCAGTTCTTAGTAACGAGAGCTTGATCATTTTTTCAATATGGTGTGAGAGACGACAAGCAAGATAAAAGCTACAAAATATTGTGGTTATTATTCATATTGAACATGGTTTATTGTGCTTCACAACTTATTAATCAATAGTAACTAAAGAAGACATGCAAGTTTAACATAGGTACAATAAAAGAACAACCATATTAAAAAATTGCCTAGTGCTGTGATTGAGCTTGACAATGAATTTCAGATTCTGAAACGCGCTTCTTGTATTTTGCAATGAAAGCTGTGGCTCTCATGTCAATGACAGGATCAGCCACCCCCCATCGACCTTTGTCCTCATCACTAGGCCACACTTTGGTCCCAGAGACCTTTGGCCCTTCATCGTAGAAAGTGTTGTAACTGCTTCCCCCTCTTTGCTTGTTGTTGGATTTGAAAATGTTGAAGACAGAAAGGAAAGAAGACTTCCTCTGCCTGTTTCTGCCTGCCATGGTTATGATTGTTAGTTATGAAACACTGGTGTGGCTTTCTTTGGTGGCTAGAAATGGGAAGGAACTTGTAGGAGTTGTGGTGTTGGGTTACTTCTTGGAGGCTAGGGGGCTCAATTTATAGCACAAGTTGACAACTTTTTTTAAACTGAGATTAAGGGTGGAGAATCCGATTCAAATCACTGCTGTGATCAATATTCATGGTCCAATTAAAGCTGACATGGAACAGTTAACACTGTGCATCTTTTGGCAAAGGCGCATTTTCTGTGGTCCGCTGGTTTCACCCAGTCATAAGGTTGGTCTTGGCTATCTCCCCTTCCCCTTTTGGTCATGAAAACTTGACAATTGGTGGGGGTTCCATCGCCACTTACCCTTTCCTCTCTTGGTAAGAAACATTTTATTGGATCCTAATGAGTGCATTACTCTGTGTAGAACATGTTCTGTAATTTAATTTGCCAAATATGCATTGACAGCTATTGCAAAGGTCACTTTTTAACTAGACCTACCAAGCAAAAAAGATGGTGAACATGTTTAACAAACCTATAAAATATGTTATCTAGATTGATTTGTCTTATGTAAGATTTCACTCACTACAACGCGCTTACTTAAGTGACCTGCTTATGTAGTAACATGGCACGAACAGCAACAATAGCTGCAGTGTGTAGAGTTAAATAATACATGGTCGTGTATTAAGGGAGTGAAAATTAGTTGGAAGACAGCTTTATTAATTGGTTCATGCACAATACAGGAGCGTAAGGTCCAGGTGTTTCTGAAATTTTTTAAAACAAAAGGAGAGTCTTAATTGAGTGCTTTTAAATAAAGTCGATTCTCTACTGGGGTTAAGTTTTTCTCTTGAACCGTAGAAAGTACTTAGAGGATTTAAAGTGGTGGTGCCCTATAAACCAAAACCACGATTGCAAGTTTAGCATTCAGAGCACTGATCCCCAAAATATCAGAGGTTAACAGTAAGCAAGGTACTGCTGTTGTGGCCAAATGAACTTTTCGCTTTTCTTCATCATTGCCTTGCGGAATCTCTTAAATATCTCCATTGATTAAGATATTTGTAAGGGCCATGGTTTGGAATACCCATTTGTACTTAGACCAGACCCTTTAATATTAATATATTCCTTCTTTGCATTACAACTGCAATTTTAAGTCTTTCGGATGATGTTTTCTAGCTGTAATCACATTAATTAAGCTTTTCAAGATTATGCTGAACAAAAGAATATTTCGAGTTCTATGTTCATTGTTTCAAATACAAGCTTTGCATAATCCTCACACAATTACTGGTTTGATTTTTTTTTTTATTGATATTAATGTTTATTTATTTTGGGTCATCAGATATTACACTGTTACTCAATTATTTAGTTTGGCTTAGGAAAAAAAGAATAAAAGAAAGACAGTAAAGAAAAATAGAAAATAGTAAAATTTGATCTTTTATTGTATTTCTCTTTCTCTTTAGTTCTTTTTTTTCTCGAAGTAAAAAGAAAACAAAAAATATGAGTTCCATAAGAATTTTGTTCTTTCTCTCTCATATATATATATATATATATATTAGGGGTTGAATAAAGTAGAAGAAAATGTATTCAAACTTGTATTAGCTATGTTTAAAAAAAAAAAAAATCTTTAGTTACTCCTCTGCTCTGCCCCCTATAGACCTCAGGTTTTTATCCTATAATGGTTGATGAAAATTAAAATAAATTTAAATTAATATAAATGGACATAAAATCTAATCAATCTCTTTCCCTTCAAAGAAGGACAAATTTGTAATATTCTGAAAATTTTCACCATCATCAAAAGGCAATAAAAAGTTGTGCCCTTTTCCTTCCTAGGTATTTTTTTTTCCAGAAATTCCATTTTGTCTGAAGATGCATGGAAAACGAAAAAAAGATCAATGGTAACAGCTATATTATACACTATACAGTTTCAGATTCAGAACATATAAAACATGGTATTTATTCAAAAAAATTGAATCGTTAGACAAGCATGATATTTATGTACTCTACAATATTTTATCGTTTTAAACCAATTGTTTCATGTTTTTCATGAAAAAACTGGAACCGGAAATTATATTATTTAAGAAAAATAAGTAATATAATAAATTTTTTTCAAAAACAATGCTAACCAAACGTACACTTGATTCCTCCTCAACTTTGACACGATTCCGCAGTTATTCTTATTCCTTAGTTTAAACTTCTTTTTCTTTTTTTGGCCCAAGCCCAAACATAGAAAACGGATTTCAAGACACGCTTTTTAGGTTTAACCCAAATTGAATAAAACCAACCCAATGTTCAATCCCTAAGTATCCACCACCACTCGTATTTTTTCTCTCTCTTATTTTTCATTTTCTATTTTCTTTTTTAATATTAATATATCATCATGTTTGCTTTTGATCCTGTTATTCTCTCATTTCATCACATCTGAATATCTCAAGTCGAAGACCCTGCGTTGAAATCTAACCAGGACGACATCCAAGCGACGTTGTTATTCCAGAATTTGCGCTCTTCATACTATAATCAAGGTGTTTTTTTTTTTTTTTTTGCTTTCTCAGACAATAATATTTCTCAATCGTGGTTTAATTCTTAGACTGTTTAAGCTGGGGTTTTCTGGATCTGATTCCAATTTTCATTCCCCTAAATTTTCCTTGTTGGGTTTTGGTTAAATTTCATAAAGGTAGAAGTTTTTTTTTTTTTTTAACCAAGTGGGTCGGCTGGTTCGCTGAATTGTATTGGCCTTTTTCGTTGGTGAATTTGATCAGGTGACCCATAACTTGTGTTTTCATATGTTCTAAACTAGTGCTGCGAATAAGTTAAATTGCTGAATGCCCTATCCTGTGTTTAATAAGTTTTTGCGAGAGTATTTTATCATCACGATTTATTCTTGCACAATTGGCCCGGTACTTTTCAATCTTGGGTTCATGTTGCGTGCACTTTTTTCAGCTCACTTTTCCCACCTGAATTTAGGAAGTAGTGCATCCACTCTCCTGGTGACTATGTCTTTACATCTTTTGTTTGATTATTGTTTTCTGCGTAGATCCAAAATGGACTATCGATGGACCAATGGGAGGCAGGAAACAGGTGGCCGTGACAGGAGGCAATCTAAAAGGGAACAGGTAATGGATGTCCCCCATCACTTCAATCAAGTAGTGTGTGTGTTCTTACATTAGGGCTTTTGGGATTTCAATTTACAAAAGAAACTACCTCTGTAATTTAGTGAAAATGATTATTTGACTTTTGTTAGCATTTACTTGTGTGTTTAAGATACCTTTTCCTTCTTTTGCTAATTATGAATAAATTATTTTGAGTATTTTTTGTCATTTTTGAGAACTTATATGTATATAGTAACTTATAAAAGCTATTTAAATTTTCAAAATAGCATCTATCTTGCTCGATGCTTTCCCCCTGCAGCATTTTTGGGACTGCCTGCTATCCAGGATTTTAAACATTATCTGTTATATTTATACTATATGCAGTATTAAGTATGTCTTTTATATATTGCTAAAATGATAATGTGTCTTCAAGACATTGTGGATGGGCAACTATTACTGTGATTTCCATTGTATTGAGATGAATTGATTTTTCAGGCATATACGGACTCTCTTATTGAGGATTTGTCAGAGGATTTCCGCTTGCCAATCAACCACAGGCCAACAGAAAATGTTGATCTGGACAACGTAGAGCAAGCATCTCTGGACACACAGTTAACATCAACTAATATTGGCTTTAAGCTTCTCCAAAAGATGGGATGGAAAGGAAAGGGTCTTGGGAAGGATGAACAAGGTTTGTTCTATATTATCACTTCCTTTGATATTTAAGAATTTTTTTTTCTCTATTTTTGAATATTTGCATAATGCATTTACCCATTGTTTTAGTTTCTGCTGTGCTGAACAGGTTGTCCATACTCCTTGGTTCATCTTAAACATGTCCTTGTACCCATTTGTGCACTCGTTTTTGTACCTCCTTCATAGAGTTGTTCGAACCTTCCCTTTATGTCTTTCTTTTTTTTTTTTTTTTCCTTTTTTTCTCTATTCCTTTTTTTCCTTCATAGTGTTGTTAGAACCTGCCCTTTATGTCTATTCTCTGACATGACTTCAATCTCACTAATGCTTCTGATAAGCTGATGGAATTTTGTTTGCTAGTCACATTACTAATACCTTTTCAATATTTAAAGCTTAAACTTCAAATCTTGTTATTTTGGTCTTTAGGGCTGCTTCATTCAGTCATTCCATTCATCAACACCTAGCAGTAGTAATTTGTTGTAAGCATAACAAAAATTGCTGTAATTTTTTCTTTGCTAATGTGACCTTTAGCACACCCTAGTTAATGCTACGCAAAGTGTTTGCCCAAGTGTTTTATCTTTCCTTCTGGGAGAAAAGTTGTATTATTCTCTAGTTCTGGGTTTGATTACATCCTTTATTGGATCACCTGTGTATTTGCACTTGCTTGATTGAAGCAAGGACTTTGGCAATGATTTCATTCTTTATTTTCTTTTTCAGTATTATTTTTATATATTCCTGATGTGGGGATGCTTTAGCCGAAAGTGATTTGACTTTCGTGTTGTCCTTCATTTAAATGCTTTATCTTATTTTTCAAACTGTTTGTGTGCAGGAATCACTGAGCCAATAAAATCTGGGATTAGAGATCCAAGACTTGGAGTTGGTAAGCAAGAAGAAGATGATTTCTTTACTGCAGAAGAAAATATCCAGAGAAAAAAACTTGATGTTGAGTTGGAGGAGACAGAAGAACATGTGAAGAAGCGGGAGGTATGATTTATCACTCCTTAGTAGTTGCTCTTAGTGCAAAACCCACATAGTAGTATCGAGTTGATGTTTATATTTTCTCAAACCTGCACCCCTCATAGCAGAAGGCTGCATATAGCATATATGCATGTCTTTTGACCGGATTGGTATGTCATAAGGAACCATCAAGTTTGGAAGGTCTTGAGAATTTCCTGCAGTTTTTATTACCTGGTGGCTTCTTCTGCCTGCTTCGTGCACATTATGAAAATTCAGGTGTTAGCTGAACGTGAGCAAAAAATTCAAACTGAAGTGAACGAAATCCGGAAGGTGTTTTATTGTGATCTCTGCAACAAGCAATACAAATTGGCTATGGAGTTTGAAGCACACTTGAGCTCTTATGATCACAATCACAGAAAGGTAAATAATTTAACTGTATCTGGTTCTGCTTTTTTTAACTTAATTTCCAAATTCTATCTCCTAATGTAAAATCCTTGATGTTAAATACAGCGATTCAAACAAATGAAGGAAATGCATGGTAGTAGTAGTAGAGATGATAGGCAAAAGAGAGAACAACAGCGTCAGGAGAGAGAAATGGCAAAGTTTGCTCAAATGTATCCATTTACTCCTATGTCAAAATTTTTTTTTATTCTCTTCTCCCCTTATTGTTATTTTGGCTATGGGTGGGTGGCCAGGGGTCAGTCTTCTAAATTTTAACGTCTTTCTCTCATGTCATCTTGGTTTTTTATTTTTGGTCCTAAATGTCAATCAGTGCTGATGCTCAAAAGCAGCAGCGGCTTCAACTGCAACAAGAGTCTGGATCAGGAACAGTGTCCTCTGAGTCTAGAACTGCTACTGCCCTTACAGATCAGGAGCAGCGAAATACTTTGAAGTTTGGGTTTTCGACTAAAGGCAGTGCTTCCAAGGTATGTCCACCTGGTGTCTAGGGTTTGAAAAGAAAATAAAAAAATTTCCTTCTAGTACTTGGGAGTTTGGAGTGCTTTACATTCCAAAAATTGTTCCAATTCAAGCCTTGTACATTTGCAAAGTACACTTTTTGTATGCTAATATCATTTATTTTTCCACACTGTCCAGCAGATAACATTTGGTGCCAAGAAACAAAATGTTGCAAAGAAGCAAAATGTTCCCATCTCGTCTATATTTAATAATGATAGTGATGAAGAATAAGGAACATTACTCATGCAGTGATGTATCAGCATGATGACATTTATCGTGGTTCGGTTTGCATTACGTGTTTTATTTGATATTTGTCACCATCCTCAGTTTAAGAGGAAGAAAACATTTGGAATTTCATGGTAGTTTGGTAGACCAAAAATGTTGCCTGCTTGTGTGAGACAATGTTATGTTTGCAAGGATTATATATTTTTTACGTGTGGGTGATGTTCTGTTAGTTTCTAATGTTAGGCCATACCATGGCCAACAAGTTAGATGTGTAGTTTCGAATATGTTGCAGATTAAAGTTTAGTGGATTGTCCTCACTACACTACTGATGACAAAACACTGTAAAACCTTTCAATAACTTGAAGCCATAGCTGCCTCACTACTGAAGGCTGGGCAGCGAGTTCGTGATTACAAAGCTTGGTTGGATGCAGTAGTACGTATTCTCTGAACTCGTTGCGAAATGATCACATTGAAAAAGTTAGGGTTGTGTGAGCTTATTTTGCTATAAAACATGCGCATTCATTAACAGACGTTATTGAACTTTTCTTTTCCTTCAAGAGTGTTATTGTTCCACTTGTTTCTTATGCAAATCTAAATTTGACAGTAAAAATTAAAGTGAAAATAAGTGATATTTTCATAATTAAAAGTGGAAGTAGGAAAAAAAACGAACAGTTCCCTTAAGTAGTGGATATTATTTGTTTTGCCCTTGTCACGCCAGCGTGCGTTCGTATTCTAGGAACAGACATTATTGAACTTTTTTTTATTCTAGTTTTTATAATAAGAATACTAAGTTACTGATTCTCAAGTTCTTATTTGCAAGATGGTTTATCGTTGTGTTTGTATAAGATACTTTGCAAATATGAATTTTTTTTTTTAAACCTTTTTCATCTTTTAAAGATTTTTTGAGTAAATCAATTCACATCTTTTAGATATTAAATTTAGTTTGGACAGTATAATTTAGTTCTTATGATTTAAAAAATTGGATTTGGATCTCTCGTATTCGCCTCTTTTAATGAATTAGTCTTTTTATTTCAATGGCGTGTATTAAATAATAAACAAAATAAATTATTAAAAATTATTAGACAAAACGTTCTATTAACAGTAATGAGGTACGAGCTAAATCGTAAAAGAGACCTAACACAAGATAAGTAAAAAGAAGTTGATAAAATTTATACCGATAGTAAACTAATTTTTCGGCCATTGCTTTGATAGTTTCCATTACCTAAAATAAAAGGAAAAAAGAAAAAAAAAATGGTTCTAGCTATCATTTCCCTTTCTAACAGCAAGCCAAAACCTTTCTGGAACCACTTGCAGTCGGTTTTTCCTTTTCATTTCTCCTTTTGTCTGTGTTAGCAGATGATGGAATCCATCACCGTGGAGAAAAGCAAGATAAGGTTTGGCATGACTATGGCACATTGCAAGTATCCTTAATTTGAAAGGGAGAGAAAAGGCACGTAATTCGGTCCAACACGGCATTACATGAAAACTGTTTACACATAAAAACACACAACACTTTCAAATGTATATTTCTAATCTTAAATGGATAAAATACATTCGTTATTCCATAAGCAGCTACAGTTTTTTCAACAGCTTATTTACATTACACTAACAAGTATTGAATGATTGCCAAGATATCCTTCAGAAGCATAATTACTAATTAGGCAGCTTCAGCAAACCCAACTTGGAGATTTCCGTAGTCAAATATAGTGTGATATGCCCTCATGAAAACATCCCCAAGAATCCTGCAAACACATTTAGTAGCATCAGGAACAAACATACATACGTAAAACACACTTCATTCATGGTTGTTCTCTACATTCTAGTGTGTGCACATGTGATTATGGATAAATAATTTAAAAAGTTAATATACCACAATGGACCCCGTGGAGGAGGAACATCAAAAGCAATAAACCCACTAAGGCAGACTTCTGTAATGCCCTCTCCAGTTCTCAAAATATACTGAAACCACAAAAAGCAATCTTAGAATCACAATGAATAACTAAATAGTTAGGGTTAATCTATCTATATAGATAACATTATAATCTTCACCAAAGCCGCAATGTAGTTAAATTATGGAATGTTCAAACCCCAACCTGCTCTGGTGTAAGGACAAAAGGTTTATCTCCAATTGTGAATGTAATGTTTGGCATCTTGGAAAGACTGTTACAGCTTATCACTGACTCTCCAGATGGACTTGGCAGGCTCTCACACAGCTGTCATTGATCAAACAAACATTAATCACATGTCAGTACTCTGGACCATATATATACTACTGCTTGAGTTTGTGGACGGGATAATGTGAAGGGCATACTTGATTCACATAGTTGAATACTCTGTCCTTTGTTTGTTTTTGTTTTAGTTGATTCTGGATCCAAAGAACAAGCATCTGACAAGAAGAACACAAAGGAGTATCCCTTGCCGTCAACTCACTCTGTTCCTTTTCAGTCACCATTTCAATCCCAGGGCTGCACAAAAAATGAATTCAAAGTAATTTAGGAGTCTGTTTCAGCCAAAATATTGCAGGCTTTTAGCATCACTAAACTCTCCCAATGGCAAAAGAATAGAATCCTAGATTAGTAAGCTAGTAATTGTAAACATAATGAAGGTTCCCGGACAATATTTTTAGAGAACTCTTCTTTTGTTATTTGCTAATGCTTGGAACTGATACTTCCAAATTTTTTAACTTTATAATCAGAAAGAAGTATCTAACATTCATCCAATTCTTCAATGTATTACCAAATTGACTAACAATGAAACAAATATGGTGAAAAATCCATAGAAGAGCCATAGACCTTTCTGATCTCTTAGATTGAATCCTTTTGGAAGAACATAAACCAACTTGTGAACATATGTCATCAGGTTTCACCTACAGAATAATATTAAACTCATTTAGGTTCCAAGAGTGGAAATACAAGTGGGAAAAAATATCAAAGCCAAAACGCATGCTCAATTTCAAACCTACCCCTGATACCAAGAGATCCCAAATCAACTCTCCATATTGAGAAACGACATCCTTACATTCTACACTAAGAACTCCTTCAGCTCCAATAGCATGGTTGATTTCAGCCACAACATGCTGAAATTAATGGTCAACAGAAATTATAAATAAGATTAAATAACCAAAAAATCTCCAGAAATATGGAAGCACATACAGTTGGGCCAGCAAGCAAAGATGTTCCTGAATCCACAATAGCCGCACAGCCACCCTCACAAACACCTAAAAGTAACATTGATATATTTCAGAATTAGAAGAACGTTAATCAAAGCATATGTAACAAATAAGAGAAAACAAATCTTATTTCGTAAACATTGATGTAAAGATAGTTTGTTGACACTTAACAGAGTGTATTTCTTCAAAATATATTCAAGTATGAGGAAGGAAAAAATTCATTCTAAATTCGCTCCTTATACCATATTCCAAATCATCTTAAACACTCAATCACTCCCTTAGTAAATCCCAAAGATAGAAGTTTCTTATTGTTGAGGAAGGATAAAATCACCTGTTGAAGCACCTCCAATGTAAAAACCTCCAATTTCAATCTGAAAAAATAAAACTTTCTCGTTAAAGAATGTCTGATGTGAATAAATAATTATTTAAAAGGAATTCCTAATCAAATAAAACGTATATTTCCTAACCTGCCAGTAACCTTTTTCAGTAACTGGAAAATAAGTGTGCTCTCCTTTGAAGTGCTTTGGGTTAACACCACCAAAAACTATTTCACCGCCCTTTTTAGCATTTGGATCCCCATTCAACCAAAATGAGAACACCTTCTCAGTGACAAGATTTTGCTCCACCATTTTGTACCTGTGATTTTATGATGGACTGGTCAGTTAAAGGCACAAAAAATAAATCCAAGTCCAACTCTAAATTGAAATTAGATACAGATGAAACAACAAAGAAAGGTTGAAACACACCATAGTGGCACAGCATTTGCAACTGAGATCTCCTGAAATCCAAGTCCCAGTATTCCATCGAACTTTGCTGCCAGAAAGGAAAGACTTCCCTCTCGGGTAGCTTCAATGAAATCCTACAGTTTTCATTCGTAAGTATTGCTATCTACAAGTTTGAAGAATCTTGTATTGAAGTGGAAGCTCACAAATAAAGTACTCACCTGCTGCTTGACAACAGCGTTGCCAACTTTAACACTATCTTGACTGAAGTAACCAGATATCGATCCAGATCCATAGTTTATTTTACATGATGTTCCTGATCATCAAGATAGTTACGATTAAACCAACATTACATGGCATGTAATAAGGTATTACAATATCCTTTAATTTAATGCATACAGCACAGTATCACTATAATCAACATGAAAGATGACAAGAAGGAATTACCATTTTTGGCATATGTTTTGGATCTCTTTGCCTTGTACCAATGATGGGTATAGCAAGCAAGCTGCAAGAGAAAACTAGTCAATATGATAAGCTTATATGTACATGTTTATACAGACATACAGTTTAAGTTGAACTCACAGAAAAGTAGCAGTTTGATGATGGAACCCAAATGTTGGAACTACCAGTATCAAACACAACAGTAAAGGTCTGAGGGGGTGTGCCAATTCCAATCTCACCAAAATACTGAGCATCCAAATAATTTTTCAAAGGTACTATATCTTCACCTTTTGACTTAACAATATACTGATTATGCTCACCCATAATTGGTCTTCCAGATCTTAGACCTTCTCTTGCCTTTCTAGCAGCATTAATACTATTAAGATCTAGAGGTCTCTTCTTCAAACCAATTCTCAGAATTCCGAAGGAGAGAGATGGAAGAAGGGAACATGTTAAAGCCCATAAACAGAAGGTCACCACCAAATGCTTTTGCCCCATGATCAAGGAAAATCTGCCTTAAAGGTAATCAGAAAGTAAGTTGAACTGGATACAGTTCTAATTTTACACAGAACGCATGTAAGAATGGAACAAGAAAGGAAATAGAACAGTCCTTGTGGTATATTCTCCAAACAGCCCATCTAAGAAAAATATATAATCAGAAAAACATAATCCTCTTTTCTACAGATATGAAACGGTTCGGGTCGTACTTACTTTTACCATCATATTGACAAGAAAATCTTTAGCTTCCTATGCAATCTATAATATATGGTCATCTAGCAACTCAAATTTATTTTTGAAATAAATCAAACAAAAATAGGCATTGAGCTAGTCGTTTCCATGTTTGGTCAACGAGGCAGCAACGAATAGGTATTGTTAAGATTTTCACCCCAAACTTGTGAGTTATAATTAACTTTATTTACAGTTGATTTATCTTCTTGTCCTCCACGGAAGTTGTACTTCTACACCCATTTAACACAAACATAAAGCACAAGAATAATAATAAACAGAATCATTTCACTCTACTAATGTTACAAAAACAATTTTACACAGATCCCCACACCCACATGCCAATTATACGCACAGATTCCTCGAAATCTAGAACAAAAGGAGAATCAAGAGGTAATTTGAAGCGGGGTAGTTAGTAGAGGACAAAAGTCAAGAGGGTTTAACTCATCATCATGTTCCAAGATCAAAGATTGAAAACCAAAACAAAAACAAGATGTGAAGGGAGAGGAATCAAGTGGGTTGAACACACTACGAGGACCAAAATATTAAAAAATAAAACAAAAAACAAACCTTCCGTAGCTTTAAGCTACTGCAGAAGCTGATGTTGCTGCTATGAAGGCTCCAGCGATGAAATGGAGAGAACTTGGTAAGAACTAATAAATAATGCTAGGTCCACACCGGCACAAAGAAAAAGGAGGAAGGTCGTAATTAATAAACAATAATAGATGGATGTCCATTCATTAGTTAGCTTGGTATCTCTGCAACTAAATTAAATTGTCAAATAAAATGAAGAAAAGAACATCATTTGCTTTGGAAATATCTGTTTCACAACAAAATGCCAGGTTCCTAATCCTATTGTCAGGTTGTAATTACGACTTTTGTTTCGATTGATATTATTTATTAAAAAAGAAAGTGCTTTGATTATATTTAATTAAAGTATTCCTTTTGTGATGTATTAAATGTTTGATATTAACTTGTATCATTAATTTATTGTTGAAATATTATTTACAACAAAAATGTATTACACTTCGTGTAATTTAATAAAAACTTTTTAATATATATATATATATATAATGCGAAAATATTAAATATTTAAAACTACATAGAAAAAAATAAAAACAGGGCCTTTATGCGATATAAAATAACATTATACCACGAGACATCAAAATTAGAAACTTTAGTAATACCCTTTGTTTCTTCTTCTTTTTTATAACACTACATTTTGGAAGTGAAGTTTGCTGATCATGTTAGAACTTTTAAATATTATTGATTCACTGTTAGAAAGTAATCACAAAATAATTATCTCTTGGTTGGTGTAAAACATTTATGGTATTCCATTTCATGGTGACAAGTGATGTTGGCAAATGGAACTCACCCTTACGAGGTAGTAGTTGCCGTGTTTCACTCCGCATAGAACCAAATACCATTTAAGAATAATATGTTGAGATATTTTCCCCTTTAATCTTTTAGTCAATAAAATATAAATTTTGATTTATTTTATATTTCTATGCCTCACGCAACCTAAGTTTTCTATATATAGTTATATTATAAATTTGAGCCAACATGATTCGGGACCAATAATGTGATTAAAATATTCCTCCTGCTAGAGAAGTTGGTGTGAGGGGTTCTGACGATTCACAAACTAATCCAGATAAGGTACACAAAAAGAAAAATATTGATTAAAGTTTCGGTAAAAATAAAATACAATTGTCGTTTTATATTAAAATAAGCATATTTTAAATTTTCGAAAGCTGTGCCAAATTATTACTATCTCTTGTCATTTCTCATTCTGGTGAACAAATAGTTATTAAACACATAAAATTACTCAGCTCGTTTAATTTATTTTTTTTACTTTAAAAAACTCATTTTATATAACAGTTGAATTATCTTTTCCAATTTAGTTTTATTTCCGTTACTCTACACGTTACAGTTAATAGCTTTTTATAAAGAGACACTGTACGTCTATAATAAGATTGAACAATTTTTTTATAACTTGAAGAAAGATAAAAAGAGAAAAAATTAATAATATAATAAAAATAAATTAAAAAAGTTAATATCGATAGATATTTTGCAAAGAAATTTCGTAGAAGTTTCACAATTTTGGTTGGTTTACTTTAATTTTGTTGGAAAAGTGTTGTGTCCTTTCGAGATCCGAAAAAACAAGTTTTTTATTTTGACTGCGAGAAGCATAACATTGAGTGCTTTACTTCTCTTCCTCCTAATATTTTATTCACCAATTGAATATCCAAACCAAACAGTACCTACCAACTATTCACTCCATTATTATTGGGCATCATAATGGGCTTTTCCTACCAAAACCCAATCCACCCAAACCAAACCCAATCCTCACAATTCCTCCTACTAACGCACTTATTTTAAATATTATATGGTTTGTTCTTCTTTTGCATTAAGCACTTTTATGATTTTAATTTTATTTATTTTATATTTTAATGTACTAAAAAGATTATTTATTCTTTTATTTCTACAAATTAAATTCAAAATAAAAATAATAATAATTCATTTATGTGTAAAGATTATTAACATCTATAATGACTGCTTTAATATAAATATTATTTTTATTAACTAACCATAATAATTTATTTTATTAAACTCCAGTTACATATGTACAGCACTTTAATGGAAAATTATATAAATTCCAAACAATGAAAAATCCATTATTCCAAACAAATACATAATCTTAGTTTGCATGACTGAATTGGAATTTCCTCATGATGACCTAAAAACTTATCATAATTCATCGTTTTTAATTGTCTTTCGTCTTTGTCTTCGTTTATATTTGTCTTTACTTGCAATGATTGAAACAGAGACAACAAAACTATTATACTCACATCAATTCAGTGTTTCAACCTTACTTCTTCTACAGATCTTATTTATAAGAGTATAAATTAATATTCTGGATTGAATTTAATTAAATTTATTACCTCCACAATTCAATTTATCAAAATACTTTGTTTTAGAAAAAAAAATAGCATTTTTTTCTATCAAGCCTAAATTGAATTCACTTTATCCATGTATTATGCATCTAAGTTTTCTCATGCAAAAAAAGGTTGAAAAATGTTTTTTAATTTCTTAAAATTGTAAATAAATAAACATACGAACCTTCATTCAAATATAATATGTCACGCGGATAAGTTATAAAATAAATTGTGAATTTAAGAATAAAAAAAGCTATTATCTCAATTAAAGACTAATGTATTTGAATGGATTGGATTATTATATCTCTAAATTAAATTGTTTATTTAAATTATTTAAAAACAATATTATTATTTTAATATGAATTTCATTAATTATTTAAAATTAGAAAAATATTATATTTTTTTATCCATAAACCATTAATCAATTTCAATCAATGTGTATGGATTTAATTGCATTGAAAAGTTTCTTAAACAGTCTTATTTATTTATTTTTACAATATTTTAATAGTTAAAAGTTATGCATATTTTTTAAATTGACGTGGAAAAGGTAAATTTACAATAATTCAAGAGATACTCTATAAATGACATCAATTTTAATTTAAGATCTTATAATAATTATAGATTATCATATATATATATATATATATATATATATATATATATATATATTTCATTTTATTTACTTTTAACTTACGTGATATGTTTTTATTTACATTTGATTTTTAATCTAAACTAAATTTTTTGTTATGATTATTTAAAATTCAACTATAATATTTATTTTAAGTTATTTTAACTTTTTGAAAAATTATAATCTAAGAAAATTCTAAAACCTAATTAAAATAAACGAAGGAAAATATAATCGAATATAAATTTTTATTTACTATTTTTAGAATGTGTAAAATATCATAGGTTGGAACCACTTTTAATAACATGTAATAAAATCTCATCTAATTTATACTTTGTGTAATGAGATTAGCATGTAATTGATGTTAACTAAGAAAATAAATTATCTTAAATAGGATAAATTGATGTTAACTATCTTTTTCAATCAGTGTGAATTATTATTATTATTATTATTATTTTATTTAAGAGCCAAATATGTAAGTTTTAACCATCAATTCTACCGTTCTTAAAAAAATCAATTTTACCGTTTTGCAATGTAGAAGTAATCTCACATAAGAAAATATAAAAAATAAAATAAAAATGACTTTAAATCCACGATAAATAAATTAAATCTTAAAAATGTTTATAGTTTAAAGATAAAAATGCCGAAGAAAAATGTAAAATAAATACATAAATCCAATTTTAGTCTTTTAAATTAAAAAAAATATTTTAAATTATTATTGTTTTAGAAATATATGATTGTAATTTTTCAAAATTATTATTTAAAGACAAAAAGAATTATAAAAATATATTTGATCTCTTTAAATTGAATGTTTAAAAATATATTAAAACTTCACACTTTTTAGTTCTTACATTCTTATATATTTTATAAAAAAATTCGTTAACATTATTGAGTATTGTTTTATCTGCTTTTATTTATGATTAATTAATTAATTAATATGTTTAATGCAAGAGGTAAATAGGGTTAGCCACTTGTCCTTGTTCCCCTCATCTTTTGTATACCCTTATTTCTCTCTCTCACCAACTCACTCATTCACTCACTTATCTCTCTCTTCTCTCTTTGTGAAATTCTCGTTTATCTTCTCTTCATTTTTCTCCGTTATCGTCGTTCCGAACCCCAATGTCTTCCACCACCCACAACCACATCCACGAAAACAACCACCACAACGGTTCTCACGTAGCCAAAAAACCCAACCTTTCCACCTCCGTTATAACTGCGTCGGAAATCAAATCCGAATTCGCCCACCACGACGCCTCCGTCGCGCGTATCAACAACGGCAGCTTCGGCTGCTGCCCCGCCTCCATCCGCGCTGCGCAGCACCGCTGGCAGCTCCAGTACCTCCGCCAGCCTGACCACTTTTACTTCAATGAGCTCAAAACCGGCATCCTCCAATCTCGAACCCTAATCAAGGACCTCGTCAACGCCGACCACGTCGACGAGATCTCTATCGTCGACAACGCCACCACCGCCGCCGCCATTGTCCTCCAGCACACCGCATGGAACTTCCGCGAAGGAAGGTTTCAGAAAGGCGACGTTGTCCTCATGCTCCACTACGCGTACGGCGCCGTTAAGAAATCCATGGAAGCGTACGTCACACGCGCCGGAGGTAACGTTGTCGAGGTTCCCCTCCCTTTCCCCGTAAACTCCAATGACGAGATCGTTTCTGAGTTTAGGAAGGCATTGGAGAGAGGAAATAGTAACGGAAAAAGGGTTAGGTTAGCGGTGATTGATCACGTCACTTCCATGCCGTGTGTGGTTATTCCTGTTAAGGAGTTGATTCAGATTTGCAGGGAGGAAGGGGTGGACCAGGTTTTTGTCGACGCTGCACATTCCATTGGGTGCACTGATGTTGATATGAAGGAAATTGGTGCTGATTTTTACACTAGTAATTTGCATAAGTGGTTCTTTTGTCCTCCTTCAATTGCGTTTTTGTATACTCGTAGGAACCTTAAGGGTTCTGTTTCTGGTTCTGATTTGCATCACCCTGTGGTGTCTCATGAGTATGGCAATGGCTTGGCTGTGGAGAGTGCTTGGATTGGAACCAGGGATTATAGTGCTCAGTTGGTTGTTCCTGCCGCGGTGGAGTTTGTTAACCGGTTTGAAGGAGGTATTGAGGGGATCAAGAAGAGGAATCATGAGGCTGTTATGGAGATGGGGGAGATGCTGGCGAAGGCTTGGGGGACTCATCTCGGGAGTCCGGCGGATATGTGTGCTAGCATGGTTATGGTTGGCTTGCCTCCTTGTTTGGGGATTGGAAGCGATTCTGATGCTCTCAAGTTGAGGACACATTTGAGGGATGCTTTTGCGGTTGAGGTTCCGTTATATTATCGGCCGCCAAGAGAAGGGGAAGTTGGGGTGGTTACTGGGTATGCGAGAATTTCTCATCAAGTGTATAACAAAGTTGATGACTATTACAAGTTCAGGGACGCCGTTAACCAACTTGTGCAAAATGGGTTCACTTGTGCTGATCTTTCGGATTGAAGAGGTTTAGTCTAACATCCTTTGAACGGTACTTCATTTTTTTAACAATAAATGTCTGTGAATGTCGACTTTGCATTGGATGTGACTGCAGTAAAGCTGGGGATTGTGCCCTAATGTGGTGCTAATTCCTTTGAAAATGTCATTGTAAATATAAATAGAAGTATCTAACACTGGCAGACACTGAAATCCATTGCACATGTTATTAAAAGTTTTGTTTCTGCAGAATCGCAGCATCAATGCAGTTTGTTCATTTGTAGTCTATTTGTTGGAGTGATATTGCTTGGATAACTGGATTGAAAGTATCATTGATTTACATTGCTTTACATAAATAATTGGAAATTTGTAACATCTTATTAAAAATTGTCTTCATCTATTATTAAATTTAAATACCTTAAAAAAAGGTTTTGAATCTCTAATTTTTTCTTTTATCATATTTCCTAATTTCACCTTGATCTGATACCTAACTTCGCATTATCAAAGAGCCCTAGGCACCGGGATACATTAGTTTGATATTGATAATAATGTTTATTGTGACCATGTCCGATTGGTGCTATTCTCTTCTGTGATTTTTCTTCGCATCTTTTTCTTTGCAGACGGTAACTTTTGCCATAGGAATCTTTTGTTCTGTACTTGTCCATTGAAATCAATACTTCTCACTGGAACAAGTAACTCAACTAAAGGAAAATCAACATTTCCTTCATAAATCATAAGCCATTTCTGAAAAATGTTGCTATTCCATGTTATTATATAGTTTTGTACTTTTAACCTCAGGAAAAAGCCAGCAAAGGTTCACTTTGATTGGTACCACTAGTATGTAAAACGCATATTGAGGTTTCAGAACATTATTTAAGTTATAGGCAAAACATTCTTTTAAAACTGGTATGTGCATAGAGATTGGGTCCGGTGGAGTCCAAATCTAGGTATTAGTAAAGCGGGCTAAATAGGTCCGTAGAGGAAGATGGAGTTAACCATTACCTAATGGGCTCGAGGTATAGAGGTAGTTGGGAATAAGGCATTATCGGGGCCGATAAAGACGGAAACAATAAAAACAAACTAAGACCTAATGGAGATGGGAAGATAAAAGGGCAGGGGGAAAAACCCTAAAGGAGACCTCACTCTTATTCCAAAACATTGGCGCCCACCGTGGAACAGGTAAAACTTTTCCTACTCCACGTTCAAAACAATCATGGTGACTTGTACCAACAACCGAAACAATCAAGATCACTTTATAAACTTTATCTTTGCAAAAGATCTTGGGATGTGGTAGTGGTGCAGTGATTCGTTTCAAAAAATCGAGTAAGTTTCCGGTTTTTCGTTTCCGAAAATGAACGACGCAGGTGTCTCTAGGCAAATCCAGCAGATGGTGCGGTTCATCCGCCAGGAAGCAGAGGAAAAAGCTAACGAGATCTCTGTCTCCGCCGAAGAGGAATTCAATATCTAGAAGTTATAGTTGGTCGAAGCCGACAAGAAGAAGATTAGACAAGAGTACAAACGCAAAGAGCGCCAAGTCGAAATTCGCAAGAAGATGCTCATTACCAAGAGATCAAGAGCGCATGGTCTTGTGGAGGGTATACTGGAATGTGTTTTGATAAATTTGCATAGCATTCAAAAGAATCTGTAGTTCTGGCAGTTTAGAGCTAAGAGGTCAGATTCTGAGAATGCGCGTTTCATGATTTTTGAGAGGGGTCCAAGGGCTTTTATTGATGAAACAGTTAAGTTGTTGCGTGGACTCACTGCCCAGGGTTCGTCCACACAGAGTCTGTGTCAATCTGCATCTGATTTTATCGATGAGAGAGTAGCTGTTTTGAGTTGCTTAAGATATTCACTTGCCACATTTTTGGCTCAGGTTTGCTTTGTCTGATTAGTTGTCTCCTAATGTTTGAATCACAATAGTCTTTCATAATTACAATATAATGATTTGCCTGTCTTTCATTGTCAAGCTTGCTTATTGGTGAATACTTATTTGTTATTGTATGATTATGTTTGGTTTATTAATCTTCATATTTGTAGAAGAGAAATTTTGGAATGACTGAATGATTATGAAGGTGATGCTATATCTTACATGTTTTCTTTAGCAGCTGCTGCTCTTTACGGAATGACCCTAGTTTTGTCTTTGGGTACTTTCCCCCCTTTTTTCCTGGCTGAGACACTGTTATTGATGCCTTTAGGGCAATTTCTTTAATAGGCCTTCGGAGGATTATGAGTATATGTTTGACAGGAAAACTGTTTACTAGAAGATGTGGGATTCATTTATTCTGGCATGCCCATCAAACTCCTTTGAACACAACTGTAGAAATAGAAAATTAGAAATATGGAATAATTGCTTTATCGACTTCACTTTGTTAAAGGTCAATATGCTATCAATTCTCTGATATTTCTTCAAAGTTGAAACTCCATGCTCAGGTTTATATGGAAGTTGATACAATTGGAGAGGAGTTAGTGGCAGATCCAGAGACGAAGCTGCCCTCGTTAGTTACAATTAATGATTTGTTTTCAATATTAGAAACTTCAATTGGACATCTACATGCAACACGTCAGAGTGATTCTTCTGTCGATGGGAGCTATTCAATCCCTCTGCTATTTGAGAAGTTGCCAAAAATAAATCAGGAGGGATCTCCGTGGACAGATTGTGAAATAACAGATGCTATCAATCTAGTTTATCAAAATTTAGACAAGCTGGATGCATACATATCATTTCTTGTCATCAAACATAGAAAGCCAAGGAAAATGACTCAATATTGGATCCGTTATACATGTGGTGCAGTTGGGCTGTCAGTATGCTCCATTTGGCTCTTGCGGCATAGTAGATTGGTGGGAAGTTCTGACCTTGATAATTGGGTTCAGGAAGCTAGGAGCTCAACAATTAGGTTTCTTAAGAACCACGTAGAGCAATTGATTTTGTCTATTAGGGATGAACTTTTGGAGACATTCAGGAAGAGACATCAAGGTTTTATGGACCTTGAAGAGGTGCAGTTAATTTCCAACTCATTACACAAAATTGCAATGCTCGGAATGTGAGCTATGTGCGAAATGTGCACTATGGTCGAAATGCGACCTATGCTCGGAATGCAACCTATGTGCGAAATGCGCACTATGGTCGAAATGCGACCTATGCTCGGAATGCGAGCTATGTGCGAAATGCGCACTATGATCGAAATGCGACCTATGCTCGGAATGCGAGTTATGTGCGAAATGCGCACTATGCTCAGAATGCGAGCTATGGACGAAATGCGTACTATGGTCGGAATGCGACCTATGCTCAAAATGCGAATTATGTTTGGAATGCGAACTAAGATCGAAACGCGATCTAAATTGGAGTACGAGTAAAAGCAGGTCAATCTTCATCTAAATTCAAGTACTCGCGAAGCAATTTTCATACTCTACGTCAAGACGACGGTCACTGTAAGTCTGATTTTTAATGGTTGTTTATTCCTTTTAAGTGGTTGAACTTTGCAATTATATTATGAAATATTAAGGGATGAAATGTATTCGACGTTTATTTCGGTTTCTAGTCTTCGCATTAGAAATATTTTTCTAATTTAAGACTTGGGGGCTGTGGTATGTGCATAGAGATTGGGTCCGGTGGAGCCTAAATCTAGGTATTAGTAAAGCGGGCTAAATAGGTCCATAGGGGAAGATGGAGTTAACCATTATCTAATGGGCCTGAGGTATAGAGGTAGTTGGGAATAAGGCAATATCGGGGCCGATAAAGACGGAAACAATAAAAACAAACTAAGACCTAATGGAGATGGGAAGATAAAAGGGCAGGGGGAAAAACCCTAAAGGACACCTCACTCTTATTCCAGAACAAAAACTGTTCACAGTCAGGTGATATTTTATGTTTAACCAAAGCATTTTAGTGAGTTGTTTTAATTTTTTTGTTAGTATTCTTCTAGTTGTGTTATTTTGGTATTATTCTTATTAAAGTGATATTCTTTTTTATTTGCAGTTGAGAGGTGTCACTAATGTCTTTCTGATGAATAAAAGCTATTGATTGCAAGCTTGACTAGTTGTGATGGCTTCGGTACCATAGACTGCAGGTTTTGCTAAGAACCTACAGCAATTGCTAATGTTAGCTTTGCTGCGGAGAATTCCTTAGGAGTAGCTTCAATGTTGAGATCGATGGAAATACCTTGTATATAATCATGATCATATGTTTAATTGAAGTAAACTTATTGAGGTTCATATAAAAACTTTTCCATAATCTATAAGAGTGATATTTATAATTAATCTTTCATTGCTTTTACTTAGTTTCGTGTCCTTTTAATACAAATATTTTCATCAGCAGAGTACCATATTTTCCCCCTAGTATGACAATAATTTATGACTTTTTGTTGTTGTTACTAATTTAATTTTAAGTACCTTTAAGGATATGTCTAGTTCACAAAAAACTTCTTAGTTGGTCAATTTTCTTATCAATCATATCTGCCCTTTAAATATCATTATGACATTTTTATTTTTCAAGTATTCCTATTACTCACGAACATGTCCGAGTACCAAAGTTGCATAATCATAAAACTCCCTACTCCATTTGTGTAGGCCCCCCATACCAAAACCAAAATCACATACGCATATCATGCACTATGGGCTCCCTTTTCCAATAAGAAGCCCTATTGGCAATCATCATCACCACCCTTCATGCCATGAATCTAATCTGCACCTCCAATATTAGAGGTTTATGATAGAGAGGGATTTGGTTTGGTGATTGTGCTGCGCTCTGTTTCTGTGGGTTCTGTTGTGTTGCAAATCGTATATGGGGGAACAGGGTATATGGGGGAACAGGGTTGTTTAAGTTTCGGTAAGCTAAAGAGATGGATTATGTTTTGATGATGGGGATTTGATTGGCTTTATCGTGAACTAGGCCTCGAGGATGTTGGTAGAGGTACGGGTGATTTATTGTATTTCGTTGTTTAAAAAGTACGGATTCGAAGATTGCATCTATAGATATGATTTATAAGGTGATAGTGATTTGCAGAACTCACGACATATGAAGAAGAACATGGTTCGGTGTTTGGTTGCACAGCAGAAAAGTTGGATGCTCGTTTAATGGAAGCAAATTGTTAGTTCTTTTTGTCGTTTATACGATTTAGACTTGAAATTTTGATAATACCAGCGTTATCAAAGGGAAAGGGAAATCAGACATGCACATTATGTCGCTGATAATGATTTGTTGAATTTAACTAAATGTTCCCTGATTTTATTTTTATTAATGGTAATGTTATTTTAAAGTCTATCTACTGTATAAGTAATGAAAACAGTTTTCTGTCCCGTATGAAGGTTAAGCTCGTGTGATTATGCAAATTTTATTGGATTGTCTACTGCTCATATTTGACATTATTGTGTTGTGGAGTGGAATTAACCTTATGTGTCGAGGGATACGTAATTGCTGACATAGACGAGTAATCCCGGGCCAGCCGGCATTACCTTTGGTTAAAAAAAAAAAAAATTCACAATTTGATTGCATGTAATTCTTTTGGGGATAAAAAATGTTTCTGTAAAGGTTGATTGTGGATGTGTTCAAACTTGTGCATTCTCCACTCCACTGGAGGTTTCACTGCCAATAGCAATCCCAACAAATGGAGATGATCCACTTGTGTGATGATGTCAACCATGAGATAACTCGTGGGTTTAACCCATAAGCTACAGATACTTGTCAAATTTATTTTCACCGACTGTGAAGTTTGTCTCCAGAATGAAACTAGACACAATTGTTTTAGAAGGGAAGAACTGCAATTACCAAAATTTTTTGTCTATAATGATTAAATGAGCTCAGTTTTTGGTTTTTCTACACTTTACTCTGTAAAACGAGATCAGTTAGAAACTTAGCACGGTATTTGACTATTTGTTATGTCCATTTCTCCACAATCACATATTATATTGCTCTTCGTGGATGAAGATGCCCCACATCTCGCACTCCAAGATCTTCTCCCCCGTTATAAAACAAAAGCATAGTTGATGGCTACTAAGATCTGATTGGACCACATCAAGTTTATTAATGATTAGAGGTGCTAAAATTGAACTTTTTCTTAACTTGATCTTTCAAAAATTTCTTTGAAAATGGATCACATTAACAGAGAGAGATGAGTGATGAACACTTTTCATTGAAAAATAAATTACATGAACATAAATTATTGTTTTCAATCTTATCATTTTCCTTTTCTCAGGTAGGAAAAGTCCATGAATATGGTAAAGTTTGTAGATGATAATCAAAAAGGCAAACTAAGGGTTCTATTTCCTATTTCTGTACAAAAAACCCAGATTCATGCGGAATGCCTGTATTTTGCAACCATTGGTCTCCCTGAATAAACTCACTAACTGTGTAATCAACCATTTGGGCTCTCTCAAAGATTGTTCTGTAGCCATTCCACCTTACCCTTCCATCAGTTCTTGCCCCGGGCCCTCTATTTTCAAACTCCCGAAAGATTCCTGTTTTTATGCCATAGTTGTCACTCCATTTACACCAACCTTTTGGATGTATCACATCTCCTAGAAATGATTCCATAATGATAGTTCTTGAGTATGCACTATATGGGGATCCCAAGTAAGTGGTAGCAGTAAGATTGTTCATGATTTCTCCCTGTGCTGTGATGGTGCAGTTCTGGATCACAAGCCCTGTCGTTTGATACCTGTCCAACCTGGATTGAGCACTCACAACATTTCTCCTTAAAACAAAATCAGAAGAATTTTGAGCCTTCACAATGATTTTTGAGTTCTGAGCTACAGTTGCAGAGTCTCCCTTGATGATGTCCACACTGCCAAGAATCTCACAGTCTCGGTAGAATTGGCGTTGGGCTACTGCATACAAGCTGCCTTCTTTACCATCAATTTTGCAGTTGAAGAATGCTGCTTGATCAGAAAGAACAAGGAGTGCTGGTGCTCCTGCAATACCTTCTGGGGCAGTGAAACCCATGCCTTTGCAGATGAATCCTTTCCCCATCACCACTGCATTTCGCAAGAGAAAAATTTAAACAAAATATCATGTTTACCATCGCTTGCTTCTTCGTACCATCCAAATTTAGAACCAAGATTAATGAGTGTTGAAGGCAAAGTAAGAATTACATATGACCATACAGTGCTTACAGACACAGTAATCAAAAGAGATATGATATTTTGAAAAAATAAAATAAAATTCCGTTGAACAACTTTCATTATTAATATTATATTTATAAAGTGGTTGATTTAAAATAAAATTAATTAAAAATTATTATTTTATTAATAAATAAAAGTATTGAATGAATGTTTATTATTATTATGTCCTCAACCTATTTATTTCTTTTTAATCAAAAGTTCATCGTAATATTCAAAGAAAATTATAAATTTGGGTACGAAAAATATACCTTTAATAAACAATTTTATTAATATAGTATTAAAAGACATTATTAATGTTGAGGAACTTACCGAAAGTAGCTGCTCGAAAGGATGTTGTGACAGTATTGGAGTGTGTTGTGTTGATACCAACGACAATGGTGTTCTCAGGCCCATCACCATACATTAACAAATGGCTTACATTCTTAGGAATCACAACCCTCTCCTCGTATTTACCTTTTTTCACGTAAATAATACATCCACACTTGCTATTGTTTGGACATGCATCCAGGGAGTTAGCTATGGTTGAGAAATTACCACTTCCATCTTGAGCCACGACTATACTTATTGCCCTCATCCCACACTCATCTCCTTCAGACTCTATCATTTTGCGCTCTGTGTTTTGAGTTAGTCCTTGTCTTTCTCTACTGTAAGGCCTCTCTGAAAAATTATTAAAAATGGCTAAGGTTATCCTTGTAAGAACAATTGGCACCTCCAAGGAATATCCCAAAATCTCATAGTTATTTGTTCGCATTAATTCATCAGAACAAGTGTGTTGATATGAGATTACAGCGCTTAGGCTGTTCAACACATCATCAAGGTTTAGTTTGCACAACTCTGTATAAGAATTTGTCGTCGCATACAGAGATTCTAGTTCTTCCTGTCCCAAACTCAATAGCTCCAAACAATCTTCATATGACTGTCTCTGCAGACGCGTGAGGCTCATTTCAAGACGAGGTTTAGGCCTAATCACCACAAGTAATTCAGCTAGGGTTGCATTAATGGCAGCTTTCACATAATTCAGAATCGTGGCTCTGTCACCTACGTGTTTCAACACACGGAAACAACAATCTGGTTCCTCTGTTTTAGAGCAAATAGAAAGAAGAGACTTTAGATTCCCTGCATCTTGTTCGCGACCATCTATGCGTGCAACAATAGAGAAGGTGAGCAATGCAATCACGATCATGGATACCA
Source organism: Sphenostylis stenocarpa (assembly GCA_963425845.1). Lineage (NCBI taxonomy): Eukaryota > Viridiplantae > Streptophyta > Magnoliopsida > Fabales > Fabaceae > Sphenostylis > Sphenostylis stenocarpa. The sequence continues at coordinate 32,263,873 of OY731398.1, read as the reverse complement.
CTATGATCACTATGTTTAAAATCAACCTTTCCCTTTCCTTGGAGCTATCGTCCATTTTGCTCATGATTGCTTCCAGAAGGCTAGTAATTTAAATGCATGAATAGTACATGTCCATGATATATGATGGTGTTGAGAATGACAAACTTTGATGAATATGATTGTGATTGTGATTGTGATTATGAGAATGGGTGTTTGTTGATGATCACATACACAAAATTCTGGTGCTTCGGTGGTGGTGGTGGTGGCGGTGTTGGCTAACTGCATTAAACCCTATTCTTAGAGAGCGGGATATTACTAAACAGATGTTTTGAATTGGAATTTCTTAATTGGTTTCAGACCAACTCCTCTGTTTGTTATCTTTACTCGATACGCTTTTATACTTAGAATACGCTCCATTGTTAATTATCTAGGTCAATGTTATTCATACAACTAATTATTATAAAATATTAAAAACAAATTGAATATTTGTTAATAAAAAATTAAAATATTTGTGAACTGATCAAACAAACAATAATCTATAAATCCAAAAAAAAAATGCCTGATGTTTGACATTTTACATTAACTTATTCTACTCTATTTTTTCATCCAAATATATTTATTCTTGACTGATTTTTAAGGTAATTCTAAGACAAGAGAATTATATACACAAATAATATTTTATAATATTCACACAATATTTTAAAATTTACTTGTATTTTCAAAGAAAGAAATAAAAAAATTAATCCTACGAAACGTAATTTTATCGGTCTTTATTTTTATGAAAAAATATCAACGACAAAAAACCAAGCACATGTAGATGCAACCAACATTAAAAAAAAATGAAAGTAAAATAACCTAAAACAGTTTTTTTTTATTTGAAATGATTTTGCTTTAAAAATACCAACCTTTTTCGCTGTATTGATTATAAGACCTGTTCTGAAACTACATAGTAACCTCAAGATCATTGCTACAGCACAAAACCGTTAGTGTTCGTTTAACCATAAAATTGTTAACACAAATTAGTCATTCGATGTAACTTCAGAATATTATGTGAACCAATTTAATGTTTTTCCTTATAAATAGAATGGAAATACAAAGTAGAATCTGTTTTTTAATTTTTATTTTGCTTTAAATATCTTTCAATCCCTCAAAATTTTGGGTAAAATTGGATACATTTTCTTCTGGTTCTCCAAGTTTTAAAAAATCTCATGAGGTTTATTCAATCAAACCAAATCTTTCTTACGTAAATAAAAAATCTTAAAATCACAAATGCCCTTCAAATTTACAAGTTTTTTTATTAAGCCAAACCAAATCATGCCTCTAATTAACTTAAAGTACAGATTGAGCGTCTCTAAAAAGCTAGGGTTTATGATATTTTGGGGGTGGTGCAGCATCGAAACTCCATCCAATTCCTTATCCACACATCAAATCTAAAGCCAAGAATGTACTCTACATTAAAAGATAATGGGACGATACATTACTCGATGGCTGCATAAATCCAAATCCAAGTCTGTGTTTATGTACAGCTGGTTTGCGCTTTGAGCCAACACCAGTGGACATAAGTCACACTATTCCAAAGATTGAGAAAGTTTAATCAGATTAAACACAAATTGAACCCTGCTCCAGTCATAAGGACATCCACCCCCACCCGTATGGATTCCAACCAACAGAAGTGAAAATATAAGTCAAAAAACTGAAGGCATATAATTTAACAATATGATACGATGGAAATTTAAATTCGGATAACATTACAAGGCAATAGAAAGTGGCAAGACCAGATTAATTTCCTCACCGAATTACTAAATTCTGCGTACTGAGCCAGGTATCCAAAAACTAATCCAGATGAATAATAAATATCACAACTCTGTAGGCACCATCAGCATGACATGCAGTGGAATGTCCATCATTTTCACCATCTTGATTCATTTTGAGTACTTCATAACGTGAATTTCATAGTCAAATTCCCAGATCGTAAAAATACCGAGTATTTCTCGAGATAACAAATCAAGAGCTTCATGCAGAATCAATTTTGTGCAAATTAAGAGTTCCCTGTCCGGTGGTTTAACTTCCTGTAGCATTTCGAAGACATGCAACCACCAACGAAAACAAAAGCCAATACAACAACAGCTTCAGGACTCGCATTCCACAGTTCACCCTGAAGAATTTGATTGAGTAGATAGATCACTTTCCCAATGATAAACAAACAGCATTGAGGATGGTTTACCCAACTAGCTCAAAGGTCCATCAATATCCAGCAGAAGTGCAAAACAGATACTTAGTCAATATCTCCCGGACACCATTTAAAATACATCAATAAAAGGATCCGAAGAGTTCAGCCTAATAAGGCAGTCTCCAAGGAAAATAAATCTGTAGGAAGATAAAAATTGCGTAGAAGCTCAGGACAAAAGAAGTCATACTAATTCCAAGATGTATCCATTGCAATGCATAGCAGGTCATCGTAGAAACGTCAACAACCACACAAAACTTAGTGTTTGGTTAATTTCAAATATCTTCCAAAAGCTGCTTTCATATCTCCATCAAGACCAGCTAGAGGCTTTAACAATAACCATAAACACGCAAGATGCTTTTTGTACTATAGTTCACCATTATTACCTACCTTTTGATTCAGACAGGAAAGAGAGAATTATTCCATCAAAATTCCTAGTCCAACTGGCTCGTCCTATATTCATCATCGAGTTTTCTCTGGGTGCCTTTCCATTACCATAATCAGGATGTAGTTATGTTCCACTTACAACCCCTAAACCAGGGTTTGTCTCAGGAAGAGCAATGTTAAGTGGTTGCCAACCAGATGGATGATGTGCAATCCATTTTTTATGGGTAATTAACATGTTCAATATCTGAAAAACATCACCCAAAGAGAGATCTTTAAAGCACATATTCTTAATCACAATACCTGCTTCATACCTAGAGATGAAAACAAAGACATATTAGATGACTAAGACAAGTTTGAAAAGGTAAAAATAAGCTTACAAGTTTTGAAGACATCACAATATGCTTACTTGCACTGTGTAGCCATTATTGCTGATCTTCCAGCAGGAGTTGTTAAAAACTTTTCAATTTCATCCCATGTTTCTTTTGAGTGCTGCTTAGGATTACCACCTAGAGGATTAACGCATTTCCAAAGTTTATCATTCTTACCAACATACAATGGCAAAGCACCTAAATTCTGTTTCACCACCATATTCTGTTCAATAGCACTTTCAAGAGCCTTCTTAACATCAGTATTGCGGTGCTTGGGATCTCCAAACCGGATGCAATCAGTTATATTTGCCTCAGTTGGCATCATCTTGGCATTTTTTAGTGAGTTTAAGGCAAGTAAAACAACTCCTATTAGGCCCTGTACATACTCAGAAGGTTTAGGACATCCTGGAGAACCCCACATACCATTACCAGAAGGGTTATTATTACCCATTGCTGCCGAGGGAGTTGGTTGATATTCTGGACCATGTTGATAACTTTGATGTAATTGTTGTGTGAAACTGTTATGTACCATATGTCCATTTTTTTCATCAATTGATCTTAAAAGATGTGGGGCACTACTATTAGGATTCTGTTTCAACTCTCCATTCCGTTGTGGAATAGTAGGTGGGTTATGAACACCATTAGGATATCCAGAAATATTCAGATTACCAATATCTGGCACTTTGGTATGTGACCCTGAGTTGAAATTGGGACCACCAGTCCTAGGTGGCACCATTGAAGTTGCAAAAGTATGGGAATTTGGAGTATATGAATTACTAGGAGCAAAAGGAAGTTGCAATGGGAAGTTGTTTGGTCCTAATGGCTGGGAATAAGGAACTTGATGATTGCCCTGTAGATTACTGTTATTGCTCCATAACTGATCAGTATTGCCATGAACATAATTTGTAGCAGATCCACTCAGCGGAACATTTGGATTAAAGTTGCCAGGTCGATAAGAGTTTATATTATTACGATTACGATTATCTTGAAGTCCAGGTGGTGGTGGATTCATGGCTCTGGGTGCATTTGATTGACTCGGGTTTCTCCAATTAGGTTTACCCTGAAATCTAGAGTCGAATCCCCTTCCTCCATTTGGGATTTTTGAATTTCCTACATCAAGTTCAGAATAGGATTCCACCAGTTGCTGCATTTGAGCAGCACTTGTAATCGGAATTTGTAAGGAGTCAGAAGATGATACATGGCTAAGGCCACCATTACCAAGTTGTTGTGATTCACCATTAGAAAGAGGAGGTCCTCCAGCTAAAAGGCTAGTCCAAAGCCATACACTCTTGGCAGCAGCAACCAAGGGTGCTGATGCCTTCTGAGGTTGCGCAAGAAGAATATTATATCTCCTCAGCCGAAGTTGATGGAGAGCATTTGAGAATTCTCGATCACCCGAAATTAGTAAATAATTAGCGGGTGCGGGATTGTCCACTGCCCAGAATAGCATATCAACAAGAATCTTCTTGTCAATTGCGTCTTTCACGCCTATTATCAAATATTACTACATCAATTTAAAAAAAAATAAAAAGGAAGAAGTTTCAAGCTTCTCAGCACATACAGAGCAAATAAAATTCACAATAGACATGATTTGTGTGAGGTAGCGACTGAAGGCATATAAAGTCTAAATACGAGAGGAAGGATAGTTACCGACCGGCGGGGACGTGGTTGAGGGAGATTCCGGTGCTGGAGAGCGCGTGCTGTACAGAGGCGGGGATGCGCGTGGTGTCGCCGTAGGCGGAGATGGAGACGGGGCCACAGTAGTTCATGCGGACCAGCGTGGAGCTGATGTTCTGCGCGATCACGTGCGGATCCGAACCCTTGGGAACGTGGCAGTTTTCGATGTCCCACCACACCGAAATCTTTGCCGTGGCGTACTGCACTTCCGCGTTCGCTGTCGCTCCATCTCCGCCCATGACGCCGATCTTTTCAATATCCTAATCCCTTTCAATTCCGGATTTACACTGACAGTGAGTCGACGGCGACTTCAGTCTTTTCTTTTGTCTCGTGCGCGCGAGACGGCGAGTAACACGGCAGATTCGGAGTTGAAGAATAAGAAGCGGATGGTGCCTGAGGGTAGGATGCTGGGATTTTATGGTTGGTGGGAGAGAAAGTGGAAGAATGCGGTAAAGGGAATTGACTGATTTACCCTTGTTGGTGGGTGTATAAGTGAGCAGAGTGAATTCCAGTCCAGTCATTGAATTGGTCGGGGCAACCCGGTGATTATCCCCATGACCCGTATTTTTTATTGGGGCGCGTGTGAGTTGGAGTCCAGGTGTATGCGTTCGGTTGGGGAGATAAAAGATTTAGGACGTGGCATGGTTGCTAAATTTCTTAATGGATATTTACTTGTTGGTATCAAGTAAGGTTTTATTCCACCCCAATTCCAACGATGAAGTTAAATATAATGATGATACAATATGAGGTGATGTTCCTAAAAACATTTTACATAGATCATATATTATTAATAAATAATAAATAAATAAAAAATTAAAAAATAAAAGAATAAAATTATAAATATATATTTAAATATATTAAATAATTATTAAATTTCAGAAAAATAAAATCATAAATTATATAAGAGTTATATAATTAAGAAAAATTAAAAAAAATAAAATTATAAATATAAAAAATATTTATTAAATTTAAGAGATAAAAAATATTAATTACACAAAAATAATAAAATTTTAAGAATCATAACCCTCAATTCCAACAAAATGGGCTCCTACTTTTACACTAATGATGATGATACACCACATAATTCATATATTCATTCATTCTGATTTTGGGTTTATATTTACACCATGTGTCAGTGTTCTGAAAAGGTTTTCTTATTCTCATGTTTTCTGCTGGATATGCTACATGATTCTGATTCATCAACTATTAGTGTTGTTATTGATGAAACTAGACCAAGATGAAGATATGGTAATGAATCACCTTTAAGATAGATGTAATTTTGAAAGTAACTCATTCTCATTTTTAGATAAAAAAACGCTTCACTATTCCGCTGATTGTGCACTCTTTCTATTATTATAGGATTTAGAAAACTATAATTACTTAGTTAAGAACCACAAATTACTATATAGTATGTTAATCAGTATTCAATTTTCCTGCTGTATGGCAGTTACATTTTATTAAATATTTTTAAAAATTATTGAATTTAAACCTCGCGCTGGAAATGAAAGATTTCCTAAACATACCATTAAATTATAACTCGTAATGTATATGATGAAAAAAAAAACACTTGTTCTATTTAGGGATGTTCAAAATTATATTGATAAAAAAAATAGTGGATAGATTAAAATTAAGATTTTGTTAGATTTTTTTTATTTGTCATTCTTAAAAAATAGCATGATTAAAATCTTACAAAACTATTTACTATATTTAAATATAATAATATTATGTATTTAGAGTTCATTATCATCTACTTTTTATATTTCTAAATATTTTTCAATTTAAAAAAAAAACTATTTTGATTTAAATATTATTGATAAAATTCAATATTTTATTAATTATTTATTATCAATTATATAAGTTTTAAAAAAATTAAGATATTTATTTTTATGAAATTTTAAGTGAATTATAAATTGTCCTTTATTTACATTGATATATTAATTATAACTATAATTTGTATCAACTAATAACATATTTAAGATATCTCTAAAGGAAATTTTTAATAAAAATTACTTAAAAATAAATATAAATATTTTATTATGAGTCTTAATTTTAATTATAATTATTTATATAAATAATTTTTTCTAATTTTAAACAATGTGGTATTTATAATAAAATAATCATTTTTATTTTTAAATAATTCTTATTAGTAAGATCATTTCCAATGAGAATTCCTAACAATAGTTGTTTAAGAATAAAAATGAATATTTTATTATGAATCCCACATGATAGTTGATTAAAATTAGAGAAAATTGCTTAAGATTAGAAGAAAGTTGTTTGTACAAGCAACTCTCACCAAATTTTAAACAACTCTTGTGTGGAACTCATAATAAAATATTTATATTTATTCTCAAACAACTCTTATTAAAAACTCTCATTGTTTCAGGTGGAGATATTCTAAGTAATTTTGTTTTGTTTAACTTCTCATTAATTAATAAGAAAAATAAATTTAAAAAGTGAAAATTATGATAAATGATGCAATTAATATCATTAAAAGAAAATGATTAAATAAAAAATTGCAAAATTATATCAAAACCTATTTTTATTTTCATAAATATATGTAAAATAATTATTTTTAAGTTAAGATTATATATATATATATATATATATATATATATATATATATATATATATATATATATAGGTACGTTTTAATGAGAGGAGGATATTATTGAAGAGATGCATAATTTTGTGTATAAATAGGTACGTTTTAAAAATTCAATGTAAACCAATCAAGACATAAGTTGGATTGATATTAATAAAATAAGAATATAAATAATTAAATAATAAATAAAATAAAACTAGAGAAATTTAAAAATATTAAAACCTAAATTTAACATATTTTATAAGTTTTTAACGTTTAAAATACATATAAAAATCAAATATATCATAATAATTAGATTTAAGGTTCAGCAATAGATAATAATATTATTTGAAACTAACAAGTTTTCTTTAAGAAAATAATAAATAATTTCCATTTTGTTTTTAAGAAAAAATAAAATTATATTTTATTTTGTTGACTCACTTTAATCCAAATTTTTATTCAGTTTTTCCAAATTTTGACAGTTTCACCAATTATTCAGTTTCTATTTTTGACAGTTCTTCAATTAAAAAAAAAGACATTTTTCTATTAAACTCAATTATGAGAGAAACAGAGGAAAGGGATTTCGGCAAACAGGACAATTTATGTAATGATAATGCACGATCAACATTAGCTTAACAAATAGTAACTCATCCTATAAAAAATTAAAAAAAAAAATGTGACTCATTTAAAAATAAGAGTTTCTGAATATGGACAATAGAAAGCATGTTGCTGGGTATGATGATTTAAAACCAATAAAGCATGCATGCTCTAGGACAAATGATGATGGGAAGTCCACTATGATCATCTTCGGTGCCTTATGGAGTGGTTTCCAATAAACCTTCGAAGTAACAATTAGAAAACTAATAATTATAACCGTGATTTTGATTCTAACTATCAAATATAAATATTATCTCATATTAATATATATATTATAAATTGAATGCAAAAACGTAATTGAATTAGTCATAATGATGATATCCATTTTAGAGTACTATTGATCCTCTAATCTTCTACCCCGAAAACATTTTTATTTTTCCTTTGGATTTTCTTTCTTGATGGGGATAGAAAGAAAAGAACGAGAACCGAGGCTTACTTTGTGTGTGTTCTCAAAAGGGGACAATAACCCTTTAAATAACCAGAATTAGGTTAATTACTTAAGTTTTAGTATTTCTAATTTGGTCTCTCATCAAATTAAAAATTACTCTATGGTCTCTACACAATTTTATTTTCATGACATATGTCTTTAGCCAAAATTTTAATTTAATCAGATCACTTTATTATTTGCCTTAATAAACAATGGTTCTAACACATTTAAATTATGCATCATATATATACATAACCCAAAATTTGTCAACAATTTCCCACTGGTCACGAATATATATGTCCTTACAACCTTACAAATGTGTTAGACTTTATGAACTCAAAATTACCATTATATTCCTTTAGCATACTCCAAAAGTTCCGTCCATTGATTATATCAGGATATAGAACCAAACCAGTTTTTTATTGCATCATCGCAACTAAAACCAACAATGATTACTAATCCTGTCATAACCAAATGACATGGATTCATCGTGAAATGTGTAGCATGAAAAATTACATGAAGGTGATTTGTACAAGTCTATTTTCAACTGGTCCAAACTTTAACTTATCGAGATCGAGATAATAACCTTAATGTACAAAGTGTAATGAATGAACGAAAAATCGCATATCTCTAGATAATCAAATATGTCCAAAAAATCAATGTATACATACATAAAATCAAACATAGAACATAAATATATGAAAATGACTAACTCCAATAAACCTCAAATTTCTCAAACTGTAAAACACTCATGTGAGCAACATGCTCATGAAAGACCTTGGGCGGAAGTCTTTTAGTTAGAGGATCTACTATCATGGAGGTTGTCCCTAATTGTTCTATAGAAATTTGTCCACTCTGTACTCTTTCCTTAACAACTAGGTACTTAATGTCGATGTGCTTTGACTTAGTCGAGCTCCTATTGTTGTTGGAATACAATACAGCTGATTTGTTGTCACAATATAACTTAAGTGTTATTTCAATGCCTTTCACAATTTGCAGTCCTGTGACAAAATTTCTCAGCAACATTCCATGATTTGATGTCTCATAACATGCTACAAATTCTGCTGTCATAGTGGATGAAGCTGTAAGGGTTTGCTTGACACTGCGCCAAGAAACCGCACCACCTGCCAACATGAAAATGTAACCTGAAGTGGATTTCAAATTATCTTGACATCCTACAAAGTCTGAGTAAAAAAACCCAACGATCTCCAACTGGTCTGACATCCTCTATGTGAGGATATAATCTTTTATTCTCTTTAAATATTTAATGACCATTTTGCTGCTTTCCAATGGTCCATTCCTGGATTGCTTAAATATCTGCCTAGAACTCCAACTATATATGCTATGTCTAGACGCGTACATACTTGGGCATACATCAAACTCCCTACAGCTGATGCATAGGGAATTTTTTGCATTTTCTCAATTTCCAAATTCTCCTTTGGGTACTGATTGAGACTAAACTTGTCTCCCTTAGCAATTGGAGTATCCTCGGATTTACATTCATGTATGTCAAACCTTTTAAGAATTTTTTTCGATATAGCTCCTTTGTGATAATCCTAAAATATCTCGAGATCGATCTCGGTGTATCTGAATTCCTAATACAAAAGAGGCATCACCAAGATCTTTCATTTCGAAATTCTTTAATAAAAATTTCTTGGTTTCGTGCAATATGCTTATATCATTAGTAGCAAATAGAATGTCATCAACATACAAAATCAGGAAAATATACTTACTCCTCTTAAACTTGTGATACACACAATTATCAACAATATTTATCTCGAAGCCAAATGAGAGAATTACTTTATGAAATTTGTAGTACCATTGATGAGATGTTTGTTTTAATCCATAAATGGATTTTGTCAGTTTGCAAACCATATTCTTTGGATCTCTCTGCACAAAATTTTCGGGTTGTACCATATAAATTGTCTCATCAATGTTGTTATTGAGAAATGTTGTATTGACATCCATTTGATGAAGCTCCAAATCATAATGTGCTACAAGAGTCATGATTGTCCTAAAAGAGTCTTTTAATGAAACTGGAGAAAAAGTCTCTTTAAAGTCAATTCTTTCCTTTTGGGTATAGCCCTTAGCTACCAGACGAGCCTTACACCTTTTCACATTACCTTTAGAATCTCGTTTGGTCTTAAATATCCACTTGCAACCAATGTGTTTCATATCTTCTGGTAATGGGACAAGTTCACAAACCTTGTTATCTTGCATGAACTTATACTCTTCCTTCATTACTTCAATCCACTTTTCAGAGTTAGAATCTTGCATAGCTTGACGAAAGTTAACTAGGTCATCTTCCATCATATCATTGTTTTCCTCATATTCCTTAAAAAATATCATGTAATCATCTGAAATAACACTTCTTCTTTTTTTAGTGAATCTCCACAAAGTTATTGACTCATGATGCAAGGTTCTTGAGGAGCTTGAGTTTGTTCTTCATGAATAACCAAATCATCTTGAGTAAGGGGTTTATCAACAATGCTTGTGAAAGTTCCGAACTTACTTTATCAAAAATAACTGTATGAATCGATTCTAGAATTGTTACCAATTCTTCCTTCAAGACAAAATTCCTAATTTTATTCTTCCCCCAAACTCAATATCCTCAAAGAACGTAACAATTCCTATCTCAAAAATTGTCTTTAATGTGGGATCATAAAATTTATATCCACTGCATCTTTCAGTATAACCAATAAAATAACTACTTACTGTTCAAGAGTCTAATTTCTTTTCATTTGGCTTATAAGATCTTGCCTCAGTTGGATAACCCCACACATAGAAATGCTTCAAACTAGGCTGTCACCCAGTCCAAAGCTCATAAGGTGTTTTAGTAGCTTCTTTAGTTGATACTCTGTTTAGAATATAAGTTGTCGTCTTTAGTGTCTCTCCCCAAAGTGACTCCAGTAAGGTGGAATGATAAATCATACTCCTGACCATATCTTTAAGAGTCTGGTTTCGTCTTTCAATTACACCATTCATACTAGGTGATCTCGGCATGGTATACTGCGAGATAATTTCACACTCCTCTAGGTACCTGCCAAAAGGTCCTGGACGTTGTTCACCTGACCCGTCAAATCTGCCATAGTACTCACCACCATAGTCGGACCTAACAAACTTAATTCTTTTGTTGAATTGTTTTTCAACTTCAGCTTTAAATGTTTTGAACACGTCTAAAGATTGACTTTTCATGTATAAGGACTAAGTATGCATATCGTGAGTAATCGTCTATGAATGATATAAAGTATTGTTGACCATTCCACGAAGGTGTAGGAAATGACTCAAAAATGTCTGTATATATCAACTCTAAGACGTCTATAGCTCTATATGCACCTAATTTTTTCGCTCTAGTCTGTTTTCCCTTAATGCCTTCAACACAAACATCAAAGTTTGTGAAGTCAATGAACTCTAAGATTCCATTTGACACAAGTCGTTCAACTCTATTTTTAGATATGTGACCTAAACGCCTTTGCCATAATGCTCCTAAGTGAGTATCATCAATTTTACGTTTAGTACCTCATGATTCTGTATTAAGAGTTTCATTATAGGTGACCACAGTATCAATTAAATACATGTTATCATAAGCCAAAAGTGAACCAATTCCAACAATATCTGAATTAAAAGACAAATTGAACTTATTGTTTCCAAATGAACACAAATAACCTAATTTGTCCAAATAAGAAACTGAAACCAAATTCCGTCTAAATGACGACACAACAAAAGTGTCTTTCAAATCCAAATAAAAATCAGTACTCAATAACAATTTAAAATGTCTTATAGCTTCCACCTCTACCGATTTGCTATCTCCAACATATATCCATCTTTCAGAATCAATTGGCTTCTGGTAGCTTAGGCAACCCTTCATAGAAACACTGATGTTAGTAGTTGCACATGAGTCTAACCACCAAGTGTTACTAAGTACTCGACGCTAAATTGACTTCGAAAAGACCAAAGTAGGAAACATACTTTAGAGGATCGAAACAAAATTTAAATTAGCAGATATAAAAACAATTGTAACTCGAATTAAGAACAAAAGAAACAAACTAATTATTTTCACATTATAAAAATAAATAATTATATATATATATATATATATATATATATATTCAAATAATGGTTTAACTCATCTCAAGACACCCAATGCACCATCAATATCAAGTCTTTGGACGAGTAATATTAACTCGCTAGGGGTATCTTATTGTAATGATCAAACATTGACAATAAAGCACATCCAACAACAAACCAGTCTTTGGATTAATTTATCATCGACAAAGCAAATCCTTATAATTATCACATGTTTATCATTACAAGTGTGTATGCAATTCGGCCAAATATTAATCTTTTTTTGGGCCAACTAATACTCGCATGAATATACACAAATACTAACATTCAATATTTTTCACGAACTACCAATTCAAGAGAGGTTACTTTGGTGACTTCTTGACTCAATTTGTTCACAAAAAATATTAAACTACAAAAAAAAATTAAATATTTTATTTATATAACAAAATCAAATATTTAATATTTATTTATTTAGAGTTAACAATGCAAATTAATTCAAAAGATAATCACTTCATTAGAATCTCACTAAGGATGAACACCTTCCTAGAATCACACTAGGAATGAAACAGAGATAATTCTGACCCTATTTAACACACTGCTCAAGAAACAATGCAATCACCTAAACCCTAAAAGGGGATTAAACAGTAATCACTCAAACCCTAAACAGGAAATTTAACATCAACTTCCCTTAAACCCCAAAGGATAAATGCAATAAAATAAGAACAATCACACCTGTGAAAACATTCATCTATTGCCTAAGATCCTCTGTGTTGGGAACTCCTCCAACATCACCCACAATTCCAAACTCATTCATATCCACCATGAAAAGAAAGCGAAAACAAAACCAAAAAAAAAAAACAAAAAAACAAAAGATTCAAAGATAACAGAGAACTCAATATAAGAGAAATTGAAACTTAAAACATTATTTCTTCGGATAAAAATTGGGTTCTCCTCCATGGTTTCATCAGCGAGCAGAATCAGATTGGGAATGTTACCACAAATTTAAATTTTAGGGTTCATGAAAATTGAGATTTTATAAATTAAACAGAATCTGAATTTTTAAATATTTCTTAAGACAGACATGAATCAAGTATAGATAGCTCTGATACCAATTGTTAGAAAATTAATAATTATGATCATTATTTTCATTTTAACAATCAAACATAAACATTATCCCATACTTATAAACATGTTGTAGATTGAATGCGAAAACGTACCTAAATTAGTCATAATGATGATGTCTTTTTTAGAGCAATATTGATCTTATGATCTTCCACCTGAAGAACACCTTTATTTTCCCTCTGAATTTTCTTTCTTAATGGAGATAAAAATAAAGGAACGAGAACTGAGACTTATGTTCTCTGTGTGTTCTTAGGAGGAGACCATAACCCTTTAAATAACCAGAATTAAGTTAATTACTTAAGTTTTAGTATTTCTAATTTTGCCCCTCATCAAATTAGAAATTACTCTATGGTCTCCATACAATTTTTTTTTCATGACATATACTTTTAACCAAAATTTTAATTTAATCAAATCACTTTATTATTTGGCTTAATAAATAATAATCCTAACACATTTAAATTATATATTATATATGACCTAAAATTTGCAAACAATATCTCTATCATAATTGCTACTTTACACAAATGATTACATGAAACGTGACACCTCTCTAGTAATCTTCTCCATTATCACAAGCTCTCATAATAGACTCTTTCATAATGTAAAATTGTTCTCATGACCATCTACGACTTAACCAACCTGGATTCTAACTCCATTTATCCACGTGAATTATTTTGCAAAATAGTAAACCCCTCATTTATATGCAAATGAATTTCCAACACAAACTCTGACCAATGAAAACTGAATTACATACTACTCTTGTACCTGAACCAGACCATAAGCTGCCATCATTACGTAGTCTAACTTCTTCTATTCATTCTACTATCATTCTGCAGTTTTACAGCTGTACACTGCTTGTAATATTACAACATTACTAATTCCAACACTAACTGTATTGAACTTCACTACTGATTCTTGTGGAAATCTTATATAGTGAGTCTTACGCTGACTAACGATATCACCACCAGAACCATACAATCAAGAAAAGGTCTCAGAGCTGAATTGGAGGTATTTAAATCAGGAGGGCTTTGAGACCCTAAAACTGAAGGTGAGCCATTAGAGCTGCAAAAGATGGATCATAAAGGACCACGATTAGTATCTTGTAGGCGTAGTGATTCCAAAAAGATTTGATGAAGCTAAGAAAACCATGTCATTTTACTTACCCGGATGTGCCTCCCCCTGAAGATGATGGGTAAATGCAAGAACCCGAGCCTAGTCACAATTTAACAGAGTTCTTTAGAAATGATGTTCAATTTTGTGAATCACAAAATATGAAAAAGTGTTTAATTTACATACATTTCTTTTAACCTGGGATATATTCTAAAAAAAAAAAAAACTAGAGACAGAGACTAATCTCTCGAAGTACTGAAATTTATTCAGAGGAACAACTTCTTCCAATAAATACTCTTCCACATACACAGTACCATAATTTTAGTATAAAAAATATTTACACAAACATCCGATAAAATTTTACCATAATAAAGTAAATTCTCATTGAATACGTCAACAGATGTTTTATCCAAGGTTAAATTATTCATTTCATTCTTAAAGTTGTCTCCAATTTAAGATTTAGATATTATATGAGAAAACTGTAAGTTTTAGTCCATGAACAGTGTTTTGTTGTGGTTTATTACTAAGTACAAAATTTGTAGCAGTTTTACACCGTCAAAACTATTTTCTCATATTAGTAATGGAAATCAAAACATTGCTTTTATACATGTATAGGACTAAATACTTAACTTCTACGTATGTATGGAGACAAAAACTTACTATCTTCTTAAAATGAGGACAATTATGCTGGATAAATTAATCATTTAATCTTTAGAGTAACTGTATATATACGTCAAACTTTAAAAACAGGATATTAAACTACAAAGATCTTACTTGGATTGGTGTTAACTATAGTTGCAGCGCCTCCAAAGTCACAGCTTGTTGACGCAGGATTCTTCTGGTAGTAGCTGTTGAAGGCAAAAGAAGCATGGTTTTGTAGAGAATTTGGATTGTAACAACTCCCACCTTGCTGGATTTGTGAACAATCCACACTTTGCATTCCACATGCATAGTCCAGAGCTGATTGAAGAGTAGCTTCTGAAACTCCAGTCTTTGCCACACACCAACTCTGCCCCCCTGTGGCTTGACCATTTGTGTTTGGAGGAGGAGAAAGGGTATTTGTGATAGGACCATTTCCTGATGGGGATGGATAAGAGGTCACAGGGTTGGTAACGGGTTGAGCCCCTGGATTGGCTGGATTTGTAGGGGCTAAGGGAACAGGTGGTGTAGTCGAAGGAACTGTCACAGGTGTTGCCCCTGGATTAGTGGGGGAAACTGTGACAGGATTGGTGGAAGGAACTGTGATGATGGTTGGTGTATCAGGAGGTGAGATGACTGGTGTAGGTGGGGTTGGATTTGTGGGGGAAACTGTGTTTGGTAAGTTGGTTGTGTCTTGGAGAACTCTTCTGATGTGCACTTGGCCTAGCTTTTCTCTTAGGAACAAAGGAAGTATGTCATCTCCCTCCTCTCTTTTGAGATCTCCCAGTACAAAACCTTTGGTTGTCTGTACTTCTGCATACAATGCAACTATTCTTTTTGTAACATGAGATCCTGCTTCAAGATATTTAGATACTGATTCACTAAATTGAGCTAATTCCATTGAACAGGGAATATCACGGCTCTTGATTGTGAGAACCACAGGAACATCTTTGCAAGGAAGAATAGAAGCAGCAAATGTGGCTCTTTCAATAACAGACTGAACAATGCCTGATTCCCCATCAATGGTGTCTTCTATCATGATAAAGGAATCTATTTTCTTTAGAAACACAACAATCCTAAGAAGATCGTTTTCATATGAAGCATTCAAATACTCTAAGAATGAAAGTGGAAATGCCACTGAGACTTTTACTTCCCTCCCTAGTTGAAGATTGCTGATAAACGAATGAATTGATTTCAAAACACGAATGAGTGAAGGCGTCTCATCTCGGCCTAAACACTGACTGCCACATCTAACAATGATGCTTCTGATGTCCACTTGTGGAAGAATGTCCAAAAGATGAACTTTCAGCGAAGACACTGGAGACGATTTTGAAGAAACAAAATTTTCAACCAGGCTTTCGTTTAAGAAGAAATCAACTGACAGGTTGGTGTCGATGAGTGTCTTCAAAAGCATGTAATCAGTAACAGAAAGCCGAATCTCAGATTTGGAGATCTTGGTTTTGTGGAGGAATGCGGGAGCAACAGAGGGTGTAGATGCAGTACCTGCAAAGTGATTCAGATTCAGCAACAAAAGCAAAGAAAGTGTTAACTATTGACTTGTATGAGAAGAAGAAAGCAGTAACTCACCGGAAGAGAAGAGAAAGAGAAAAGAGAGGAACAAGAGACATAGAGAAGGTTCCTTGGCCATTATGAAAGAGTGAGTGATTAAGCAATGCAGAGTGAGCGTTTGTTGGAATATTGGGATGAATCGATGCTTTTAAAAACAAGAAGACATGGGAAAGAACAGGAGCTGAGACCAGAGGAAAGGCGTTGAAGATTCAAAAACCAAACCAAAAAGGTGAAGAGTGAAAAGAGGGGAAAAGTTGGAACAAAAGAAAACGACCAAGTTCTAATAACAAGATTTAGAAAATAATAAAAATATGTTCCTTTGTCACGAAGGATGATGAGTTGGGAAGTGTTTGGCTGTGACCAGAAACATGCTTTTTCAGTAAGTTCCTGCTTCTTTATCTTTCGCAATATCACCAGCTTCCACTTGTCCACCTTCTAACAGTGCTCTCCAAATGCAACTACACGCTCTTTTTAGATATTATTAATCTCGTATTGATAATAATTATATATGATTATTAGATATTTTTATAACTTCATAATATTGTTAATTATATTAGAATAATATTTTTAATCACTTATAAAATATAAAAAACGTTGCTAAATTATATATTTTAATAATCTCTCATAAATGATTAATTACATATTAAGCAATTTTAGTTACCTATAATTAATCATGTTTATGAGATCGACATAAAGTGAAAAATGCTGGCACAATTTCCGTGTTATACTTGTACACAGAGACATCACCTATGCTTAATGTTAATTAATTATAATTTAATTTAATGTTTATTGAATTTTATGCACAAATAACGATGGTGTGAGCCCTTGAATATTGACTGTTACTGCTTGATGATTGGCGCAAATTCAAAACGGTAGTTGTTGAATACGTAGCAGTTTCCACAACGGTAGAGTATTTTTAAGTGTTTAATAGCTGATGCTGCGTTTTTTTTATGGAGCCAAATTTTAATGAAAAAATGTCTTATTTTGTCTGTTATTTAGATAAGATATATATCTTAAAAGTTAATTAATTTTATCTGTTTCCATAATAAAATAATTTAATTTATCTAAAATTTTTGTATTTCGCATGTCTCAATTCTCGTTATTTTAAGTTAAAATCTAATATTATATTAAATTTATTTTACTTTCATTTGTTTAAATAAATATCTTAATTGACGGATAATAATACCAATTGATTAATATAAAATATTTAATAAAAAAATACTATTTACATATACATATATAGATACATTCATGTCTTATGATAAATGAAGATTGATTTAAAAAGCATAATATCATAAAGTGAAAAATAATTTATGTCACTGTAATAGAACAAATTTTTTCTTGTTTTAATTTCTTTTGAAATAAGAACAAAATTTTAAAATAAAAAAGTGTAATAGAACAAATGTTAAAAGTGTGCCAAAAATTCACTCCGGGATTTGAGATCAGAGCATGTGCATGGACGTTGGTTTGGAGTATCTACTAAGGATCTATAAAGTTGAGTGGATGGTGGTAAAGATTTATATAAGAAAAGTCATATTATCTCAGCAAAAACCACTACCAATAGTAGTAAATTGACACTTAATAAAGACATAAAAAAGTGATGGATATATTTTTTTATTGGGTGCAAAAGCCATGGATGAAAATAAAAAAAGTTACAAGGCAGTAGACTAAAAAGTTGTAACGAGTAAGAAGTTTGGGGAAAGTATTAAGAAGTATGGTGAGTAAAATGAGTGGGGACAAGCCACGTGGAATAATCTATTTTGCTTGCTATCACGTAACAAGGGCAAGTGTCTGACTAGGTCTCTAGCCGAAAGCTTAGAAAGAGTGATAGGGGTGATGCAAAGAACGTGTCAAAAGGGTCCACTCTGAAGCTCAAAACCAGAGAGTAGGAAGAAGAGAAGCAAGAAGACAATCAGTCTACTAGGATTGTGCTCTTCTAAAGTTGTTTGTTGTGTCTTCCTTAAGTAACAGGGAAACAATTTAACTTGGTAAACAGAGGTGTAGGTTTTGTTTTTTCACTCTAATAGATTTTGGAGGATTAAGTAGCTCCCTCCCTCAGTCATGAATGAAACAAAGAGCAGAGATTCGGGGGTTAGTGCGATTGGAAAAGTATTATTAAATTTGTATGCTGTTAAGAAATTGCGGATCTTATGAGAGAACATGTTCGAAGGGCAAACATGTCATGCATTTGGACACAAAGTGCCAAAGTTCCCTGATCATGTGAATTCTCCTAAGGCTCATCTTCCTAAACGACTTTCTTAGTTTTAAACGAAAATGTATTGAATGTTGTTATTTTATGTAGTAACCTTTTATTAATTATTTTCAACTTTCAGTTCTCAAAATCTTGGAAAAAAATTCAAGTGGTTATCCGGATCGCTGCAGAATGCGATGACTAATGAGTCCAAGCATGAACAAAGAATATGGACATTATTCGATAAGAACTTAAATAAAACTTAATTCGAAAGATTGTCATATTTAGATGCATCGTACCTGATTACAAAATGTTAAAATTGAAACTGCAGTTATACAAATAATTGTCACATAAAAAAAGTACTTTAGCTTTCCCAGATGATTAGTCAACAGTCACATACATAGATTTAGTCCTTAACTCTACATTTCATTGTGGTTTTACTTTAAGACTTAAAACATATTTTATTCCAAATTAAAATTCCTTGTAAAGCTTTGAAATTTTATTATTTTCTTAAATTTTGCTGTGTACCTAAAAATAATGTCAACGATGAACATTAAAATTAACATGTGACAACACTAAGTCGGAATACCACAGGACCAGTATCAGGCTATAATATTTACAGAAGAAAATTATCACTTACCCTGAATCGCTGTGGAAGTTTTGGAGCCATGTATTCAGTTATCACATTCGATCTATACATCAATATATTAACTTAGCAAACCATAATTCAGCTTGTAAGGATCACGTTGAACAATGGCATAAGCTGCCTCCAAAGATGCAAAAAGGTGGTTAAAGTTTGGACAAAAGGCCACGTGTTAGATGGGAAAAGAAGCTCTAGCTTGTTAAACCTTTGCGTCAGACTCAATGAACAAATCGGTGAAGAAGGGATCAAGAATTGCTTCCTTTGACGAATCATACTGATCAAGACGTTTCTTGAAGGAGCGTAGATCTCTCTCGTGCTTCGAGGTGCGTTCCTGCAGTGACAGTAGTTCATTATACTTAGGGTCGATATTTTGCAATTGACATTGATCAATTCAACTAAGACCAATAGTGTATGACTACTCAAAATAAATGCCGCTTAACTCAAGTAACCAAAGTAGCAAACCCAAGTGTAAACAGCATAGAAAGATAGGGAGAAGAAAAAGATTAACTTTCTTAACAATTATAAAACACAAACTATCCTGAAATCGAGTAATGAAGTGATATGACAGCAGAGTATACAAAGCACGATTTGCAAAGCGAAAGTGAAAGTGAAACTAAAAATTGAAAATCAACATCCATTTAATAAAAACACGCTAAATTGGAACATGGTTGCTAAAACTAGAGAGAAGACTTACAAATGATTTCTTCGTGAGGAGTATGTCTACCAAATAGATCAACCATAAAACGTTTGTTTTTGGACAACTGTAAATTTGAGAAGGCAACCAGAATTCAGCGTCAAGAAAATACGATAACAGAAAATTGAAACTTGTATGCCAGGACTAATTTGGCGTGGATATGTGGAATCATACTTCAATCAATAAAAAATGTAAATTTTGTTTTGTACACGATTAATTTTCCTTACACGAGGAATGCCAAATGGAAGGGATTTACGGGCTACAAGGAGGATCAAAAGCAACAACTAGGACAAGTTATTAAGAGGAATCTCGTAACAAATACTGCATAACGATTTAAAGGGAGTTCTGAATGAATTGTTTCAGTTTCATAATTTGTTCTTTTGACTAAAAATGAAAAAGTAAGACAGCAAGAAGAAAATAAAAATTTAAAGCTTACATGATCAAAGTAATAAGAAAATTATACCTGTAAAGATGTAGTCGTTAAGCAAGTAGAATGAAAATTATATGATTCACATAGTCAATCTTAAGTTTTTTTTATAGCTGTTGTATACCAAAATGCCAACGGAGGAGAGTTACGGGCTACAAGGAAGTCTTAAGAGGGATACGAATCACATTTGAAATTTTGAATAAGTTTGCACCAGAGTACAACAAAAAGATATTTTACACAATCAATCTTTTTGAGACAAATGTTTCAAGTAAACAAGAACCTACAGCTTTAGCTCATCCCTAAGGGATTTTTATATGGGAAGTATATCCTCCCTCTCCTGTCTCCTTGATTTTAGTTGGGGCCTAGTTGAACAAAAAATCAAATCATATGTCATTTTGCCTATCCTTTTTCCTGTTTCTGCCGTGAAAATCATGACTTTCCAAAAAAATAAAAAGTGGATAAAATATTGCTATTTTCAGAAGAATTTGAGGTATTACTTCTTGAGACAAGGGGATTGGCGGGATAAGTGATTTGAATCCCTTTGACTATTCACATTACGTCACTGTAAATAATATTATACACCGTATGACACTCATAGTCAAGTTCTCATTGTTCATTATCCAAGTTTATTGAAAATTGGCTTTAATAAATAAATGAAAAAAAAAAAAAGGAAGAACGAGGGAATAATGTCTAACAATAGATGCTACAATTTCCATAATGTAACGATCCGAAATATTCGAATTCATGGCAGAAGATACACTCATTTAGTATTTAATCATGTCTGAATTATTTTTTTAAAAATGTCACAGGAGAAAAAATAAATAAAAAGAAAGTTATGAAAATCGTACCTTCCTTCCCACCAATCTTCAGTCACCTCCTTCATCCTCCGATATGTTTCTGACTGCATATGTTATTTAGAATCAATTGTTTAATCAGATAGAACAAACAGAACTGACTACTCTAAATAAGCACTCCTTACCTGTTTGTCTCCTTTCGGTCCTTTAAATAGGTCAGGATCAGATGAAAGATCTAAATACAGTATTCTATCACCTGTGCGAACAAGACATTTAATCATAACCAATGACACATTTAAAACCCTATATAAATACTAAAGCCAAAGCTGCAAGTGCTCACCTGTGTTTATTCTTGATAAAGTGAAGTCAATAATAGATATTATTAAACCATACGTTTTGACTAACATCTTCCTGCCATCGAGAGTGAACTGCAACGTTTCAGAATCACTTCGGCCCACAAGTATATTTCCCCTGAGCAATTAAATATTCATAAATTAGTAATCGTGAAAATATAATGACATCATAGTTTTGCATGATGACCCACCAGTGAAGATCTCGGTGTTCAAATTCAAACGCAGACTCAGCCACAGCAAGCCCAGCCGTAACCTGTATTTTATGACAGAAATTAGCCTAAAAATTAGTACCTTTTCAAGCTTCAAGCACTTGCCCGAGCCAGTAAGGTCCTTGCCTCGTCAAAATTCATAATACGTATAACTTACCTGAGCCAGTAACGCCCTTGCCTCGTCAAAATTCAGGAGTGCAAATCCTTCGAGATCCTTGCCACCATGTTCTTGTACGAACACCACGTAACACTGAATGTAATTATAAATTAGAATCTAATCCTTGTTTGGAGATATAGCCATACTTGATTTTTATGAAGGTATGGATTGCTCATTTGATGTAAATAAATGTAGGAAATTATTAAGAAGTAACCGAAGAATGTATCATTGTTCAAACAAAATTAGCAATGGTTTGTTTCACAGAGATGACAGTAGCGTCATAAGTTCATAACCAATTATCACCATTTTATTATGTTCACAGCAATATATCATTGTAAGTGGCATTGTGAAATTTAATTCAAAATTAGAAATAAGAAATACACGTAAGTTCATCACTGCTGAAGTTAAAAGAGGAAACCTGTTTATCTGGGAACTCTTTTGGATGATCATTCTCTGAACCATGCTTAAGATCCCAATCTTCCCATGCTCGAATTAGTGCCGCATCATAAGGGCCCTGACATACTCTAAATCTATCACAGACGACAGGACCATAACTAGATGAGACACTATTACTTAACCGAAAGTCAGTAAAAATTGAAATTCGAAAATAGCTATATCAATCTGGCTTAATGGTAATGGCCCTTCCAATCATTTGGGTTTCTACTTTCTACCATGCCGCAATTGTGAGAAGTAGAAAACCAAAGTTGGGGAAACTTAGAAACAATCGTTAGAACTAAGGTTTTAAGAGGAGTCTGCGACCACAATTTAAGCTGCATGTCGAGACATTTAGGTTGTCCACGACCATCTCTGTATGTAGTTTCCCACAGTATATGAAATTCAACCGCAATTTAAAACCTTAAACTAGGTGGTAGAATAGGAAATTGCCAGCACCTTAATATTATTTAAGTCAGATACTTACTCTATGCAATCTATAAATGCGCGGCATAAATTATCAGAAGCTCCTTCTTTTCCTCTCAATAAATTGAGAGTTTTGCAAAGAAGTACCTCCTCCAGCAATTCTTCAGATCTCTGTAGTACATAGAGCCAACAATTCATTAACTTCACAATACTTTGGTCTGTGAACAGGGCATCCCAATCAATTCAAATAAATTTAAAAAGGTAATATAAACATATTCAACAAATATTCAAATCGTAGCAGGGAAACATAGTTACACTTACATTTGAACGAATAACTATTTGGAATAAAAAATAATAGTATCTAAATATATCATACAGTATAAATGCGACTTTTACCTTCTGTATTTCCCCATTCACTCTGAAGTCCCCGTCAAACGGAACTATTTTGCAGACATAATTATTAACCTTGAAGGCTTCTCCAAATGTTCCTTCACCAACTTTCACAATAGTTTTTGAGCCACTGGAAAAATAAAATTTGCATTCCTATGAACATGAGAACACTGAACCATATTCAAAATCACTTGGAATGTTTATCAAAATGTTATGGCTGCACTATTCAATAACATTTCTGAATTAAAAATTACAGAAGTAGTTCTTGGATATGCCCTATGCAAGCTTACTTTCGTTACTTGATTTCTATGGCTTTGAACTTTCAAATTAGAGAGGGTCAATTATGCCCCCAAAACAAATAGAATGCATTTACTTGCCTTTTGGTCTCCTGTGTTCATTTTATGTTTCAATTTTTTAGTAACAAAAGTATCAACTTTATTTCTTAAATATATGTACAGAAAACACTGAAAACAATATTTTTGTTTTATTAGTCTCCCGTACAAAGTCTTTAAAAATAGCAAACAAACTGAAAACAATGTGACATTTTTGTAATTAAAAAGTGAAAATAGAAATAAAAAGCACAGATAAATGTCCCCTTAGTTTTCAACCTCACACCATGAACCTTAGATCACCCATGGCAAGCAAAAACAAGTTACTATCAGGACAAAATACACAAATTCAGATTTATAACGCAAGTCCCTTGTGATGTTGAAGAAAAAATAATTATCTATTTCCGGTTTAACAGCTAATGTGAGATTACAGCACTATAATGTGTATAAAGGGGAGAAATATCAATTAACATCAAACTAACGTCTTAACATCACAATCCAATACTAATTGCAGACAAAATTGGCACGCACACTAAAAATAACAATTTCAATACCAAAAGCTTAAAAAAAAAAGCTTTTATAATAAAACAACCAAATAAGTAGGTCGCATGGGAAGTAGAAACAGTGCGTTGCAAACAACTAACTAATATATAAATGCAAGTAGAAATTAAAATGCTTTTAAAATCCTCAAGCACACACAAATCCCAACCTTTGTCAGTCAAACATAAACCAATATAGCATGTTGCTAGAAAATAAGAAACAATCAAATACCTAGAGAAGATATTTTGTAACAGTGAAGGCGCGGACTGTCCACAGATTGATAATAAAGCGGAAAATGGACTAATGTGATCATCGTCAATCGAAGACGTTGATGCCAGAGAAAGTTTCTTAACAGCTGCATTAATATCTTCACGTCCTTCACTACATTGAGCCAACAGCATCTCTTCATTTGTTTGCAGATGAATATCATTTTCAATAGATGGTTTCCTATCTCCAGTTTTAATGGCTTGCAGTAGTGAATTGCTTTTCTCAGTTCGTTCCAATGTTCTCATTTCAGGAGTACTGAAATCAATATCTTGAATAGCTTCTAAACGAGTGGATGAAGTATCTAGTATCTTGGACAGTGTGCTAGAGGGACCGTAGGTGTGGTTTAACCTTCTAGAGTGTAACCACTTTTCTAATCTGGAGCATATAGTTGGCATCGGTCCCTCTTGTACCATATCACC
This sequence comes from Sphenostylis stenocarpa, assembly GCA_963425845.1. Classification (NCBI taxonomy): domain Eukaryota; kingdom Viridiplantae; phylum Streptophyta; class Magnoliopsida; order Fabales; family Fabaceae; genus Sphenostylis; species Sphenostylis stenocarpa. The sequence goes on along the minus strand of OY731398.1, from coordinate 32,238,794 downwards.
TATGATCCATGTGTTTTTCTTGGGTGAGGGGCTTTCCTCCAACAACTCAAAAGCATCAACCTCTTCGAAGTATAACTTCTCCTTCTCAACGTTTGGAGGTTGCACAAGCTTCCCCTGTACACACCAAACACACATCAACAAACAGACAGACAATTCAAATATCCTAAGACCTCGCAGAAAATTCTCCTTCAAAAGTAATCCTTCAAATGTGGACACCTCTCCTAACAGAAATTCAAACCTTGGATGTGGTAGACCCAACTCCCAGATGTTTTGATTTAGACATCATTTATTGTTATTGTTAAAAATTACAATAATTCTTGCATTTCTCAAAAATGCAGAATGCAAGACATGGAGTAACATTGTGTCATGATAAGAACATACTTTGGGAAGTGCGGGTTTTCCTTTCCTTTTGTCCTTCTTTAACTGAGGCTGGTAAACCATACAAGCACCAACGGCAATACTAGTCCTCCCTCTGTTAAAAACGATAAATAAAAAATCAACCGCAATCGATAATCCAAAAGCAACTAATCGAAGACAATACATACCTGATGGAAAGCGAACGATTCCAACTGACTCGCTTGTTGGGATCCAAACTCGGGCGAGTCGGACGCGGTAGGGCAGCATCGGGAGGATTTCTGGAAAAATAGATCGAAAAGGAAAACATTCAAAAAAATAAACTGGAATAAGAGTACAATAATGGAAGGAAGAAGATGAAGGTACGAGTTGGGATGATTGTGGGGGTTGCGAGGTTGTCTTCTCCGGTAAACGACGTCGATTCGCTGGGGGTGGGGGGATTCAGCGGCGACGATTTGTGACCAGAGATCGAGTGAAGAGGGAAGTGGATTTGAATTTGAAGAGGGGCAGCGAGGAAGAGGGAAACCTGTGCCCTTAACAGCTTCGGAATCGGTGCTCATGCTTCTGCTTCTGCTTCTGCTTCTACTCTTGCTTCACTTCATTCGTTCAGTGATGAATTGAATTGAATTCCCATTTTCAAAACAATGCCTGGCGGGAACCGTACACCCCCAAGAGTGGTACAATTACATCTCATTAATTCAACATTTTCTTCTTTTTTTAATCATCTATTTCTCTTTTATGCTTAACAGAGATTAATAAATTGTGTGGACTTGATCTATTTTGTAAAATGGGTTGTGATTTTTATTAAAAATAAATAAAAGAAAAAATTCTCATAATTTTAATCATTATTTAGTTGCGTTAGTATTTCAATTGCTCAGTTAAAATAAATAAAATAAACAAATTAAAAGTAATATTCACATTTAAAAGTAATACAATGAACATTTTTAAGCAATGGTTGGACTCAAAAATTTTCACTGGTACTGGGCCCTTGGTGGATCCAGCCCAATTGAAATGCGTAGGTCTGAGTTACAAACAGTTATTTCAAGCTTTCGTTCTTGTAAATGTGAACCGAAAAGAAACATATTAATATTATATATGTATATATATATATATATATATATATAACATATTAAAATAAAAATAAAAAATATCATAATCTAAAAACTTTAAATTTTTCATTATATTATTTGAATTATACAAATATATAATTCTATCATTTATATTGATTAATTATTCAATTAAAATTGAAAATATTCATATATTTTTTAGTACGTATATAAATTTTTTTAAATAATTCTAAAATTTAGTGAACTAATAGGCTAGCCCGATCGTGTTCCCGTTCTTAACCAGGTATATTATTTTAATTATAGTAGTTTTTCATATTTTACAAAATTAATTAAATAAAAAAAGTCCATTTTTCAATGTGAAAAAGTTAAGCAAAGTGTTGCTATAATAAAGTATAATAGTTTATTAGTTATATATAATTAGAAAATAAAATAATTAACGATTGATATAGAATACCATCAATGATGATAACAACTAAACAAAATCATCACATGTTTATGCATATTGTATTTATTCTGCGTCTAAATTGCTCCAAAAAAAGTAAATCCCACTGCTCTAGTTTTGTAGTGCTTTAGTGATTATGCTGCTATTGAATTGATGCGTATCAAACGCAACCATGAATCCATGATGCTAACATTTGTGTTCCTCCCACGACGCCCATCGTCAATAAACTGCGTTTCACAAAGTTGTGTGAAATCCGTGTTCATGAATCATGCCAAACAAACAAACAAACAAACATGCATAATTTGATTGGGTCAATAAGTAGATAGCATCACCTACCATATATATTGCAGGTACTTCAAACAAAGTAGCATTAACTACGTAATAATGTGTTTATTTTGAGAGGCCTATGTTAAGCATTCGTGTGTGCATTGACATGCTTGGCCTGGTTTTTTCTGGAATAATAGACATTAAAAATTTGACAATACACACATGTCAAAATTCTTGGGACCTTCCTAAGTGGAGCAATTGAGACCATTCAAGACCAATCTTGTTTCATGATTAATGTGATTTGATCACTGAAGCGACAAAGTACAGAACAATTATGCAGTTTGAGATTTATACGTTGCTAGTGTTGAACATCACAGCCACAACATATGATTTTGGCCAAGACTAATTCAATGCTCAATTTGCTTCAGATTCAACCTTCATACATTTCAAATCAAATTTGTTAGGGTATCTTTTTCAATTCCAAGTACTATCTATACCACCCAACCTACTTTCCTTCCTTGTTTCATCATGTAGTTTTGCTATGATTGTTCTTTCTTCCTCTAATTTATGGATGTAGCAAACAAAGGTTCTGCATCTGTTATGCATTATACATAATAGTGATGTAACATCAGCAATTAGTGATCATTAACAAGACTTTTTCTACAAAACTAATTCGTTTATAATGATAATAAATAAATAAATCAACTAAGAATTATCGATTTAAAAAAAACTTTAATTTTTCTTTAATTTGTTTTACTTTTCGATTTCAAGTTTTTTTTTCCGCGAAATTTTAAGTGATTTAAAAATAATAAAGAACTTACAATTCACTATCATAATAACTTGTAAAAGCTTTTTTTCTAATAGTGTAAATATATAATAATTTAAAGACTAGGAAAACAATGAAAATAAGTAGTAAAAGTGGAAATTTGGAAACTCAACTAAAATGTGAAAACTAATCTCTTTCAAAAGTGTAAAATTATACAGTAATTTTTTTCCTCTAAAAGTTTTTCTAATATTTACATCACAACTAAAACTTTAATGTTTATATTTTAAAAAGCCTATGACGCAATAAAATGTCACTAACGAAGAAGTTACAAAACAAAGCATCATGCAATTTCCGAGTTTTTTACTTTTACCCAGATCGAAGTTGTAAAAATTATAGCTACAACAAATGTTATGGTCATAAATTTTCAAAACTACTCATATTTTAGACTATTTTTAAAGGGTTGAATGATGTTTCAAGCCTTGGTTTTAATTTTCATATGATATAAAAAAAGATTCTGAAATTTTTATGAGATCAAATGTATATTTCATGCACCTTACTCAAGTCTCAAGTACGAGGAAGCTTGTTTTTGTTACAAAGTCACTTTAAAATTGTAATAACATCTAATATGTCATAATTATGACAGGGTTGTCATTGTTTATCTGAGATTACCAAAAACAAATTAGTAAATTTTAAAAAATGAAATATCCTACAGAATATGGTTACTGTAAACTCTTTGAAGATTAAAATCTCACACTATCGTTAACTTTTATTTTATAAGTAAATTTTGTTTGTTTGAAGTCAATTCTAAGCCTAATTTGAAATAATTCAACGGATAAACATTGTACTAAATTTATGAAGTCAAGCACAAAAAAAAAGATTTTAGATTTTTTTTCTTATTATTTTTTTTCTTTCTCTTTCTTTTATATTTCATTAGAAGAAAATTTTAATACGCACATGTAGATCTTCTTAAAAATTAAGGAGTGTCATGATCTTCTAATATTTTGTAACTCCCATATAATTTATGATTTTAGTCCTCTCAAATTTTAATATATTTATTTATATATTTACAATCTTATCCTTTTAGTCTCTCTTCAATTTTATAATTCTTATATAATTTATGATTTTATTCTCTAAACTTAATTATTATTTTATATATTTATTTATATATTTATAATTTTATTATCGTTCTTTCAAAATTCAATAGTTAAGATATAACCCTATCAATAATTTGTCTTACTTTATTAGTTTACTTAACATGTGAAACTTTTATTTAGTTTCTCTTTTATTATGTTTAGAAAATTTGGCCGCATACCACAAAAATAGAAAGTAGTGAAAGGATATTTCTCAATTCTATGTTAAGTGAGGTCGAAGCAATTGATGATTGACCATTTTATTTGTTTTCTTCTTTGAATTTATTATATTATATATTATTACCTTTCTTGTCAAAATAAGTAATACAATTATATATTATGAAAATGATATATTTTCATAAGAAAAAATATATATAAATATTACTCTAATTTTATTAATTAGGTTTTCCTTAATTCATTAATGTTATACTTATTTATAAAATTTACTTAATAATATATGATCCAAGGTGTTAAATTTATATATATATATATATATATATATATATATAATTCATGTTTTTGCGAAAGAAAAACGGTATAATATTAAACAAACTAATAATTATATTATTCTTGAATTTTTTAGGAATGAGTATTTCATTAATTGTTATAAAATTTCTTGAAAATGTGGATATATAAAAAATGGAGCATTATAAAATTAACTATTATACTATATTTTATAATTCTCAATTGAATTATACTATCTAGAAAAATATTATTATATTAAAAGTTGATTAATATTTATGTAAATCAATAAAAATTATTTTTCAATCTTTAATGAAGAAAAAAATAATTGACACAAAATAAGAAAATCATTTATATTTACGCGGACATCTATCTAGATAATCATATGGATATATTAAGTTAACTATCAAATTAAGCAGAATGAAAATTTTATCTCATGATCTAAACTTGATCCACAAATTTGTCATTTCTTAAAAATAAAATTTAAAACATTTTTTATATTAAAATTAAAATTACAATTTTTTACAATAAATATTTTAAGATTATAATATATATATATATATATATATATATATATATGTTAATTTATTTTATAACTTTAATCTCTCTAATATTAATATAAAATATTTAAATTAAGTTTAGACTAAATTATAACATAATTGTTTTATTAAATTTGTTTATTTATGGAGGAACTCAAACAAGATGATAGGTGGGTTTAAGAGACATTATTCTAAATTACCTGGATAGTTTTTTTTCTCACTTTAACAAAATCAATTATCTTAAAATTAGTTTTAATAAACTTGATTATAAAATAATTTAAATTTTCATAATTTTCACTTACTTTATCTAAAGTTCGTGTAAAAATAATATAACTTACATAAGAAACTGGGTGACAAACCAACTCAGCAACTAGTTATTTTGTTTCTACTATTTCGTGTAAAAAAAATAAGTTTATGTTATATATATTGTATGTTCTGGTTGTAAAGGTATGTTTGGTGGCATGACTAAGATGTTTAGGTGCACATTCTTTGACCATACACTGAGTATGGACCACAACTAGTGATGATGGTGAAAGAATTGAAGACATTGCTGGTCCTAATAACCCAACCTTTAACTCCACAGTTAGTTCACAAGCTACACAAATAGAAGTGATCCATATTTATTTTTAGCACCTATAATTCTATATATTTCCACCCACCTCTTCTTCATTCTTCCCTGTAACCACTTTCTTTCTGTACATAGGATTAGGCCAAGCACATAACATCATTGGTTCGTTATGCACACAACAATAATGTTCCTTGTCTTGTCTTTCATCAACTCACGGTCATGGTGAATTATTGTTTCATTCTTCTTTTTGTGAACAACAGTGGAATAATGGATAACATTGTTAAAAAATATTTTTCAAACTTTTTTCTTTTTATTTGGTCTTAAATCTTCAATTTAAAAGAACAAATCTGTTTACTAATAATAAAAAAATACTAGCGTGTAGCTGTTTAACATTGAATATAGGCATGTTAAGTTATATTTAATGATTTAATTAATATTTTTCCTCTTTCCTTTTTTCCTATTCATGGGATTTTTTTACTCATTTATTTCCTATTCCGACCTTAAATACTTATCTGATTGTAATCACAAAAAATCCATTCATATATTTTATTAGAAAAATCATTCATGATTTATTAACATTCAGGAATAAACTATAACCCTAGTAACACCGATAAATATTTTTCTCAAAAAAATACTAACGGGTAATTAATAATTTTGTCGTATATTTCACAATTATTTTTAGATTCAGGACAAACTATAAAATATAAAAAATAGATATTTGAATCGTAAATTGGAAATAGTTTTACTATATTAATTGAAATAAATAGATTAAAATTGTTTGAAAATAGCAAATTTATTTTAATTAAGAAAATATAACTTTTATGGCGAGTCGAAATTTAAACTAAATTAAAATTAATTAAATTTAGTATTACTTTATCGTTTAAGGTTATTTTGAAACTATCAAGAAAAATAATAAATTTTATCCTTATTTATTTCTACATCATAATAAAAACAAATATGTAAATTAATTAAAAAATTTAGGTGAATAATAATTATATAAATTTAAGAAAATAAATAATATTGTCTTAAATTTAAATAGAAATAAAACATATTTTTTTAGAGTTGTATATGATAATATAATACATATCATGTGTGTTATTAATCTAAATATGATTAAAAAAACAAATGCAAATTTTATTCTAAAATAAATAAAAAGATAAACTAGATACTGATTATAAAGGAAATCTCATTTATAAATAATGGTAACTTAAATTTACAATAACAAAGTATGTTAACTAAAAATGTTAGGCATATAATTTTTTTTTTATATTTTTTATCTTCTTTCTCTCAACTTGTTTGCTCAAAGATGGATTAAAATATCATCTAGGTTTGGTTTAGTTAAAGGAATTTGTTTCCAAATAAGTTTCAAATTTGAATATTTATTAAAAGATGCATCTGTGTCTAATGTCTAACCATATCTTGAATATAATTTTTGTTTTAAATGTCTGAAAGAAATGAATAAAAAATATCAATGTTTAGTAAATTGAGGAAGGAGAAGATAAAAATAGGAAAAGAAAAAGATAAAAATTGGACAGAAGTTGCCATAGATGGATAGTAAATTTACAGCTTGGCTCACCATCATATCAAATCAAGGAAAGGAAAGAGAAAAGGCAAAGAAAAGAAGGAGAAAAATTTAATTAGTTAGCGATAATGAGTCACCTTCATGAAATGGCTGAGATGGAGAAGCGTACCTTTGTTTTGTGTTCCTCCGTACTTGCATTACATTAGAGAATTTTCATGTTAGAAAAAAAAAAATGGATGTTTGTTTATATGCATGCGTTGGAAGGCATCTATTCCAAAACTCATCACCTACCACTGATAACTCCACCCCTTCCTCTTTATCATCACTCACATTTCCCTTCATCTCCCTCTTACCCGACCACCTTTCTCTCTGTTCTTCAGATAGCTCCACTCCAACTTAGATTCATTCTCACATTTTCCACATATATATGGAATAGGATTCTCGCCTATACAGACACACTTGCTTTTGCTGACACCCCAAGATTAGGAGGCCTCAAAGATCTGTCCTTTAGATTTGTTTCTTTGTTTGATCCTCTTAATTTGTGACGGGGCTGCTTTAAAGATCTGGGATTTTAGGCTTCTCACTTGTTCTTCTGAATGAGTACTGGTAAGAGTGAGATTATGATATGGATGGTATATAGGTTGTTGGTATGTTAGCTCTTTCATTTGAGTTATTTCCAATCTCATGTTAGTATTTCCTGGTTCCCTCTCCTTCTAATTTTTGGATGAACGTGTGCTATTGAGTTAATTGATTGATAATGTCTTTGTGTTGCATACTGTAGGTATCAAGGCTTTCTGAGAAATGGGGTTTAGTCTTAATGCTGAATTATCCAAGAAAACTCCCATTTTTGGTCTCAAAGTTTGGGAATTAATTGGAATTGTAGTTGGTTTGTCTATCATAGTCATTCTTTCTGTGGTCTCACTTTGCCTCACGTCAAGGAAGAAATATAGAAAAGAGAAAGGCAGGATTCCCCTTAGTCAAATACCAACTGTCTCAAAGGAAATCAAGGAAGTGCGGGTTGAACAAGTGTCAACTAAAGCATTTGCTCCTCGTGATGGAATACTTCTTACAATTCAGAACAAGTCAAGTGACACGGAATCAGACAATGTAATGGTTCATTTAGGTGTGGGGAAGATGAAGAATGGGAATAGCAGCACTCACTCAGATTCATTTCGTTACACAGAGAAAGATGGAAGTGGTTCACACTCACAATCAGGAGAAGAAGGAAGCTCTGGTACGTTTACAGTGTACAAGCAATCTTCTTCACACCCTGTAACAGCTCCCTCACCTCTATCTGGCCTTCCGGAATTCTCTCACTTGGGTTGGGGTCACTGGTTTACCTTGAGGGATCTTGAACTTGCCACAAACCGTTTTTCCAAAGAAAATGTCCTCGGTGAAGGAGGGTATGGAGTGGTTTATAGGGGGCAGTTGGTCAATGGAACTCCAGTGGCAGTTAAGAAGATACTCAATAACATGTGAGTCCCAGTACAGTGTTCAATTGTCCTTTGTAGATAACCTTAGTAGCTTTGCTTTTATTCCTTCTCTGTTCAGCTGAAATTAAACTCCTAAGATCTTTGGTTTAGCAGTGGTCAAGCAGAGAAAGAATTTAGAGTGGAAGTTGAAGCTATTGGCCATGTCCGACACAAAAACTTGGTTCGCCTTTTGGGGTACTGCATTGAGGGAACTCACAGGTATCACAATTCTCAATTACAATTTTTATCATCTCAACATCTATGTTTTCATATAATCAAGGTCGTCAAACTCTTGAGTTAACTCTTAAGTCTTACAATTGTATGATTATAAGTAACCAAAACGAGTTAACTCGTCAAACTATGTTCTGGATAAAGTCAAGTAGACTCATAAACACTTGAGTCAGTAAGTCCACGAGTTTGAAATCAAATACAATTTTTGCTCTCTTCCCCCCTCCCCCTATTGAAATCAAATACAATTGTTTATATATGATTAGGTCATTTATGTAGTTTGTTCTAATTTCTTACTAATGTACCATCACACTTCTTATTGTGGTTTGCTACCTTTCTTAATTATGAAATTGATATGTGAAATTATTGTTCTGTTAAGAGTACTATATCATGCATATATGTCATTAATTAATAGGTTTTTAATATTATTTTTTATATTGATCAAAGTCTTACAATATGGAAACTCTACAATTTTATGTACACTTTTTCGAGTTTGACAACCGTGCTTATAATATTATAACCTGTTTAGCTAAATTAAATAACTTTTGCCAGAATAATATGAATGGCATGTTCACTAATCTGCTACTTGTTGTTGTGTGGTTGATCTCATGTTCACTGAAACATATTTTCTCCTATTGTGATGTATTTGCAGAATGTTAATTTATGAGTATGTCAATAATGGAAACTTAGAGCAATGGCTTCATGGAGGTATGCGCCACCATGGATACCTTACCTGGGAAGCACGTATCAAGATTCTGCTTGGCACAGCCAAAGCGTGAGTGTCTGCATCTAAGTTACTTTTATTTTTTCTTAGTCCTCATATAAAGCAATTTACTTGTTTCAGGCTAGCATATTTGCATGAAGCAATTGAGCCAAAAGTGGTACACCGGGATATCAAGTCAAGCAACATATTAATTGATGATGATTTCAATGCCAAGGTTTCTGATTTTGGCCTGGCCAAGTTATTGGGTGCTGGGAAGAGCTATGTCACCACAAGAGTTATGGGAACTTTTGGGTCAGCAATTTTGTGCTTTGCTCAAGTTTTCCCATACTCAGTATTGTTATTTTTGTATGGGAAAAACTATTCTTATTTTCTTCATTGCTATAAATATTTCACAGATACGTGGCTCCTGAATATGCAAATACTGGCCTTCTAAATGAGAAGAGTGATGTTTATAGCTTTGGTGTTTTGCTATTGGAAGGAATTACTGGAAGAGATCCAGTTGACTATGGTCGACCAGCAAATGAAGTGAGTAAACTTACTTTTCCACTTGGGAAAAATCCAGCTTTCAGCTTGTGTGCACTGTGTGTTTTTTGAGCAATTCACCAAATAATCTTCTGTTGGTACAAATCCAGCTGTAAGTTCAGTTCATTCAGCTAAATTGTGGCACTGAAGTAACTGTATAGTGTCTTGTGCATTTGAGGCTAATCTGAACATATGTTATAGCTAGATCTAATTATTTTCTCCAACACCAAGAGAAGCAAATAATTGGGACATTAAAGAGCGACCCAGTGTACCAGGCTCCCCACCTACTGAAGTTTGCGGAAGGGTAGATGTTTGTTTGTAACCTTCTGGTTTCAGTATTTGAACCAGTGGCTTGGGATTGTGCTGGGGCATTATGCTTAAAAAATATTTTACTGGTTAAATTAAAGCAACGATAGGACTTAAAAGTTAATCTTCGCTTTTGAAACAGATAATACTAACATTCTCAACAATGCTAGTAACTATCCTTTTTGCATGTTCATTATTGTCACTACTACTTTAGGATAAATTTTTAGTTGTTTCTTCAGTTCATTACGTGTTATTTTTGCTCTGGGATAAAAAATTGACACTAATCTTCTACTTCCACTATTTCTGTAAGGAAACCGCCTCCTTCAAAGCAAAATCCGTTAACCTATTCTTTTGAAATTTTATCCCAAGATTGCTCTAAAACCTTACATATTGGACCTCCCTAAAATTTGGGATGCACTTTGAAGAATTCAGGATCAATCACATCACATCCAATTTAACTACAGTGTGTGAACTCTGGCTGACACCTGCAATGATTATAAGAGGATTAGTTTGGGTGGTGTGCTATAAATATTCCTCTAGATGACAGGTTCCGATTCTGATATAGTGCTTTAACTTACCTATACCAATTATCTTTATTGCTTTAAGGTGAACCTGGTTGATTGGCTGAAGATGATGGTTGGAAATAGGAGATCAGAAGAAGTGGTGGACCCCAACATTGAGGTGAAGCCAAGCACTAGAGCTTTAAAACGGGCTCTCTTAACTGCTTTGAGATGTGTAGATCCAGATTCTGAGAAAAGGCCCAAGATGGGCCATGTCGTTCGAATGCTGGAGTCAGAGGAATACCCTTTACTAAGAGAGGTTTGTTTTTTCCCATGGTCATGATTTAAGTCCCCAAACTCTGTTACTATCTCCTCTCTACTTTCATGAATACATCCAGTATAGCACATTTTTCCCTATATTCTTGGTTATCTATGGTAAAAATCAACAAAAACGTACTACTTACTTTTAGATGAACGTTTACATGTTCCACTTTGAACATTTGAAACTAGGCCAAGATTTGATAAGTTTTGGATGAAAAAGACTATACTGGTTTTACTTTATTATCAACTTGCTTTTAGTGTAAAAACTTAGAAGCATAATCACATCATTTCAAAATATTCCATCTTAGAGATGAATGGCGTTTTGAGATGGATTCTAGGCTGACATATGATTTTATTGGTTGTCTGAATGTTCAGGACCGAAGACACCGAAGAAGAAATCAAGGGGGTAGTGGAGAAATATATTCTGACACAGACAGAAGTGAGGTTCAGGGTTCTGGAGAAGAAAGAAGAGGGTGACAACAGAATGAACCTAAGATGGATTCATATGCAGAATTGGTGGGATGTATAAAGTGGAAATGGAAGTGGTAGCTTCTTATTTTCCTCCATAGCTTTTTAGATTATTGGATTTTTGGGTACCTATGATGGCCATTGCAGGGTTGGTACAGCTGGAGATATTGTTATTTTTAATATTCGTTTTGCCATGCATTGGTCAGTTGTTGGTGTCCCCTTGTTTGTTTGTAGTATAGATATTGCTTGTGTAAGAAGGTGGATGCCATTTCTACCATAAGAACCCATAATATAGGGGTGTACAGAATTTTATATCTTTCTTTAACTGCATACATAAGGTTCCTTGCTTAAAGGTGTCAAGTTCAATAACTTATTGGTGCATTTTAGTGTGTATTACACTTCAGAATAAATGTTATTTATATATCAAAATTTATAAGAATTAAGTTTGTCAACAGTGTACTTTTATTTTCCTTTTATAGAAACTGTGCTCTATATTTTAAGTTTATATCAAACGTTGAATATATTTTATTGTATATAAAGTAGTTAGAAAAACCTATAAATGTAAATAATGATACGAAGTTATTTTTATTAAAAGGTTTTAAAAAAATGATTGAAATTCAATTTAGGGATAGAAATAAAAAAATATAGATGGAAAAGGAAAGATGGTTAAAAAAAAGTTAATTATGCAGATAAATATTAAAGAATGAGAATATACATGAAGCAAAGCGAGACCAATTTAAATTGTTATTTTTTGCCAATATGTTGGGTTCTTTCGATTTTATAACCAAAAACAAAAGTATATGTAGGACCATCAAATATTTTGTATTTATATGTATTGATGTTGATGCTCAAACACAACATATGAGCATCAACATCAATCCATATAAATACAAAATGTATGATGGTCCCTATTTGCATTAATTGAATTATTCTGCCATGTCTGAACATATTGTGACCTGCAAACTATACATACAGTCCTTCGTTCTTAAAAATAAATATGTATGTTCTGTTCTTGCTTCTTCAACTAGATGATTGCTTATTTTCTTTTGCATGTAAAAACCTGGTAACAAAATGTACAGGGACGGCAAGAGTTTATGTTAAACTCCCTAATTTAATTTTTAATAAACATATCATGCTTATTCTCCTTAATTTCATTCATATTAGCTCTAAGTGATTTTTGCGTTATAGATCTAAAAGAACATTGTGCAACATGTACAAGTATTTTGCAATTCCATCTGTCGAACAAAACAGTTATTTCATCTGACACAAGGTTTTGTATGTCACAAAGGTAAGAATGTTATTTCCTTTTTCTTCAATGGCTATTCCTTTGATATTTTGTTTCTTAACAATGATTTGTACGAGCAATACTCGAAACCAGCATTTTTCTCTGTTTTTTAATTCCCTGTTTTCGAGGAACAACAGAGTAGTATGGCAGAATTGAGTTACTCTCCTGCCGTGTCATCGAGATCCTTCTTCGGAACTGAGATGCCGCAAAGTTTTGTAACTCCTATCTCTCATCCTTACATTTTCAATTTTTTTTTACGTCACTGATCTGATCGAGATTAAGGACTAAGAACAAAGAGGAGTTATAATTATGAATAGAAAGTAATCATAGCGATAGTTGATTTTCGAACATTATATTTAACAGTCCCTTATATTTTCCAAATACTCAGTTACTTAAGTTTTGGATGGGGTAAAGGAGTAACAAAGTGAAGTGAAGATGGAGAAGGTAAAACAAGACCTAACACATCACAACTCACATGGCAAACAAACAACCTTACTCCTGGGAATTCTCCCATTTGAGAGGCTTCACCACCTCCCAAGTGAAGTCAGTGTCCTCTCTTCCAAAGTGACCGTAAGCGGCAGTTTTCAAGAACCTTCCATTTCCTCCCCTTTTGAGGTCCAAATTAATGGAAATCATTCCAGGCCTGAAATCAAAGTTTTCCTTCACAATCTTCAGAATCTCCTTGTCTGGAATCTTTCCAGTCCCATAAGTGTCAACAAACACTGATAAGGGGTCAGGAACACCAATTGCATATGAGATTTGAACAAGGCACCTTCTAGCAAGACCACTGGCCACAATGCTCTTTGCAGCCTGCCTAGCAATATAGGCTCCACTCCTGTCAACCTTGGTGGGATCCTTCCCAGAGAAGGCACCCCCACCATGAGCTCCCCAACCACCGTATGTGTCAATGATGATTTTGCGCCCTGTGAGACCGGCATCTCCATGAGGACCACCAATGACAAAACGACCTGATGGATTGAGATGGAAAATGGTCTTCTCATCTAAGTACTTCTCTGGTATAACAGGCTTGATAACATGTTCTTTGAGATCAGCAGCAATCTCATCATTGGTAACGGTTTCATCATGCTGAGTTGAAATTAGGACAGTGTGAACACGAACCGGGACCATAGCACCATTGTCATTGTAATACTCCACAGTAACTTGGGTCTTCCCATCAGGTCTTAACCAGGTGCATGTACCATTCTTGCGCACTTCGGTGAGGCGAGCACCGAGCTTGGTTGCAAGCACATGGCTGAGAGGCATAAGCTCAGGTGTTTCATCAGTGGCATATCCAAACATGTGGCCCTGATCACCCGCACCTATCTCCTCAGGTTGTTTGGTGAGGTGGCCATGGACTCCCTGAGCAATATCAGGACTTTGTTGTTCCAGGTAGACCAGCACCTTACAATTGTCAGCATCAAGACCGACATCATTGGACACAAAGCCTATAGAACGACATGTGTCGCGTACAATCTTCTCATAGTCTACAATGGTCTTAGTTGTGATCTCTCCGAACACCATGACCAGGTTGGTCTTGGTGCAGGTCTCACAGGCAACCTTGCTCTCTGGATCCTGCTCCAGGCACGCATCGAGCACTGCGTCCGAAATTTGGTCGCAAAGCTTGTCAGGGTGACCCTCATTCACTGACTCAGAAGTGAACAGAAAGGTATCCATTCTCCCAAGTGCTGAGCTACAAGAAGCCAAATCAGGGTACAAAATATAACCACAATTGCCTCTAAGACACAAAGAGATTATTTAAAATCATAGCAGATCCTTCGTGTTAAAATTACCTGGCCCACGGAGAAAAGAAAAGGGAAAGTTCCTCCTGAATACGAAAGAATATTGAAAATTTTTGACTGTAGGAAGCGTAAAGAAACCCTGTTCTTATATCTTAAAAGCATAAAGGTGTATTCTTCACATTCAAGAAAAGAAAAAGCATTTAACCCTCGTCGAAAATGAAACAAGGAGATATAAAACAAAATATTCTCTAAATTGGTAGAGAGCACCAAGATATAGTGGTTTATTACCTGGTTTACTTTGCTTAAATTTACAAATTCACAAAATGCCCAATTATGCAAGTAATCAGAAAGATCCCTCAATCATCAACTTCAATAGCAGCAATAACTCGACATAACACAAAAATCACAGAAAATCCTCTGGAAATTGTACAGCTTTTTCAATTCCTTCTATTTTTCATCACAAAGAATTCAATCATGCCCGAATAAAATAGAATAACATGCGATATAGATTAAGCTGACATGCACATAATTAAAGTGAAAGAAATGAGGCGAGTAATAAGAAGTAGGGACAGGAATAAAAAAATACAAACCTGTATGAGAAATTTTTACACTACAGAATAGTCAAGAGGAGAGAAATAATAGTCAAGAGGTATTCTCCTTTCAGATTTAGAGACTGACCAAATCGATTAGTATTCCCTGTGTTGTTACTCTGTCTAGAAAGATGTCTTGACACTTTCCCAGAAATAGTTCTCTTCTAGGATAGAAAGATGAGTTAAATTAGACTGCAGACACTTGTCCAGAAACAGTTCTATTCTAGAAAGATGAGTTAAATTAGATTGCATATAGTTAAAAATATTAAAAATTATAATTTATAAAACAAATTAATGCGGTGAGCGTGGATCGAACACGCGACCTTTAGATCTTCAGTCTAACGCTCTCCCAACTGAGCTATCCCCGCAATTTGTTAATAATAGTTTTGTTAAATATTTAATAGTATAAATTAAACGAATAAATAAAATAAAGGAAAAACTTGTGATATATTTCTGCACAAAATTTGATGAAAGTCAAATATTTTGTTTTGGTCTTACAAAACGAGAAAAAAAAAAAATGAAGAATGAATATAAAATCACTTTGTATACCGCCATAAGTCTGTACAATCTATCAGAGGGGTTTATAAACTGATATTATCTAATGAAATCGATTCAATCTATTTTTACTGGATTGAGTACAATTTTATTTCTTCACTTTTTATATGTTTGCAAGCATAGAAGCATCAATAAATTATATTTATGTATGAAAAATGTGTTTGATTAGAGATATTTTATTAATTATTTAAGGTAAATGTATATAAACATAATGATCATGCTGTTAATATGAAATATACTTATAAGTTATTGCTATTAGTCATGCTACAAAGGTTCGACAATAATTTACTCAATCCAAACTATTTTATACTGAATCATGTTTAAATTTTAAATTAAATAGATAAATAGATAGTTTAATAAAATCAAGTGGTTAAACGAAATTTCTTTTCCTCTAAAATTGATTAAATCCAATCCATTCCATAAATATCCTTAACGCAATTATAAAACAAATAACTATGTATTTCCCATATATTTTTTTATAATTTAAATTATATTAACAAGTAGAATAAAGTATGTTTTGCATTTATGTCAAATTTTAAGCATATCATAAAAAAAATCATAACATGGTTGTAATCATTATTATTAAAAAGGCAACAAATGTATATTTGTATATATTAAAGTTACAAGTTAATATTATATTGATTGGTCCCGTAGCTCAGTTGGTTAGAGCGTTGGTCTTATGAGCCGAAGGTCGCGGGTTCGAGCCCCGCCGGGACCAAAATTGTGTGTTATGTTGATGTAATTTTTTTATTTTTTATACTGTGGTACGCTGATGTAATTTTTTATTTTTTTATCGTGTTGTGTTATGCTGATCTCGAACCAAAATTGTGTGTTATGTTGATGTAATTTTTTTATTTTTTATACTGTGGTACGCTGATGTAATTTTTTATTTTTTTATCGTGTTGTGTTATGCTGATGTAATCAATAGCATGGTTCCGTAGCTCAGTTGGTTAGAGCGTTGGTCTTATGAGCCGAAGGTCGCGGGTTCGAACCCCGCTGGAACCAAATTATTTTTAAGAATAGTTTTCCATCTATCCTTAAAAGATGATGCCATTAATTGAATTACAGAAGGTTCGAGTCCCGCCGCAATCAAATTATTATTTATTAAAATTACATAAAATGAATAAAAAGATTACTCTGCGTTATGCTTCGGACATGATGCAATCGATCGCTTCTTTGCAGATACGGTCATTGTGGCCTCCTGTCCATAAACCTGAACCACAACATGGCTACAATCAAACAACAAAATACTGGCACATTTTAAAGCGTGATTCCTACAATGATTGTCATCCTCATTCCTTACCTGAAGTGGTACCCCCAGTTCCTCCTCCAATGCACGCATCTTTGCCAAACCAGTCTGATAGTTTGGACCACCTCTTCTGACATAGATGTGGACTCGCGCTGCTTTAAGCTTTGATTCCTGTAAGAGTGATGGGGAAACCAACTCAACTTCAGATTAACAAGTTGAAGTGGATTAAGGATACAACTACAATAGCATACCTTCTCTCTCAGGGCCCGAATAATTCCGCTGAATGTGGCAGCAACATCCGTGAAGTTTGCTATGCCACCTCCAATAAGAAGGGCTCTCTTACGGCCATGAGGGTCTGCAGTAGCACACTGCAACACAGTCATGGCTCATGAACACAATCTTCACAGATGATGTCGCGATAAAGCCACTAGCTATGACCACTTAGCGAAATTTAAGCCATAAGAAAGCAAAGAAATATCAGTTGGAAATGTGAGCTTTACATCAATTACGACCCTTGCATACTGCAGCACCTCCTCCTCATTTGGAGCTCCACTATACTCAGCATAGTTGCCAAGCTCTGAGGCATATCCTAAATCTCCAACCTAGTAAACACAATATATATTATTATTAACTCACTAGTTGACCTACTTAAATAAAACTTCCCCAAAAGGTTATCCTTTATTGACAGATTTAGCCAGGATTGAAAAAAATCCATAAAACATGGAAGCTTACAGTATCAGCATAAATTACGCTTGCACCACCACCAGCTACCATTGTCCAGATGCGTCCTTTTGGGTTCAATACAGTAAATTTTAACGATGCACTTGTCTGTAATATGAACAAAAAAAAAAATATTTAAGAATCTCTACTGCAAAGTTCCACTTGTAATTGTTATACCAGGGAAGTATGAATTTTACAAAAACTAAGGTACTGTAAGAACAGTAACACTGTAAGGTGATGTAAAGTGATCAATACTAGTTATAGAGGTTACATACAGATAGCAAACTCTAGAGCTCAACAGTAAATATACGGGCTGCAACACAGTCCAAAATCCACCTTAGCAAAAGTATGGCAACTAAAGAACATATTAAATAAACGGGCAAAAAGAAGTTGAAAAAAGCTTGTTTTCAGCACATTATATGAGCATACCAAAATAGTTATTTATATAACAACGGCAGAGAAATTTTACACAAAAATAAAAAATACCTTATCATCCAATGAATGAATGAAGCTTTCTGTAGGGCTCAGAACTCTTCCAAAAGGCAATGGAAACCCTATATTGCCCCACCTGAAAGCATTAAGATATATAGATTGGATAACAACTAGTCATGTGCATTAGATGCTAAATTTCCATGACTTGAAAATTAAAATATTTAATGCTTAACAAAATATCAAAGGATTATACTTGTTGAAGTTCTTGAATGCAGCAGTGTCATCCAATTCCCCTCTCATATCCAGTGGATATGGCTTTTCATTCACCAATGTAAATGGATTCATTTCAAGAAAACTGAAGTCCAGATCTATGGACAAAATGGGAGTTAAAAAATAAAGATTAGACTAAAAAATTGTGTATTTAAGAATAGCCATGACAGTTAGCATTTTTAGTGAGAGAAGTAATACACAAATGAATCCTATTTTGCCTAAAATGGAGCAATTAGAATTTCCCCATATTTTATATAACTGAAATAGAGCAAACAATATTCATTATTCTCTTCAACTAGGCATGCGCAAGTTAGTGAGTTAAGAAAAACGACTTAAAAGCACATGTTAAAGTTCTAAAGTATTTTCTAATTCTACATTCCAGAGTTCATATTATGCTTTAGGTTCCAAAACAATGAGATGATCCAGAAGTTTTCGAGCTTGTTCATTGCATACCTTGGAAGACAGCAAACACACCCAGTATGAAATCACCTATTGTCCCCCGAATCTGTAAATTAGAATAAGCATTTGTTAATGCACAAACAAGAAAAATAAATCTACTAGAAATAAACAAATACAGAATATAGACAAGGATTATCATAATGAAATAGAAGTTCAAACACTTAGAAATCTTAATGAAGACAGTGCAAAGGTTAGAACCAAACGGGATAAACACATCCAAATCATGCCGTAACATATGGATCGCTTTTTCACCGGATGCAAAATCTAAATTATATAGTTAACGTGAGAGCAATTTTGGAGACTATATTAATTATTTGAAATGCTCAACATGTAACTAGTTGCCAAGCAGAAATGCAAGAAACTGATAGACATAAGGGAAGTGCCAAAATACTGACCTCCAAAGGAAGTGTAGCAATCAAGGGTGCACATGCTTCCGGAGTCATCTGTTTTTCTGTTGGAAGGAAAATAGTTTTAACCTGATCATTAACAGTCAACCATCCCTTCTTATCAGGGCTTCATTTCCAGAAAGGAAGCATAAACACGGCATCATACAAGGCACAAAAAATAAAACAGCAACACTAATTCAATTTAATTTAACCATAATTCAATAACACCTTATCCCAATTCTCTTCAATATCGATGCCCCCACATTCGGAGAAGCTGATGGTGGAACCAAGCCTTTCAGAAACAATGGACAAATAATATTCTTGGTCATGAGGAACAAACGGTTCAACAATGAAAGTAGTTATAGGCGCCTTGCAACCTCCCATCTCAACCTACCAAACGTCCAATCCAATAAAATGTTCAGGCAAGGAAGATGAAATGTTGAAACTAATAGCAATTTTGCCTTCCTGTATCCATCATTTTGCAAATTTAATTCCGCTATTTTTCTCTTATAAAAAAATCGATTCCTACAGATTAAATCCCATATGTAACAGAAATTCAGACGTGACAGTGTAACAGAATGTCAGCTTAGCATTTCCATTAAATAATATTGAATGTCAGGTTGATAGAAGCGGAATTGTATAATTAAAATAGCAGGAGAATCAAATTGGTGAAAAAAAAACTGAGGAACAAAGCTAAACAAGTGAAACGAATGTAACCGGGGAGAAAAGTACAATCAAACAAAAACGTTGAAATGAAAAAAGCACACCCATGAAGATATTTCATTTTGAGGAATCACCTCAACGCCGAGGCGTGCTTTAACGAACTCAGCGACTTCAGCTATGTCCAAATTGAGAGCCACTAAACCACTCTTTCCGCGCTTCCCAAAGAGCATGTCCGGTTTCACGACCAACTTGGTTGACGACAACCACGGATGCTGGCCTGTCAAGTCAGCAAAGTTCGTTGACTGTATGACCTGCGAAAATCGAAGTCCGGAAAGACCTCTCAAATAGGTGATTGATTGAAAAATTGAGGAGACAGCACGTAAATTATGAAAACCTGAGCAGAAAGGATATCGAGGTCAATCGAGGCGAGACGTTTGAGGTGGTCCTTGAGAAGCCTCTTCGAATGGTACTCTCTGATCTTCTTCCTCGCCATTTTACGATCTTCAATGCAGATGAGGAATACAGATAGGTGCTCTCTGCAGTGTTCTCTTGTACTGTGGTAAAGAAGGAAAGAGGGAGCGGGTGATCGATAAAGACGAGCATTTCTGAAGGCAATAATAATATTTTATTATAGACTGTGACTTGATTAAAATTCAAGAAAATTATTTAAAATTTAGAAGAAAAAAAAGTTATTTACGCGGACTAGTTTTTAATAATTTTATAATAAAATGTTTATTTATACAAATAAAATATTTATTATTATTTAAGGAACTCTCCTCTCTTCCACCATTATCAATTTTAAAATTAAAAAATTAATTATATATTTTAAAATATTTTTAATCATAATTATTAAATTTTATATCAATTATTGTTTTTATAATACTAATAATACAGTTTAGTGTAAGATAAGGATGAGGATGATGATGTCGTCAATTCGTCTCTATTTTGGCATTTTCGCTATACACTCGACATTGGCGGCAATTGAACTCAAACAGATTATCATAATTTGTGGTAGGTGGCGGCACAGTTATTTTCTTAATTAAGTAAAATTAGGTCAAGTGTTTAATTTAGATATAATTTAGATATGTTGTCATGCCAACGGGGCGGGATGGGTAGGTGTTGCCTCTTCCTGATTTATTTTAATCATTTCCGTGTTCGCTCTTGTAATCTATTATTTAGGAATTAAGTTTTCATTTTTGTATTTCTTGATTCACCGTTTTAGTGTTGTACTCAATTTATATTATTTTTTTAAAAATAATTATATTTATAATAAATTATTTTTATTATATATTTTTTATATAAATAAATATTTATAATTTTATAATTTATAATAATTATTAATTAAATATATATTTTAATTTATTATATTTATATTAAAAATATATATATATATATAAAATAAATATTTAATTATTTTTTATATATATAATATTTATAATTTTATTATTATTATTATTATTATTATAATACTATATTTAAATATTTGAATTCTTATAATATTATTATTATTATTATTATATTATATTTAAATATTTGATTGCATATATATAAGTTAATTATTTTTAAGTTGTCATTTTAAAAATATAAAATATATAATTTATAAAAAAATATTTAATAAGTTAATTCTTATTTAATTAGTTCGAAATAATAAAAGTTTAAATTACCACTTCCTTTTAATATTTTAAAATATAATTATTTTATTAAGATAAAATTTGATATATGATAAATAAGATAAAAAATTATGACATAATAAAACCTAATAAATATAAATTATAAATAAAATAATATTAGTTATTACTAATATTTATGTAAAATATTTAGAAAAAGATAAAGAAGAAAAAAATTAATTTTGTGTTCATCAAATTGGTTGAAAAGATTAAAAAAAAATTGATAGGAGAGATTAAGAAAATGTGAAAAATATAAAGATAAGATAGAATAATGTAATAAATTAATTAATATAAAAGATTAAAAAATTTAAAAAGTGGTTAGAAGAAAAATAAAAATGGTAAAATATAAAAAATGACCTTATATATAATAGAAAAAAAACTTTTAAAATATTAATATTTTAAAATTTAAATTTAAATATAAAGTCGGAGTGAGGACGAAACGGGATCGGGATGGAGATTGCATTACCTATCCCCATCCCCGCCTCCACCCTCAGTCAACTCGATTTTCTCCATCAAACTCGAGACGATATGGGTCGGTCTCACGGACATGAGTTTAATTACCATCCCGATATCACTATAATTAAGCATTTAATTTTGATAATACTTAATGCATCTTTTGTGTTCAATGGTGTATATTGATAATTCTGGTGCACTACACAACAAAAATATTTATCTTATAATTCATATTTTATTATTAATTAAATCTTATTAAAGAAATCATCTGTGAATTTCATTAAATAAGCAATAATATATATACATTTGTGATTTTAATCACTTTCACTAATAAAAAGTATACATGCTGAGAAAAGTTTACTAAATAGTATATGGTTAACATTAAATTATATGAATTAAAAAATAAATTATAAATTTAGATGACTGAAAAATTAATTCTGAATTTGAATAGCTAAAACGACCTCAAACATTAGGAATATTGTTGTCAAAAATAATTCCAAAATAATTAGAATGCATATGCAGTCCATGACTGACTCTCTAAGGTGCAACCACAAAAATGGGCCTCTAATCTAGTCCAGTTCAAAAGTTGGGTCACGAGCCCATATGATAGCCACACATGTTTCGGTACCGAGGAGCCGTGCCGATCAACCGAAGAGGAGAAAAAGAGAGAAGGAAAGAACGGTGAAATTCAACGTAGTGCCAGTGCTTGCAGGGAAGGTGCTCTCACCACGCTTCTTCTATCTGAACACAAGAAGAGGGTCCTCACCTCCGTTTAGTTCAACACAGCACTTCTTCATCGTGGGGTGCGGATCAGCCTCTGCGTCTCCGATCCGAATCGGCAACTCGGTGAGTCACTCTCTCTCGATCTCGTTTTCAATTCAACTGCCTCTTCTTCCCTCCTCCCCTCTTTTTCTCGATCTGTCACAATCGCGAAAGCTCCTTCACTCAAATCCACGTCACCGAACTATTCCTCTCACAACCCTAACACTTATGTTGACGTATCCCTCAATTCTGAGTTAAACTAATCGTATGTTAGGCTTAATTCTCGTTTATGTTACTACTCGTGCTATTTTCAATATATTCAACACTAGCTGCCCGTGCCAAAGTTAATCTAACTGCTTCCTGTTCTCTTATAATTTTTGTTGATTTGAACTGTGTTGTGTTTGGTTACTTTTTACGTATTAAACGTTGCGTGCATCGAATTGCTTTCTTATCACAGGCTTGGTGATGGAACAGAGGTTTTAAGTTTTGATTGAATAAGAGCGAAGTGATTTGGATTGTTTTGTATTAACCCATGGGGACTGAAAATCCTGGTCGTCCAACCTTCCCTTCAAGGCCTTCTCCACCGCCTTTTGCTGCTGCTCAGACAGTGTCACCTTTTTCATCAACCGGTCCCGTTTCTGGATCAGAGCCTCCTTCTCTGCGGCCTGGTCCTCCGCCGCAAGCTGCCACGCCATTTTCCTCACCCGGACCTGCTGCAGTTAGACCAGGGGGACCCAGTTTTAGACCTGCACCACCGGCGAGGTTCAATGATCCATCAGTGCCTCTTCCTCCTCAATCATCCAATGCCCCGCCGGCTGCTGGACCTTTTCAGCAGTTTCCGCCACCGCCCTTTCCCCCGACAATGCAGACACGTGCTCCTCCGCCGCCTATGGGACAACCATCAATTAAATCTTCACCTAGTCAAGCACCGCCTTTTACCACGTCTCTTCCAGCTCAGCCACCGATGCCTTTTGTTCCAATGGGCTCTCCCCCACCTCAAAGTGCTGTTCCTGCGCATTTAGGTTCAAATGTTCCTCCACCTACATTTCAGCCATCATTTCCTGGGTACCCGAGTAAGCAGACTGGCCCTGAAATGCAAGGTCCACCTATTCATTCCTCTTTCCCTACTAATCAAGGAAATTTTGGGCCTGTTCCGCCTGTTGGAGCTTCTCCTTTTTTGTCTCATCAAGGAGGTTATGCCCCTTCACCCCCAGTGGCTCCTACGCTAGGTCTACAGCCAATGCAGCAGCCAGGATCTGCACCCTCGATGGGTACCGTTCAGGGCTTGGCAGAAGACTTTAATGCCCTCACAATGCAAACTCGTCCTGGAACAATGGATCCATTATTTGACGCCAAAGAACTTCCAAGGCCATTGGAAGGAGACGTTGAGCCAAAGAATTTGGTTGACATGTATCCCATGAACTGCAATCCCGGCTTCCTACGACTCACAACCAGTGCCGTACCTAGCTCCCAGTCCTTGGCTTCAAGGTGGCACCTTCCTCTTGGTGCAGTTGTATGTCCGCTTGCTGAACCTGCTGATGGGGTTAGTGCTTCTTTACGCTGTTTGATGAGCAGAAACATACTGGTCATGTTATTTTCAACTATTCATTGTTCTTTGTTTTCAGGAAGAGGTTCCCATAGTTAATTTTGCCCCAGCTAGTGTTGTTCGCTGCAGAAGATGTCGCACATACGTGAACCCTTATATGACATTTACAGAAGCAGGAAGAAAGTTTCGCTGCAATGTCTGTACCTTGCTTAATGATGGTACTTTTTACTTTCATAACCTCATCCTTTACTTTAAAAAAAATAAAATGTCAAAATAAGAAAATAGCTGGAATTTAGTCTCAACTCAACTACTTAGGCCTGCACACTTTTATCATGAGAAAAGGCTTTCTTGGTTGCTCTGAAAATTCATTAATCTCTATCAGTAGCACTTGCATTATATTGGATGTGCCCATAGGTTCCTTTCATGATAGAATGCACATACTTCACTTGCTTACCTTTGTAAAGTTGAAGTAAGGTTTCAGGATCACGGGAGACTAAATTTGCTCTCAGGTTTTTCTTATACTACGCATTCATGTCAGTTGTGCTGTGTGTTTATTACTATCATGATAAATGCACCATAACTATGGTATGATATACAGGTAACCTGCTTGCATGATTACAAATTTCTGTAAAGAAAATTTCTAGTTCTTGTCAAATATACAATATCATGCATACTGTGATTGTTTGAATAATATATTTGTAATGATGTTAATATATTTATAATGATGTTAATATATTGAGTGTTATGTACAGTTCCTACCGAGTATTTTGCACAATTAGATGCAACTGGAAAAAGAGTTGATATAAATCAACGACCTGAGCTTACAAAGGGGACTGTAGAATTTGTTGCTCCTGCTGAGTATATGGTGCGGCCTCCTATGCCACCAGTGTATTTCTTCCTCATCGATGTTTCCATATCTGCAGTTAGAAGTGGGATGATTGAGGTAAGTACTTGACTTCTAGCACAATGTTCACTTGTACTGCCCTTTGATAGAGTTTACATTGGTTTATTTATTTTTATGAAAAAAATAATAAAGTGTACTGTTGGGTAATATATGGCCTTATTTTTGTATGTTAAATGAGTCAGGATTAGTACTAGATGCATATAATTTTGATTGCAGTTACGAAGAAGAAAATAGTTATCCTATAATGTATGTTGCTTTACATTAGTTTCTTTAGGCAAGAAGATTATCTGTTCACCAGCAAACTTATTAATATGGTTTTCATTTTCACTAAAATTTATGCATCATGTGTTAGATGATTGCTCAATTCTATTTCCTTCAAGTAATTATTGACTGCTGAAATACACAATAATTGTTTTAGTTTATTTCTTATGTATATTTGAGGGTTGGATGTTATAGCATTCACATATAACGCATTATGAGCATGCATGAGTAATTTGTGCATGAGGGTTGGATTACTTTTTGTATATAATGAATTTTGAAAGAATTTCTTTTTAGAAGATTCAGTGTTATTTGGGAATATTTACCAAAGTGAATTTCACGGAAATGAGTTTCTTTTGGACATTGTGACCACTAAATTGTCCTATATTATACATAAATTGCAAGTGTTGAAAATGAAATTTGCCTAGAATTAACATTAATTCATTTACTTCTTCACAAACATTTACCTGGGCAACTTTGGGTTGTAAGATGCATTTTGTGTTTGAGGTTAATTGGTCCCAATTTCCAACTATTTTTGAGGTGTTTTAGTGCACTTTATTTTCAGTCCTGATGTAACAGTCCTAACTGCAGGTTGTGGCCAATACAATTAAGTCATGCTTAGATGAGCTACCTGGCTTTCCACGGACGCAAATAGGGTTTGCAACTTTTGACAGCACAATACATTTTTATAACATGAAGGTTGGTATATTGTTTATATTACTTTAGTTAATATATCTCTGACCTTTCCTCAATTGATGCTAATTATTGTGTTTCATGCTCTTGCAGTCTTCCCTGACTCAACCCCAGATGTTGGTAGTGTCAGATCTGGATGATATATTTATTCCGCTGCCAGATGATCTTCTTGTTAATTTGTCTGAATCAAGAAGTGTTGTAGAAAGCTTCCTAGATTGTTTACCAACCATGTTCCAGGACAATGTTAACTTGGAATCAGCTTTTGGTCCTGCTCTTAAGGCTGCATTCATGGTTATGGTATGTTGTCCCTTTTCAACCTTCAATGGTGATTTTTCATACCATAATAGCTGTTGCTAGTTTTTTTTTTTTTTTTTTAAATAGATAATGAATTTAATACATTGGATAGCAAATTTTTGGAATTAGTTGACACAAAGTTACATATAACTACATGAAGTTTAAGGCATTAATTTTCAATATAAAAAATGAGAGGATAGGAGACATCCAATGTTTCCAATGCAAGCCTATTTTACTTAAAAGAAAAAGCTTCAAAAGTAACCAGAAGAAATAATGGTATGTACTTTAAGTTTTTGAACTAACGTTAATGTAGATCTTTGGCTCCCAGATAATATCTATGAAGAATTGTGGTAGGGATTGGATAAGACCTGTGCTTGGTATTTCACAATTTCCTTGGGCCTCTAGTATGGAGTTCTTAATCTACTTTCAGGGACAAATACACAAATCAGTCGTGATATTTGGAATTGGAAGTTCTAATTTATAGGATTGTGATACTTGTATAAGTTTTTTTTTTTGTGTCAATTATGAAGTTCCAATTTTTGAGTCTGTATTAAGTTTCTCCAAGTTATGTCATTTATTTATTTTGTATTTGATACATACTTAAGGCGAGTGACATGGTGGTGTGATCCATAAAAAAAAAAAAAAAGAACTCAGTGTGACGAAGCGTTTGTTATTTGGTACACACTTTATAATTGATCATTATGTTAAAACAATCAAGTGCAGACCACCCAAATGTGGCAAATTTTGTAATTTAATTCCTTCCTTAATTCCTATTTCAAGAATTGGTGGGCACACTAAACTATCAGAAGGTTGCTTAGTAAATCAAATGAACCATAGACAAACAATTTACATTCCATGTGGAATGGTGGTCCCTTTAGTTAGCTAAATTTAAGAAACGCAGTCCATTGAGAATTTATTGAATTTTCTGTACAATTTTTCATATGCATTTAACAATGTCACTATTCTTATACGGTTTTTCATACTTCTCTATGCAGAGTCAACTTGGAGGGAAATTGTTAATATTTCAAAACTCCCTCCCATCTCTTGGTATTGGCCGCTTGAAGTTACGTGGAGATGATTCTCGTGTTTACGGGACAGACAAAGAACATGGACTGAGACTGCCTGAAGATCCATTCTATAAACAAATGGCTGCTGAGTTTTCCAAGTACCAAATATCAGCAAATGTTTATGCATTCAGTGACAAGTACACAGATGTAGCATCCTTGGGTAATTTTACAGAATCTTTCTTATAAATTATACAATATTCCAATTCTCTAAAAAAATGCCTCACCTTTCTATTTGGATTGGAATAGTTCAGGTTGATAAACCTGAGGGATGATTCTTTATTGTTACAGAATTGTTTTATGATGTCTTGATCCCATGATTTTATGAACTTTTACAAAGTATGTTTGAATTTTCTTTGGTCTCTTCTTTGTTTTAAAATACGTTTGGTGTATAGCAATATTGCTAATTAATATCCTCTTATTACCTTGTATTTCTCATAAATAGTCTGCACTGTTCCCTCAATACTTGCATCATGTCTTCGGGATCGAGTTAAGAGTTCTATGGAGTTAGTTCATCACTTTATTTTGACCATGAATAATCTTAAATGAATGACTGCCATATTATTTTTTTGGCAAGCGAATGATCTTATACTTGAAAAAGTTAATTACATATATTTATAATTTATTGGTTGTTTAGGAACTCTGGCAAAGTATACTGCTGGTCAAGTGTATTACTATCCCGCTTTCCAATCAGCTATCCATGGGGATAAATTGAGTCATGAATTAAGGAGGGACCTTACCAGAGAGACCGCATGGGAAGCTGTAATGCGTATTAGATGTGCAAAAGGTCTGTGTATCTATTTTGTCTTAAAAATATTTTCCTTCATTGCCTCTTTTTGTTTATTTGCTGTGTCATGCAATTTGCATATAGTATTACAGGCATAAAATTGTTGATAAAATTACCTGTGTTTATAGGTGTTCGCTTCACAACTTATCATGGAAACTTTATGCTAAGGTCCACAGATTTGTTAGCACTTCCTGCTGTAGATTGTGATAAAGCCTTTGCTATGCAGTTATCACTTGAAGAGACATTATTGACAACTCAGACAATGTATTTCCAAGTTGCATTGCTGTATCCTTTCTTTTATAGTTCTTGAGATTATTGACATTATCACTTGATGAGTTCTAGGCCAGTTTGTTTAAGATTAAAAAAAATGATTCTAAAATAAAATCTGGTGATTAATTTGCAGAGATTTAAGAAAAAAGGCTGAATCTAATTTATGGTTGTTTGCAATCATAGGAATCAATTTTTTTAAACTAGTTCATTTGATGAGAAGCTATTCAAAACTGCTTCTGATTTTATCAGCTTTAATTTATTTTTTTTGCTTATTATTTTAAAAACTGGAATAAACACCTGAAAAACTAAAAGAAGTGATTTTTTTTTAGGGGAAAAAAACTGTAGAAATGGATCCCTAATGTGTACACTAGTTTTATTATTAATCATAATTTTTAATCTTCATGTTTATGATACGAGATGGCTATATTGTAATGTAAGAGTACCACTGTTTTCTTATTCGAAAAGTCTTATTAAGAGGCATGTAATTGAGATTCGAGTTTTATCTTGTCCAGTGACTACCTAATGCTATCTTCTTTCATTCATTCTTGCACTTTAGCCATTTATGTTACTTTTTGGAATTGTTGCCTTCGTGATATATTTAACATTAGGAGATTCATTCACTTTTTTGCATTGAAATATTAAGTTATTCTTTCTTAGAAATTACTATCTATTTGAGATGCTGTACTTAGACATTCAGTTTTTTTTTTTTTTTGAAGACATTGTTTCCTTCGGAAGTACAAGAAAATTAATTTTCTGTTATTTCTTTCCTTTTCATTTTTTGTTGTACATTCAGCTCACTGTATCATACTTTGTTTTACTATTTCTTCACTGTTTAACGTTTACTGGAATGTCTGTTATGCTTGATATTCTTTCTGTCAGAATGTTTAGGATGTGAAATGTTTTCTAAGCAAGTTGCATCCCTAACAACAAACTAGATATACAGCTTCTTGTGGTGAAAGGCGAATAAGAGTACACACAATGGCAGTTCCAGTAGTTACAGAGCTGGCAGATATATATCGCCTGGCTGATACTGGTGCAATTGTATCACTGTTAAGTAGGCTAGGTAGGTAACTAGACTTCTGGCCTAGTGAAATCATGCATTATGGATAATAACTGCTTGTTATCTTCTAAAATAGTTCCCTTATAATTGCAGCAACTGAGAAAACATTATCCCAAAAACTGGAAGATGCACGGACTTCAGTTCAACTAAGAATAGTGAAAGCCCTAAGGGAATATCGGAATCTTTATGCTGTGCAACATCGGTTGGCCAACAGAATGATATATCCTGAGTCCCTGAAGTTCCTAATTTTGTATGGATTGGCCCTTTGTAGATCAACAGCTCTACGTGGAGGATATGGTGATGTAGCACTGGATGATCGATGTGCAGCAGGACACATAATGATGACTGTATCAATAAAAAGACTGTTGAAACTTCTCTATCCTAGTTTGATTCGACTTGATGAATATCTTTTGAAGGTAGTCTTTGCTTACCTTGAAAAGTTATTAATAATATGGTCAAACTTTAAAATGCATGAATTATTTCTTTGTATTTCAGGCATCTGTACAGGCTGATGACTTAAAAAGTGTTGAGAAAAGGTTACCTTTGACCGGGGAGAGCTTAGATTCTAGGGGCCTTTATTTGTATGATGATGGCTTCCGGTTCATTATATGGTTTGGTAGGGTGATTTCACCTGATATAGCCAAGAATTTACTTGGGGCAGACTTTGCAGCAGAATTATCGAAGGTATTGTATATTCCTGCCTAATAAATGTTGGTTCATGATAGGTATTTTTCAAGGCAAAGGAGAATTCATTATAGGTTGTCATGTCACCTTGAGTAGCTACCACTTCTATCTAGTTCAAATTAATGTTTGTTGTTTTTTTGGTTCTTAATTAAATAAAATCATTATATGCTCTTTCTTTGTCCGACCTACTGTATGAAATATTGACTTATAAAGAGTGATAGGAGAGTGAATTTTGAGTTTTTTTTTTTTTCTTGTTTTGAATCTAGTCCAAGTTCTGTTGTATTGTTATAGTCCCTTAACTAAATTCATTTGTAGTCTATTTTGTTGTTATTTACTTGTATGCTTTGCTTAAGAATAAGATCAACAAACGAATATGTCATCAATTTTGAGTTTTTTTTTTGTTGTATTTTTGAACATTTATATATACATGATATGGATTATTTAATTAATTTTGTTTCAAAAAATTTAAAAATAGTACGATCCTACTATAACATTTTTTTGGGTTGGCTGCTACATGTCGCTAGCTATCTATGATTAATAAATAAGATTTATCCTATGCAAATTGTATTTAAAAGATTCACTTTTAGTTGCATTGATATTGACGGATATTATTCTTTACTCACTGAATAACTTCTTGTTTGACCAATTCATAGCATCAAATCATAGTGGAGTAGATATGTTTTGTGCTCCTCTTCTATTTATCTAATTAAACAAATCTGGTGCCGTGTGTATGCCAGACTACTCTAGATGAGCATGGCAATGAAATGTCAAGGAGACTGATGAAAGTACTTGAGAAGTTCAGAAATACAGATCGTGCATATTACCAGTTGTGCCATCTTGTGAGGCAAGGTGAACAGCCCAAAGAAGGATTCCTCCTTCTTGCAAACCTTGTTGAGGACCAGATGGGTGGTAATAGTGGGTATGCTGAATGGATGTTACAGATATCCCGGCAAGTGCAGCAATCATAATATATAGGTATGGCTTGTAGCGGTTTAGAAAATTCTAGTTAAATCTTGTGGTTTTTCAAGGTGTTATCAATGGACACTGAATTTTACAATATGAATATCTAGTATCTTCGATTGACTACTGTAGTATTATCCTTGAAAAACTGTTTTACTGCCTAGAGGGCAGAACTCATGTTTTAAATTTCTATGTACAGTGTCTGAATATAATAACTTATCAACTTTTTATAATGATTCCCTCTTGGCAGCTTCCCTGGCTACATAAGCAGTTTTTAAGTCGGGTTTTATTATTTGTCTCAAGTGAGGACCATTTCTTTCTACATTGGAAATGTATTGAATCTATCCTTTGCGGTGGCTGAAGCATGCTTGACCTGGCTAAATTGATCGTGACTTGCGAGAAGGATGTTTTTGAGACTGTTGATTCATCTTGGGATGTATCAATTAGGTTAACTCTACAACAGATTGAATTTAACGTTTTTCATGTCTCTGATAGAGGGGAAAGGGATACTTTTTTGTTTCTGTTATTTTACCTTGTGAGATAAATTGTCATGCTGTCTTATATTTCCTTTTGTCGTCATCTTACGGTTGATTCTTTCATTGTAGAAAAAGAAAGTAGATAGAGAACTGAGAAGAGATGGCATGTCAAATCAGTCTTGCGAAATCTTAAATTTTGATTGTTGACAATTATTATTTATTCTGATATGTAATGTTGAAACATTTTTTTCTTTCAAATTTTGATTTTTTTGGTACATAAAATTTTAGGGACAATTTTCATTAACTACACACCCTCAGACGAACACATTTTGCAAGTTGTGAGATGTGTCTTGATAAAACTACTTGGGGTTGAATTGCTATTGCAATTTGGTTTTAGCTTAGTGTAGATAAATATTGTTTTTGTTTAAAATTTTAGAGAATTTCTTCAAAAACTATTGTTTCTGAAAACCAATTCATTTCCAAATTTGCTAACTAATTATGGAATAGTCTATCAAGACCCTTCATGGGCCCGGAATACCAGAATCAAGTTTAATTTCAGCTACTGGTTGAATAAAAAAATGAAAACCTGGGAAATTTTAACCAAAATTGATTTTTTTTAACAGGAATTAAAAACGTTAAATAATATTCTATAATCATTACATGCATAAGGAAATAACTATTTTTAATATGGTTGAGTATTTTTAATTGGACATAAGTTTTTTTTTTTTATTGGAATTGATATATGCACCTGGGAAGTTAGGGGGAACAAAATCAAGACCTCTGCTATTGAATTATGGTTACTAAAATTTAAATTCCGTTCAAGATTAATATAGTATTTGTTTTATTTCATTATCATTTAAAATTTTCAACTATTGGAATTCAAATAAAGATTTAAAGTGGTAATGTATCTAAAACTTGCTCAAATAAATTTTAAATAAAAATAATTTAATTGATATGTATACTAATATTTTATTGTAAGAATCAAAATAATTAATCTTTAATCAACCCTTAAATTTAGTTAGCAAACTGAATTTGACAGCACTATCAAGGCATTCTGAATCTTCCAAAATTTATATTTATTTAAGAAGGGAGCGGGAAGAATTATTAATGAACTTATCAGATGAATTAGGTTTCAAGATACAAAATTGAATAGTAATTTTTTGTTCTTTTTTCCCCCTTTTTCTCTTCTTTTTGGTATCAGAGGGAGAAATCCTTAAATACCTCTAAGTATATTTATAATTGAATTGGTTTGTATTTGTTAGGATACCCTTTGTAGATTGGACAGATTAAGGCCAAGAGAACTATGATAATCCTAAGTCTCGTTGATCTATTTTTGTGGGTTGAGGAATACTTTACATATTGCGTCAATCTTTGCATATATATTTTCTTGTATATCTTTTCATTTTTTTTATTATATATCTCTTTATTTTCTTTCTTATATATCTGTTTTTTTTAATCATGCTTTTGTATATCAATTAATCATAAAAAAAGAGATTTTTTTTAAGTCTTATGATTATCTATACACTTTTATAAATATTACCTTACAGTGTATTCCGTGGATCCCCTTATTCTCCTCCACTTATCTGTTGCTATATTTTTTTCTCACCCTCTGATTTCCTGTCTTTTTTTTTTTACATTTTTTTTAATTTTAAAAATTTTAATGGAAGGAATACAACATTTTCTCGGACAAAGATTACAAAACAGACTCTAGCAACTGTCGAACAAATCACAAAATCCCCTCCAGTGGGATATGAAAAACCTACTTCAAAAGTAGACAATACACACCCAGTCTTTATTGGACAAAACAACACAATAATTGCATTTCTATAAGAAGTTTCTAGAAAGCTAACATGTTTAATAAATAGATTTAAACAAAAAAATAAATCTGTCTAATGAGATAGATGACCTTATAAATCAGGTTTCTAAATTATCTTTAGGAACAAACACGTACACTAAAACAATTTCTAAAAATACCAACAATTTGTTAAAGTGACAACAAATAAAGAGATAAATGGTCCCAAAAACGAGACAAACAAAGAAGAAGTTTCCTCTTCTATAAATAATATTATGAGTTAAATATGTTTATACGACCTAATAATTCTACATAAACACAATTAGAAAATGTTGATATGAATAATACAACAGATTCTAATCAAACACAAAGATTTCCCAGAATCCCCAGAAGATTAAGGGAACACCAAACTAGGATTCAAAACCTAATACAACATCCAGGAATTAGATAGATTCCTAAACAGATAAATAACTACTAATGTCAAGAGAATAGAAGACTTAGTAGATATACAACAAAATACTGAGATGAGATCAAATTCAATTATAGATTCCTTAAATCCTAGACAACTATACAATATTGGTTAGTTAAGTTCTGAAAGGACTAGCCTTTACCGATATAGAAGAATAGAAGATTTTCATCTTCCAGACAACACATACGAGATAATTCCTTTAATATCTCAACAAACTGGTAAGAAACTACTAAACCAGCAAGGAAGATATGTCCATATGGGATTGATTACCATTGGAATTAGATCCTTAGCTAGGCATACGATCGAAGCCAAAGCTGTGATAGTTCTGCATGATTCCAGATTTCAAAATGATGATTCACAAAGTGAGATAGGTATTTTAGAGGTAGATTTAAATCAACATTTTTCATTGATATACCTTGCACCAAATTTTACAATGACACTTCTAGATTTTATTAACCATATAAGTCTAGAAGTACAAACAATAGGTTTTGGTCCCAATTGGAAGGGAAAAAAAAATCTACACTTAGATATTACCTTCATAGGAAGAATTAGTAACCATATTTCTTCCATGTATAGAATAAACACAAGACCATTAGAGGAAGCTATCATCTCTCATGGTAAACAATTTTTACCAGCCCAAACCTTCACAAGAAGAAATGAAGGACACTTATGGCAAACACACTTACCAAGGGAAGAAAATAATCCTATTACTGCCCTTTCATATGCTATTTTGCATAACAGATCTATAGGACTTAGTCTAAGTTTTACAGACTATAGAAATATACCACGACTAGACCAGTGAAAAATAGGCATAACACTTCTGTTATTCCTAATAACGAAAATATTTCTATGATGAATATTGTAGAATATGATGAAAACGAAGATAATAACATGACTGATGAAGAATGAAATCATCATCAGACTGTAATAGCCATGTTTAGACAAGGAACTTTAGATTCCACTACAAATTCTTATTCCCAATCAAATGAAAATTTCCAAATTGATGAAATGGACGATATTGTAGATACATTTTTAGATAATTTGTGTCTAGATGAAAAAGATGATGATACATTGGATGATGTATCCGTAATCTCAGAACCCGTATCCATATTAGGGTTAGTAAACATAAATGTTGGATCAAATAATTTTCAACCTCATAGCTATCAGCTAGAACCTAATGGTGTACAAAATTATTTAATTGACTTTTTGCCCAGAGAATCACCACAAAATGTTGTTTGTAGTAACAACCAATACACAACACAAGACAAAAGGCTCCCTATTGAGCCAAATTTTCAAATGCCTAATCTTCTTCTAAACATAGGAGGAATAAAACCTCAATTATTGCCGATATATATTGAACAATGGACGACAACCATAATCTGTGATTATGGCATACACCATGAGAAAGATGTCCAATCTTCTCAAGAAATAATTGCTAAAGGCGAAACCTATTTAGGTGATATAGCCAGAGCATGCTGGGTATCTTTTAAAAGGAATTACTTTGTTGATTTAAACATGTTAATGATCAAACCAAGTCCTAACATATATAATTTTTGTTCTCTTTTACAGAGATTACTTACTTCTCAGTCTGCAAATGATGAGAATACACTTAGACAAAAAAATCTATCTAGGACATCTAGAAAGACTTTCCATAACATATTTTGGAAAAATAAAAGAATTCTTACAAGATTATCTCATGTATGCATCTATAGTTGGATGTTTTCATGATATAAGTGTAGGAGAAAAGATGTTTATTAAACTACCAGGAAAACTAGGTCAAAAAATTAGAGAATCCTGTAAAAATGATGAGGCAACTCCCATGTTGAATAACCTCTCAATAAGAATACAACACATCATGAAAGTGATGGAAGACACTTGCACACATATTGCAATACAAAAACAACTGAAAAATTCCGAAGCTGGAATTTGTAAACAAATATACACACCTCAACAATACAATCAAAACAAACCAAATAGGAGGTATATATCTAGGAATAAACCTAGGTATAATCAGAATTCTTATTCTACAAAAAAAAAGACCCATTATACCTAGGAAGACTTATACGATAAAATCTTCAAATTCAAGAAAACCAACTCTAAATCCCAACTAACATGTTAGGAAATTTAGAGAAAATAAAACATACAAGCAAACATTAAAATGTTTTTCCTGTAACCAACCAGGACATTTCTCTAGAGACTATCCTAACATTGCAAATCTTTACACAAAAGAGGCAGAACTCATAAAATCCTGCCACATGAACCTTCTTCCAATTGATGAAGATGTTTCTACTGATTCTGAAATACTATCAGTAATTAGTATAACAGAATATACGGATGAAATCAACTTAGACAAAAGGCATAAAAATTATGAGCTAATAAATGATTTCACAAATAATGAATTCATACACCTTTATCCACAGGAAAATGACTTTCAACTGGATAATAAATATAATGAATTAGAAAATATATTAGACAATTTCGGGTATTGTCTAATGAATACAATAGTTTCTTTCTTTGATGAATCTAATAAAATGGTATTGTAGAATTATATCAATCACACATGTATAGATATGGCAAACCCGATCAATAAAGACAAGTCTCCAACTTCAACAACTAAATTAATTCAGTTTGGAACACAACATCTCGCTGTTCTTACAGATGATTCATCCAATGGGTTCAGGTTGCTAAAAAACGGTCTCGTCTCAAGGGAACAAAATGTTTTACTTGATGCTCTTCACCGAGCCAGTAGTCCAATAGTAAAACTTAATGCTATCAATGCATTAAATTACTACTTTTCAATCTATGACCCTCTAGATGAAGAAGTTGACTCTGGTCCCACAAGTACAAATGCGTTTCCAAAGACAAATGGTGGACCCTGGTTCACTATTGATAATATTCTTCCCCAGCCTATGGAGAGCCAGACTGATCGAATTTGAAGCATGGTTAGACACCAAGTTAGTCAACAATTTTGACTCCTAAGTCATTGAAGAATTCTATTGCAGAATGACAGGAACTTTGAAGGGATGGTATCATAATTTGGGAGCCGTTCGACAGAACCAATTCCATGAACTAGGACACACTTCAGCAGTACTTGGAGCTTTACATGAAGAATTCATAGGTGATGGATCTATAATAGACAAAAAGTTCAGGCAAGAATTTTTTGAAATGAGATGTTGTTCAGTCAAGATCAAAGACTTGGAGAAACACTACCAGAAAATAAGCAAGAGATTCTACCATCTCAATGGACTCAGTGATCCTAGCCTGAAGAACACCTATGTCGCATCTCTTCCTACTGAGATACAACTAGAGCTGAACAGGATGACCATATCCATCCAAAAAGACTTCACAACTTTAACAATGGGTCAAATTCACCAGATGACTCTAGAAGTTGTTGACAAATTGTGCAAGCAACATGAGTTCTTTTCTGACATCATGACTCAGAAAAGCAAGTTCAACAAACACTGTCAGAAACCTTGCCTTGAGATAAAATGCAAGAAGCCCTGTTCAGGAAACTACAAGACGAAGAAGAGGTGGGAAAAACCACTTTTCCGCAAAAAGAAGAAAAAGAATTTTAAATTCTTTAAGAAAAAGAAGTTCAGAGGGAAAACACAAGATCAACTGTCCTCATAAAGCTGAAAGAGCCATCAAACTCATTTCCACCCTCTAGCTTGATGAAAATGATGATATAGAGCCTCTTTATTCTGAATAGAGTTCTGCAAATGACAGTACAAGAAAAATTCATTTTAGCGATCGAAAAAATCGGTTGCTAATGTAAAAAAATCGGTCTCTAATCAAGTAGCGACCGAAAAGCGTCGTCGCAAAAAGCCAAGTCGCTAATGTGTTAGCAACTGATTTTCATTTCGGTCGCAAAATAGCGACCAATTTTATTTCGGTCGCAAAATAGCGACCGAAATTAATATATCCAATTGGTCGCTAAATCGGTGACAAAGTTAAAACAATAGCGACCGATTTAGATCGGTCGCTAAATCAATGACAAAGTTAAAAAAATAGCGACCGATTTAAATCGGTCACTAAATCAGTAACAAAGTTAAAAAAAATAGCGACCGATTTAAATCGGTCGCTAAATCAATAACAAAGTAAAAAAAATAGCGACCAATTTAAATCTGATCGCTAAGTAAATAACAAAGTTAATTATTTTTATTTATTTACATTTATTATTTATTTCCCCTACCTCTTTTTATATTATATTTTTCTTTATTTCAGTTTTTATCTATATTTATTTCCAATAACTCTTAATTATATTATATTTTTTATAAGTTTAACTTTTTAAAATATTTATTATCATTGTCAAGATTCGAACTCGATACCTTAGAGTTGGAGGCTGAAACTCCAACCACTGAGCTATTAGGATTTTCTAATAATAACTTACAAATAAATTATATTTATATACAAATAAATGTATATCCGTATAAATATATAAATATAAAATGTATAAATAAAAATATATTTATATATTTTAATATATATTTAAATATTGATATATTTATACATTGATATATTTAAATATTGATATATTTATATATTGATATATTTATATCTTTATATTTTTACATATATTTATATCTTTCCATATTTATATATAAAGATATTAGTTTTGTATACAAATAATATTATAATATAGTATATTATACTATTAGTATAGTATACAAATTATATATTAGTATAGTATAGTATACAAATTATTAATTTTGTAATTTATATACAATGAAAATAATATAATGGTATATTAGTATAGTATAGTATAGTATATTTGTATTCTAATTTTTAATTAAATTAAAATTATGCTAATAATGTATAATAATATATGAGGGGATAATAAATTTAATCCAATTACTTTTATAAATATATAAATATAAAATCTATAAAATATTAAAAATGATATTTTATTTTTAAAAACAAATATTAGAAAAAGGTTTAAAAACATATATAAATTATATTTATATGTCCAAAATATTAAAGATATCCACATTTAAAAAAATACTAAAAAATATTAAAAATTATACTTTAAATTGATGAAAATATTTTTAAAAAGTTATATTTATTAAAGTATTAAAAAATATTTGGTAATATATAAATTAAAAAAATAATCATTAAATTTTTTAAAAATTATTAGTTTTGTAATTTATACACAATAAAAATAAATTACAAATATTATAACTTAATGGTATATTAATATAATATAATATATTTGTATTATAATTTTTAATTAAACTAAAATTACGCTAATAATGTATAATAATATATGAGGGGATAATATTGATATATATATATATATATATATATATTTATATATTTATATATTTATATTTTGATATATTTATATATTTATTTATATCCTTATACATTTATATCTTTATATATTTATATATTTGAAAAAAAAATTTAATATTAAATTTTAAAAATAATATTATATTTTTAAAAATAAATATTAGAAAAAAATTTAAAAATATATATAAATTATATTTACATGTACAAAATATTAAAGATATATATTTATATCTTTACATATTTAGATATTTATATCTTTATATTTTATATCTTTATATCTTTACATATATTTATATATTTATATCTTTCCATATATTTTATATCTTTATATCTTTACATATATTTATATGTTTATATCTTTCCATATATTTATATCTTTATATGTTTATATATTTATATATTTATATATTTATAAAACCTATGAATACAAATATATTTATATATTTTAATATATATTTAAATATTGATATATTGATATATTAACATATTTATATATTTACATATTTATATATTTATATATTTACATATTTATTTATTTATTTATTAATATACTAATATATTTATATATTTATATATTTATTTATATCTTTATATATTTATATATTTAAGAAAAAATTAAAAATTTAAATATTAAATTTTAAAATAATATTTTATTTTTAAAAAAAGAATATTAGAAAAAGGTTTAAAAATATATATAAATTATATTTACATCTACAAAATATTAAAGATATATTTTTATATCTTTACATATTTATATATTTATATATTTATATATTTATATATTTATATTTTTACATATATTTATATCTTTATATTTTTACATATATTTATATCTTTCCATATTTATATATTTATATATAAAGATATAAAGATATTAGTTTTGTATACAAATAATATTATAATATAGTATATTATACTATTAGTATAGTATACAAATAATATATTAGTATAGTATAGTATACAAATTATTAATTTTGTAATTTATATACAATGAAAATAATAATATAATGGTATATTAGTGAATTTTTTTCTACAAGTAGCACGTATTCGTTTTTTAATTACTCAAATAGCATACTGTAGGTTTTATTTACCTAGATAGCACAATTTTTTTTGTTAAGGTGAGAATTCGATTTTCCGAATACGAAACCTAAATGTAATTATATTTTATAATTTTTTCAAACAATTTAGAATTCGATTTTCCGACAACCGAATTCTGAATAGTTTTCTTTTTATTTTGTTAAAAAAAAACTAACTAATATATATATATATATATATATATATATTAATGGATCATATTCGATTATAATCAATTATTTGAAAATATAATCGATTATTTGAAAATTTAATGGATCATAATGAAATTGACCCAAGATTTTAGATAGCGGTTCTAGAACTAACCGCTATTATATGTTCACTTTTAAGAACGGTTAAAATGTTAACCGCTCTTAAAAGTGACACATATACGATATTAAAAGTGACACATATAAGATAACGGTTCCACTTTAACCGCTCTTAAAAGTGAACATATAATAGCGGTTCCATCTTAACCGCTATCTAAAATATATTTTTAATAGCGGTTAATTCTAGAACCGCTATCTAAAATCTCGGTTCAATTTCATTATGATCGATTAAATTTTCAAATAATTGATTATAATCGATTAGTTTTTTAAATAATTGATTAGAATTGATTAGTTTTTCAAATAATAGATTAATATATATTAAAAAATTATAAATAAAAATATATATTAAATTAAAATTAAAAAAATTATTTATCAATTATATATTATAAAAATTATAATTATATAATTAAAAAAATCATATTTATAATTATAACTTAAAAAAAAATTATAACTATAAAATTAATGTTAAATAAATTATATATATTATATAAATTATAATTATATATAGATATATTACTTAAATTAAAAACTTTAAATTATATATATATATATATATATATTTTGCATAAATTAGAATAATAATTATCAACTTGAAAATAATTTATATTTAATATATATATATATATATATATATATATATATTCTAAAATATAATTTATTTTAATTTCTATAATATATATATATATATATATATATATATATATATATATAAATGAAAACAAGTTATATTTTGGAATATATATTTTATATTATAGTAATTAATATAAATTCTATTTTAGAATATATATATATATATATATAATTTTATATCAAAATATTATTTCTTCTTATATACATATAATTTTTAAGATTTTTATTATCCTCCTAATTTATTATTAATTTCTAAAAAAATTATAATATCAAATAAATAAAAAAATTAAAAAAAGTTTAATCATACAAATAAATTTAAATATAATATTTAATAATATATTTTAGAAATATTATTTTACTATTTTCAACAATAAATCTAAATATATTATTAATTTTAGAAATATACAAATCTTTTTAAATACCTAATTTAAAACTATAAATGTTAAATAAAATATTATAACATATTTATATATATATATATATATATATTAGTTAGTTTTTTTTTTAACAAAATAAAAAGAAAACTATTCAGAATTCGATTGTCTGAAAATCGAATTCTAAATTGTTTGAAAAAATTATAAAATACAATTAGGTTTAGGTTTCGTATTCGAAAAATCGAATTCTCAACTTAACAAAAAATTATGCTATCTAGATAAATAAAACCTACAGTATGCTATTTGAGTAAATAAAAAACGAATACGTGCTATCTGTAGAAAAAATTTCGTATATTAGTATAGTATAATATATTTGTATTCTAATTTTTAATTAAACTAAAATTACGCTAATAATGTATAATAATATGACTGGATAATAAATTTAATCCAATTACTTTTATAAATATATAAATATAAAATCTATAAAATATTAAAAATAATATTATATTTTTAAAAACAAATATTAGAAAAAGGATTAAAACATATATAAATTATATTTATATGTCCAAAATATTAAAGATATCCACATTTAAAAAAATACAAAAAATATTAAAAATTATATTTTAAATTGATGAAAATATTTTTAAAAAAGTTATATTTATTAAAGTATTAAAAAATATTCTGTAATATATAAGTTAAAAAAATTATCATTAATTTTTTTTTAAAATTATTAGTTTTGTAATTTATACACAATAAAAATAAATTACAAATATTATAATATAATGGTATATTAATATAATATAATATATTTGTATTCTAATTTTTAATTAAACTAAAATTACGCTAATAATGTATAATAATATATGAGGGGATAATATTGATATATTGATATATTGATATATTAATATATTTATATTTTGATATATTTATATATTTATATTTTGATATATTTATATATTTATATTTTGATATATTTATGTATTGATATATTTATATATTGATATATTTATATATTGATATATTGATATATTTATTTATATCCTTATACATTTATATATTAAAAAAAATAAAAATTTAAATATTAAATTTTAAAAATAATATTATATTTTTAAAAATAAATATTAGAAAAAGATTTAAAAATATATATAAATTATATTTATATTTTATATCTTTATATCTTTACATATATTTATATATTTATATCTTTACATATTTATATATTTATATCTTTATATCTTTATATTTTTACATATATTTATATCTTTCCATATTTATATATAAAGATATAAAGATATAAAGATATTAGTTTTGTATACAAATAATATTATAATATAGTATATTATATTATTAGTATAGTATACAAATAATATATTAGTATAGTATAGTATACAAATTATTAATTTTGTAATTTATATACAATGAAAATAATATAATGGTATATTAGTATAATATAGTATATTTGTATTCTAATTTTTAATTAAACTAAAATTACGCTAATAATGTATAATAATATATGAGGGGATAATAAATTTAATCCAATTACTTTTATAAATATATAAATATAAAATCTATAAAATATTAAGAATGATATTATATTTTTTTTAAAAAATATAAGAAAAATGTTTAAAAACATGTATAAATTATATTTATATGTCCAAAATATTAAAGATATCCACATTTAAAAAAATACTAAAAAATATTAAAAGTTATACTTTAAATTAATGAAAATATTTAAAAAAAGTTATATTTATTAAAGTATTAAAA
Organism: Sphenostylis stenocarpa; assembly: GCA_963425845.1. Classification (NCBI taxonomy): domain Eukaryota; kingdom Viridiplantae; phylum Streptophyta; class Magnoliopsida; order Fabales; family Fabaceae; genus Sphenostylis; species Sphenostylis stenocarpa. The sequence continues at coordinate 32,195,192 of OY731398.1, read as the reverse complement.
AATATTTTTTAATATATAAGTTAAAAAAATTATCATTAAAATTTTTAAAAATTATTAGTTTTGTAATTTATATACAATGAAAATAATATAATGGTATATTAGTATAGTATATTTGTATTCTAATTTTTAATTAAACTAAAATTACGCTAATAATGTATAATAATATATAAGGGGATAATAGATTTAATCCAATTACATTTATATATATATATATATATATATATATATATATATATATATATCCTTTTTTAACTTTTTTTTTCTTTTTAAACTTTTCACATTCTACATTGTTTTTAAACTCTATCATTTTTACTATATTATAATAATACATAAAATTTAAAAACTAAACTAAAAAAAGTAAGTTTAAATTTATAAAAAAATACATTACTAAAAGTATCATATTATATTAAGATTTTCATTATTTTCGTTAATTATAAATTTAAATGTGTTTCATAAATAAAATTATAAATTTAAATGTATTTCCACTTTTGATCCATCATAAATAAAAATAAATAGTCTCTTATAAATGTTGTTATATTTTAATCCATCATTAAATTTGTTTTATATACGAATTTGTTGACTTATCATATTATTAAAAACTTGGATGAAATAATTATGTATAATACTTTTTTAGTATATTATGTTTTTAAATTTGTTAATAGAGAAAAAGTTTCAGATTTCAAAATGTTAAATACTTTTAAATATTAAAATTGACTTTATAAAAAATTAGGAAAAAAATAATTAATCCAAAAATATAATAATGATAAAAATATTATGAAAAAGAATTCAAAAATGTATTATAATATTTTCAGTTTTAGTTTAATTATATTTTTAATTCTCAAAGTAGAAAAATATATTGTAATTATTTTAATTTAATAAAATATAATTTAGATTTTTAATACTAAAATTAAAATATTAAATAATAATAAATTTAATTCTTTAAATTTAGTATTTAGAAACTAAAATTATAGTTTCTCTCTTTTAAAAAATTAAAATAAATATTTAAAAATAAAAATAAAAACTAGTATTATCTTAAATTTATTAAAAGTATAATTAAATCTCTATTTTCTTATATGCAATTTTAGAATTTTTTTTATGAAAATCCAATATATGAAAAAGTTATAATTTTAAAAGGCACAACCTTAATTTATATTAACTATTTTTAATATAAATTTAAATATATGTTGAATATAAATTTTAAAAAGGCACAACCTTAACTATGTTGAATATAAATTTAAATATATTTTTCATTTATTTAAATATGGTTTATTTTTAGTATTTATAAAATATATTAATTTTAAATTTTTAATCCTTTTTATTAATTATGTTAAAAATGAAAAATATTAATTAGTATACTTAAACTAAAAAATATTTTAACTAAAGATAAATATATTTCTATAAATAGTTTAATTAAATAATATATTTATTATCTAATGTATATTGATACAAAATTTTTTTGGTATATCAATTATATGACAACAACCATGATTAAGTAATTAATAATAATAAAGCAATAAATTTAAAAATTAGATTAAAAATAAAGTATTATAAAATAAAATTGTAATAATTTGATTAAAATTGTAATTTTTTAATTAATTAAGTTAATGAGGAATTAAAATGTGATAATTTGATGTGTTTAATTTTTTTAATATAAATTTTTAAAATATAATTTAATTTCAATTGAAAAATAAATTAAATAATATTTGTTATTAAACTTTTCTTAAACAATGTATTGAATAATTAATATCACTCTAGTCTTAATTTATTACAATTTAAATTTTTAATAAATTTGATTTATTTTTAATAATATTTTTATTTTAGTAATTTAAAATTAAAGTTAATCTTCATTTTGTTAATATTGAGACCAAAGTTTATTTTTAAAGTATATTTTAAAAATTAAATTATTTTTAAAAAATAAATTACTTTTAAAAAATAAATTGTAAAAAATATACTAAAACAATTAAAGTATATTTATAAAAAAATAAATTTAAATATAATAAAAAAAAATATTTATTAGCGACCGATTTCAATTCGATCGCTATTTTCTCATTAGCGACCGATTTTAATTCGATCACTATTTCAATTTGTGATTCGATCGGTAAATCGGTTGTTAAATGATTTTTTTTATTTTAGTATGGAATAGCCACTGATTTAGCGACCGAAATTTTGCGACGCAAACTATTGGTCGCTATTTCGGTCACTAAATAAAAAAGTGAAACCAAATCATATTTTGGTGGTTAAATCGGTCGCTAAATTGCGATTGAATTAACTCGGTCGCTAATTGCGACCGAATTAAAGTGGTCGCTAAATTGGTTGCTAATTGCGACCAAATTAAATCGGTCGCTAAATCGGTCGCTAATTGCGACCGAACAAATTCGGTCGCTAATTTCGGTGGCTAAATGTGTTTTTTCTTGTAGTGTGAAAAGACTGTCTTCGCTCTCAACAACATCTCCTCTGACGAGACTGGATTAAAATATTCGTATGAATCTAAAACTGACACTGTTCTAGTATTTTCCTTTCAAGAGACTCATCCTATCAAAGTCTCTCCTCCACAACCATGCTTGGAAGTCCACCTGCTTCCTTCAAAATATGAGAAAGCAATCCAAGCCATAACCCATATTGATACAGGAGCCCATAAATCCATGATGGATCCTGACATACTTTCCAAGGAATTCTGGAAGAAAGATGCTTCCTATTTTGTTGCAGCTAATGGAAAAGTCTTTAAAACCGAGCTGATCACCAAAGCTCCGATTGGAATCAAATTTTTCCTAGAATGTACAGTCTAGAGTAAAGAAATTGGGGGCAAGCTTCCCAACAAAGACATTCTAGTAGGCATCAATATTTTCTCCATGACGAACAAGCTTCAGATCCATCTTACGGGAATCAAGTTCAAGAGGGAATATAAATATTTTACAGATGTACCCAGACTATTCTCTCTCTCTGAAGCTCCTCCAGATTTTGAAGAAATAAAGATCAAGTTAGCCTCTATGTGCGCTAACAATCATGAGGAATTCTCTTATCCCAAGCTCTATGGAAGAACCCTGAGTTCTTCATACAATTACCCTTCAAGCTGAACGAAGACATCAATCCAACGAAGGTCACTCACCCAGGAATGTCTCCATCAGACCTACAGTTAGCAAGACAAGAATGCTAGGAACTGTTGACACAAGGTCTGGTCGAACCAACTCAATCCAATTGGGCATGTCAAGTCTTTTATGTGGAAAAGAGGTCCAAAAAAATCAGAGGAAAAAAGAGGTTAATTATCGACTACAAGCCTCTTAACTATTTTCTTAAGGATGACAAATTTTTAATACCCAAAGCCTCATCCTTACCCACTCTGATAAAAGAAGCCCATATCTTTTCTAAGTTTGACCTCAAATCTGGATTCTGGCAATTAGGCATTGAATTTGCTGACTGATACAATACTGTTTTCTGTATACCCAATGTCCAATACCAATAGAAAGTAATGTCTTTTGGGCTTAAGACAACCCCATCGCTATTCCAAAAAACCATGACAAAAATATTTGACCCCATTCTAGATAGAGCATTGTGTACATTGATGACATCTTACTGTTCTCATAAGACATGAACTTCCACAAATAGTTATTGGATCAATTTTTTCAAATAGCCCATCAACAAGGGATTATGCTCTCAGAAAAGAAGATCTATTTGGCCTAAGAAGAAATTGACTTTTTAGGGATGCACTTTTGTCACAACTCTTATCAACCTCAACTTCACATTGCAGAGGAACTTCTCAATTTTCCAGATGAAGATCTGACCATCAAGCAGATCCAACAATTTCTCGGGATAGTCAACTACATTAGGGAGTTCATCCCTAATATTGTGAAGTACACAAGTCTCTTATCTAAACTCTTAAAAAAGAATCCACCTCCATGGGGATCAGAGCAGACTAGAGCTAATAAAGAACTGAAGAAGATAGCTAAGACTCCTCCAGCTCTGAAGATTCCAGGCAACGGAAAGTGAGTACTGCAAAATGATATCAGTGATGAATACTGGGGAGCAATGCTCATTGAAGAAGATAATGAAAGAAGGTACTACTGCGGTCATACTAGTGGACAATACAAAGATACTGAGAAACATTACCACACCACATACAAGGAAACCTTGGCCGTCAAGAATGGAATAAATAAGTTTGACTTCCACCTCAGAGGACATCACTTTGAAGTACAGATGGATAACTCTTCATTCACAAAGATCCTAGAGTTCAAGAACAAGATGCCTCCTAATCCTCAAATTCTCCGGCTAATGGACTTGTTTTCCAAGTATGATTTTACTATTAAACACATTAAAGGAAACCTAAACATAGTCTTTGACTTTTTGTCCAAACCCAAAAAAACCGTCCAATTGATTGTTGACATCTATAGTCTTCCCCTGATCTTCATGGTCAAACCTCTTTTTAGCAAAGCCAAAACTGTCAAAGTGGTCTAAACCCAACCACACCAACCGATATTCTCCACTATGCTAGGACTCGTTATTTCTATTTTCTACACGAAACCAAGAGATAAAAAATAGTCTTAGCTTCTATGTTCAACGCTGATATTCCCTTTGGGGGAATCTTTGAACTATTTTGCGAACCTGGTTTGGACCTTTGCGAACCCACACTATGGACCATCTGGTGCGACACTGTTCAATACTCCATTTCTATCGCACTAAAAACATAGACAACCTATAGAATCCTGATAGATCCCTACAAAGACAAGTTCCATTTTTGGACACTACTCGAGTGGTTTTCTCCACTATCTTGGGGAAGACAAAAGCTTAAGGAAATTCTAGACTGTCAAACCCAGAAGGGAGTTACTGAAGACTCTCTCAAGAACTTGACCTCAATCTTCATCATCCACCGTCCATACTTCCTAAATCCAACTATGGTCAAGAAATGAAGCATACATATGGGGCAGCTTTGAAATCTACCAATTTGATGAAAGTTACCATGCACAACTGGCACGACATCTTTGTGAAGTTAACAAATACCATCACAAGCCAGTGGACCCCAACATCCTAAGCTCATCCCAAAGACCGCCTAATTCATATCCTATGGATAAGATCATCCCAGAAGACGACAAATCCCAAAAAATAAAAATTTTCAAATCAAAGGTTGAGATGAACATCCCTGATGAAGTATTCCAGAAGGTTGAAGACCTAGCGGATAATTTGAATGAAGAACTGATGGAAGAAATGATGATGCGCAAGAAAATATATCCCTACTGAGACCCACTACATGGAAGGATGACAAGGAGCGAGACTCGGTAGATGAATTATTTTGGCTCCATCAAATCTAATTAAAGTAAAGACTTTAGTTAATGACTGTCATTATGACATGCTACTAAAACATGATTCTCTTATCTTTACACGTATCTATTGCGATCACCACAAACGTGTTAAGGAAGATAAGTCTGGAACAACTTTACTTTTACTCAAAGGGATAAGCCATCAACTTTGCTTCTACTCGAAGAGACAGACCATCATATCCTATCTTTTCGAATCTTATCCTATCTTGTCCATTTGTCCATATGTATGACTAAAATAAAATGTGAATCATGTTATCTTGACTTTTGTAAGGCCATTATTAAGTGTGATCCATAGTTTTATTATCTTTAATTTGGATTCCACCTTGTAACATAAGTTTCGGGTTTGAATTTCATTCCAGTTTAGCGTAGCTTTGGATTCCGCTTGCTTGATTTTGCTATAAATAGGGGATGCTTGTAATGTTGTAACTAAGAACATGATAGAGTGAAATCAATACAAGTTCTCTTCCTAGAAATTCTATCTTTCTAAATTTTCTCTTCTTTGAAAGCTTGAAGCTTATAGTTCTTTGTATCGTTCCCCACTTAGATGCAATTATGCTCTACACTTGCCTCGAAAAAGGATCCTGTGTATCAGAAAACTTCCGATCTATGAATCCGTTTTACCGCAGAGTGCTCTTCTTATAGGAAATATGAACTTGAATGGGCTTTTAGCTGAGGGATGACGTCGTTATGCCCGAAGAGGTTCATATCGTCTGGATAAGAAGGGGTCTCTGTCCGAAATGGTTTTAGAGCCTAACCATTTTTCAGAAGGGGGTATGTTAGTAGGAATTATAAGTGGAAAGTGAGTAAGAAAAACCTTTAAACATGGATAATCAAATACCACCATCAGAGTCCGGTCCCATTGGTCCCGTTCTATTAAACTTCTCTTCCCAAAAACATCTGGAAAACTCTTTCTTCTAAAATAGACAACCTCATAGAGTATTCTTATATCCTGGAAGATGCTCAAATCTATGAGACTTACAACCTTCTTTTGAGTCCTTAAAATATCTTTAGGAGACAAAGATCCACCCTTAGATCTATCACTTGTCTTCTTTCTACCAGAAGATCTCATGTCAAGGAGTATGTCCAATCCTCCAGGATGGACCAGTGTGCCCTAGCGTCCACCACAAAAGAACAATATGTCAACATTGAGATCCCCAAAGATCTCATCAGGCATTGACAAACTGAGGGTTATACTCATCTCCATTACGGGGCTATCCGACTAGTCCTCTCCTTCCATGGAAGACGGGGATTAACTGTCTCAGCTAGACTCCAACTACCCCCATTATGAACATGTCATTATCGGTACTGTTCTGACTACTCTTCAAGTTGGAAGTGTAGTTCTCACTATCTTTCCCAACTTTAACGTTAGCTTGAAGGATCCCACCATCTCCTAGAGATTAAAGGTTCAGATCTAGATCACCGGAGTTGAACAAGTGGCTGATGCACTATCAGCTACTCTCCATCATCAGATTATCTACAAGTTGCAAGATCGTGCGATAATTCTTGCGTTACCATCCTGTAAGGATGGAGCACTATTCATCTTGGTGAATAACCAAGATGAGACACCCTCCATAGTTCAAATTCCCAGAAATATCTCTTCACAAGAGCTTCACAAGCTTATTCCATTGTTCTCATAAGACGATGTTCTTCCAGTCTTCTTGGTATTCTCATAGTTAGTCACTCACTGCATCTGAATAAGCTTGTGAAGCTCTTGTGAAGAGATATTTTTGAGATTTGAACTATGGAGGGTGTCTCATCTTGGTTATTGGTCAAGACGAATAGTGTGTTGTCCTTATAGGATGGTAACGCAAGATTTATTGCATGATCTTACAACCTGTAGATAATCTGATGATGGAGAGTAGCTGATAGTGCATCAGTCACTTGTTCAGCTCCAGTGATTTGGATTTGAACCTTTAATCTCTGGGAGATGGTGGAAAAGATAGTGAGAACTACACTTCCAGCATGAAGAGTAGTCAGAACAGTGCCAATAACGACATGCTCATAATGGAGGTAGTTGGAGTCTAAGAGAGAGACTCTAGCTGAGATAGGTAATCCCCGTCTTCCATGAAGGGAGAGGACTAGCCAGATAGCCCTGTAATGGAGATGAGTATAACCCTCAGTTTGCCAATGCCTGATGAGATCTGTGGAGATTTCAATGTTGACATATTATTCTTCTGTGGTGGACGTTAGGGCACACTGGGTCCATCCTGGAGGATTGAACATACCCCTTTACATGAGGTCTTCTGATAGAAAGAAGACGAGTGATAAATCTAAGGGTGGATCTTTATCTCCTAAAGATATTATAAGGACTCAAAAGAGGACTGTAAGTCTCAGAGATCTGAGCATCATCTTCTGAGACATAAGAATACTCTGAGGTTTTGTATCTTAGAAGAAAGAGTTTTCGAGATGTTTTTGGGAAGAGAAAGAATTGAGTTTAACAGAACGGGATCAAACTCTGATGATGGTATTTGATTATCCATGTTTAAAGGTTTCTGTTAGGCATGGCAACGGGGCGGGGCGGGGGCAGGTTTTGCTTCCCCGATCCCCGCCCCCGACTTTTTTAATCATCCCCGTCCCCGCCCCCGATCCCCGTCGGGGTTAGAAATTAAGTCCCCATCCCCGTCCCCGCTGGGTTTCGGGTTCCCCGTCCCCGATCTATATTATTTTTAAAAAGATAATTACATTTATAATAAATTAATTTTACTATATATTTTTTATATATAAATAAATATTTATAATTTTATAATTTATAATAATTATTAATTAAATATACATTTTAATTTATTATATTTATATTAAAATATGTATGTAAAAGAAATATTTAATCATTTTTTATTTATAACATTATTATTATTATTATAATATCTGTATTCAAATATTTGAATACTTATAACATTATCATTATTATTATAATATTGTATTCAAACATTTGATTATATATATATAAGTTAATTCATTTTTAAGTTGTAATTTAAAAATATGAAATATATAGTTTATAATGAAATATTTAATAAGTTAATTATTATTTAATTAATTTAAAGTAATAAAAGTTTAAATTATCAATTCCTTTAATCCTTTAAAATACAATTATTTTATTAAGATAAAATTTGATATATGATAAATAAGAATAATAAGATAAACAAATGACATAATAAAACCTAATAAATATAAATTATAAATAAAATAATATTAGTTACTATTAATATTTATGTAAAATATTTAGAAAAAGATAAAGAATAAAAAAATTAACTGTGTTCATCAAATTGATTGAAAAGATTGAAAAAAAAACAAATTGATGAGAGAGATTAAGAAAATATGAAAAACTACAAGGTATAAGAGAGAATAATATAATAAATTAATTGATATAAAAGATTAAAAAAGATAAAAAAATTAAAAAATAGGTAGAAGAAAAATAAAAATTGGTAAAATATAAAAAAATGACCTTATATGTAATAGAAAAAGAAAAGAAAATACTTTTAAAATATTAATATTTTAAAATTTAAATTTAAATATAAAGTCGGGGTAGGGACGGGGCCGAGGTCGGGGTGGGGATTGTATTACCCATCCCCGCCCCGCCCGACTTTTAAAGCGGGAAAACCCGAACTTGACCCCGCCCCCGGTCAACTCGGGGTTTCCCCGTCAAACTCGGGGCGGGGACGGGTCGGTCCTCACGTGGACGGGTTTAATTGTCATCCCTATCTGTTACTCACTTTTCACTTATAATTAATTCCTACTTTCATACCCCCTTCTGAAAAATGGTTAGACTTTGATACTATTTTGGACAGAGACTCCTTCTTATCCAGATGATATGAACCTCCTCGGGCATAATAGTGTCATCCCTCGGCTAAAATTAGTACAAGAATATAAATGGGGAATAATTTTTTTTATGATTAAAAGATGACATATTAACAATTATGTTGGTTACGAAAAGTTAGCAAATATATATGACACAAACTGAATATTAATTATTATTGATTAATAATAATAATAATTATAGATTAATGGTAATGATTTTATATTAATTTTTCAAGTAAAACAAAACAATTATATAAAGGTCTAATATGTTCTCTTGTATACTACAAAGTTGAGAAAAATATATACTCAAAGTAATATATCAAGAATTTTATTCTCTTTTAAGTCATCTCATAGTAAAAAAATTCATCCTCAACTTTATCTAAAATTCAAACAATTGAACACAATTGTAATCCTAACACAGTGTTACTAATTTTCTTCACATAACTAATTTTTAGTATTGGTTTTCACTGTTGTTCATAAAATTAAAAATTATAACTGTTTTGATATACTTGTAAATCTCACGTTGCTTAAGAATTGAGACTAAGATAGGTTATATACACATTCTCCACTTTTAATCCACTGATGTACCTTTTAAGGATAAAATCGTGACAAATGATAGTTTATATATATCATCTTCTCTTAAACCATCGAAGTCCTTTTAAACTTATACATGAGATCGAGATCAGGACACTCTCGTTCTTAGATAAAACAATTCTAATTTTTAGTACTTTTTATTAAACTTAAATTTGGGGATTTGAAAATATAAAACAAGAATTGAAAAACAAAACAAAAATAAAAAAGATAAAAATACATCAATCCACCATTTCAATCAACAAATAGTCCTCTTATCATAGTTTTTCGGATTTCCATCTAAGTTTAAATAAATAATCTATTCAATTAATCAACTAAGTCAATCATACAAATTAAATTTTAATATCATTCAATCAAATTTGTATTTAATTATCAAATCAATATTTTCCTAATTTAATTTCTAAAAACAGAAATACAAATTAATATTACAAAGTATAAACATGAAATTAGAGAAGAGAATAAAAAATTTGAAACGAAAAATCATAGTTGCAAAATTTAATTCAATTTGTTTAATCTTGATTTGGTGAATTAATCCTCAAAAGAAGATAAGGGAGAAGAGAATAAAGATGTAAATATACTTTCTAAAATGAAAAACTAATAAAATGGGTTAAAATTCCACGAAAAGAATTTAGGTTTTATTTCTGAAATCATATTAAGATTACATCATAAAACTAATTGACAATATATGGATAGTCTAATAAATATTTAAATCATACCACATAACATAGATAATATGAGGCTTAAAAAAAATTATTTATGAATATTAGATTAGAGCATATTTAAGCTATTTATATATTCTAAAGTTCGAATCAAACACATACTTAAATATGGACTTTAATTAGGTTTATATATAAGTCAATTTAGAAACATTAAGTTAATAGGAAGGAAAATTAAATTTATATAAGTTATTCACAAAATTTCAGTAGATTTGCCTAAGTTTCTAAAAAAAAAAGGTAAAAAATAGTATAAAATTTTAAATCCAGAAAATCATTTTAAAGCATTAGAAGTGTGTAATGTAATGTAATTTGAATAAATAAAAAATAATATTTAAAAAAAATTATGACCACACCAATAAACAGATGTCATAATTAAAAATATAAAATTAGAGTAAATATGTATGTTATGATTGAATGAAATAGGTTTAAAATTGAAAATAAATTATATAAAAAGTTTACTAGAATAAAATTATAAATATCTACAAAAATATATTATCAAATATAAATAAATGTTTGCTTATTATTATAAAAAATAAAGATTTTATATTCAAAAAATACATATTTACTATATTTTTTATATAATGAAAATGCTAAACGTATATTTAGTGAATAATATATTATTTAAATAATTTATTTATAATAAATTAATCTAATTATATCACGTTTAGAAAAAAATATATTTTTTATCTATTTTTATCGTACTAAATAACTAATATTAATATTTTTATCGTACTAAATAACTAATATTAATATTTTTATCTTGTTTTTTATATTCTTTATATTTCTGTTGTTAAAAACCTATAAAAGTAAGAAAAACACTTAATTCTTTTAAGTTATTTTGTACCATTTTTTTTATTTGAATAGACTTTAATTTTATAAATAATTATAATTATTTTATATTTTTTATTTCTAAACATATAATAAAATAATTTCATTATATTTTATGAAAATGTAAGAAAAAATATCTCATAAAAAAAATTATATGTTGTTGCTTATTTTAAGAAAGATAGTGTATCTTGTAAATTACGAAAATATCTTCCTTTTCTTTTGTTACAAGTGCATTGCATAATATTTTTAATATTTTAGTTATCTTATTTTTTTAAAGAATATATTATTAATTTTTTCTTATATTTAAAGTGAATATTTTAGTTATAAATTCTGATGTAGTTAATTTGATTCCTAACCTTGATAATAGTTAAGAAAGAAGATTTAAATTAAAGATAATATCATATTTTCTTATATAATTATCTTGTATTTTATTGTTAAAAATCTCTATATTACTAGTATCATTTAAAAATGTCCAATAATTTTTATTAAATCTTTTATAAATATTTTTAAAACAATAAATAAAACAAAATATAATATTATCATGCATGAAATAAAAATTTATTTGTGTAATTTTCCATGAAAGTGATTTCTTTTATGAAAAAAGAAGAAGTGAAATTTAAGTTTTTTTTTTTTAAAGTTATAATTTTTATTTCATAATTTTAGTATTATTAGTGTTAATAAAAATTAACAACTCTACCTATTTCTAACTCTAGAATGAAATTTCAATTTCTGAGTATTTTTAGTGATTGAGTAAATGAGAAATTAATATAAAGTGATAAAATTTCTAAACGTTCTTAGCTTTCAATCATTTATTCTTCTTTGACTTAAATACCAAATAAATTTTGCTAAAGATAGTTTTCATTTAAATTTTATTTTTATAAAAGTGAGTTAACTACAAATTCAACCATTTGTTTAATTTCTTTTTCTGGAAAATAATTAATAAACAAGAGATAAAAAAAACAATTCCGAAATATACTGAAACTCAATAAAAACAAGTTAAGAATAGTATTGAAACAAAAATATTAAAGTTTTTAAAATATGTGACACTAATAGACTCGTGAAATAAGTTTTATCATTAAAAATTATCTTATAAGTTATAATTTATTTCTAGGAGTTTTTAACTGACAAAAACTGCAATTTTAGTTATTTTATAAATTCCAGTTTTAAATAAATAAATGAACTTATTTATTTATAACTGAATCTGAAGATCAGATTACGTTACCATTTTTCTTTTTATATTTTATCATTGTTTGCAGGGGCGGATTATATATATATATATATATATATATATATATATATATATATATATATATATATATATATATATATATATATATATATAATTATTTTTTTAAAATTAAATAAAAATTATTTTATAAATATAAATAAAATTTAAATTTTTTAGTTTTATAATAAATATCATATTTATTCTCTTATATAATTTTTATTTTTTTCTTTTTTTTTATATTATCTTTTCATTTTCTCTTTCAACTTTTTTTAAGAAAACATTCATTTTATCTTTTCATATTTTTTTTCTTTTTTTTATCATTTGTTATTTTCATATTCTTCTCTTTAATAATTTCACCTTGTAACATAAAAAATTATAATATTTTGTTTTATAATTATTTTTTTATTTTTTTCTCATGATGAAAACATAAGGTAAGAAATTAAAAAATAAAAAATACCTTACAAATATTGAAAAATATAATTTAAATTAGGTGTAAAATTATACAAAATTAATAATTATATTTACTAATATTATAATAATAATAATTATTAGATATTGTTTATATATTATTTGATATTGTTAAGATATTGTTAGATATTGGTAACCACAATATCAAACAATATCTTCTGTTTATTCTGTTACTTTCGAGTTACTCTTTTAGTTGTATTTCTCTACTATAAATAGACCACCCTATGTGTGATTTATACACAAGGGAAATTAATTCCAAACTATATTTTCTTTATATTCAACATGGTATCGAGCTTAAGGTTATCTTGAATTTTTTTCCGCCTTTTGTCCATTCGTTGGAGCCGCCCACCATTGCTAGAGCCGCCCCACCGCTGTCGGTAAGCTGATCCTCCACATCGGAAAAGAATTATCTTTGTCATTGAATTTTATTTGGTAGTGTGAAAGTGCATGTTTAGGAAAGTTCGGCAAGGAAAGACTTGGTATTTAAGTGTGTCCATTAATGACCCACCTCTCTTTCCTGGGAACTTACCTAGTGTACTAGTTCACGTTCATCGTCACCGCTGCACTGGAGCGATCACTTAGGTCCGCCGCTGTCGGAGAATTCGCCGGAGTTTCATTTTTTTTACCGGTGACATATGATTTTGCTTGTCTCGGTCGGGGTTTGTTCTCCCGCTCTTCATGACTTCTTCCACTATTTCCAATTTTGTTAACGATTCTTTTGTGTTGACATCCCATCGTGATGACCGGGCTCGCCCTCGCAAACGGGAAAAATGGCGTCCTAAGTGTGAACATTGTGGCAAGCTAGGTCACAAGATTAACAAGTGTTATACATTACATGGTCGTTCTCCTCGGTCTCATCGTAGTTGTTCGGACCAATCTTTCCCCACCTTTATCCGTAGGGGATCTTCCTTCTTCGTTGCATCCGACATGTCCGCTATGTTCAACAAATTTCTCGAATGGTATAAGGATCAACAGTCTTCTAGTTCCACTATATCTCGTCACACATACAAATACATATTTTCTTGGTCCGACCCAATCATTTTCTCCTGGTCCTTGGGTTTTTGATTCGAGAGCCACTGATCATATTACCGGTAACAAATCTTTGTTCTCCTCTTTATCCTCTCCTAATCATTTACCTTCGTTACACTCGGTCGATGGCTCTAGAGTATCATCTCATGGTGTTGGAACGGTTAAACTCTTTCCTTCTTTAACCATTGATAATGTTCTTTATGTCCCCGGGTCTCCTTTTAACTTGTTGTCCATCGGTCGTCTAACTCGTTCTCTTGATTGTGTTGTTACTTTTACCAACAATTACGTGTGTTTACGGGACCGGAGTTCGAAACGGGTGATTGGCACAGGATGTGAGTCTCATGGTCTTTATTATCTCCGTCCCTCTACACATGTTAGTACGGTTATGGAGTCTCCTCTCTTCTTCATGCTCGGTTAGGTCATCCAAGCCTTGCCAAGTTACGTAAACTTGTCCCCGCCTTGTCTAACTTATCTAGTTTGGCGTGTGAGTCATGTCAATTAGGCAAGCATAGTCGTACTTCCTTTCCTCGTAGTTTCACACGTGGTGCTTCGTCCCCTTTTGTCGTGGTTCACTCGACATTTGGGGACCTAGCCGCGTTAAGTCTACTTTAGGTTTTCAATACTTTGTTACTTTCATTGATGATTATTCCGGATGCACTTGGTTATTTTTGATGAAAAATCGTTCTGAATTATTTCATATCTTTCAAACTTTTTTTAATGAAATTCAAACTCGGTTCGGTGTTTCTATTAGAGTTTTGCGTAGTGATAATGGCCGTGAATATCTTTCTCATTCTTTTAAACAATTCATGGCTTCTCACGGTATTTTGCATCAAACTTCTTGTGCTTATACACCTCAACAAAATGGTGTAGGCTGAACGTAAAAATAGACATCTTATTGAAACAACTCGCACACTTTTAATTCATGGAGATGTTCCTCAACATTTTTGGGGTGATGCTCTTCTTACTGCATGTTATCTCATTAATCGCATGCCTTCTTCGGTTTTAGATAATAAAATACCTCATTCCATTTTATTCCCTCATGAACCACTTCATCCTTTACCTCCGAAAGTTTTCGAGTCTACATGTTTTGTTCATAATTTCAATTCAGTCCGGACAAGCTTTCTCCTAGATCACATAAATGTGTTTTCTTAGGGTTTACAAGATCACAAAAAGGATACAAATGTTTTTCTCCTTCTCTTAACCGTTATTTTGTGTCAAAAGATGTCACCTTTGATGAGTTGTCTCTTTATTTTAAAAGTCAAACTTCACCTCTGTCTCCATCCAATCTTGTCAACACTCCTAATACATTTAATGTTCCCGTTGTTTGTGACCCTCTAATTGTGTCTTCTTCACCATTAGTTTCTGCTCCGCAGATTAGCTTCTTCTCCATCGCCTCTTAGATTTATAGTTCTCGAAACCAATCACAACCACCACCATGTGACTCTACTCAAGTGCCAACTACTCTGTCTCCTCCGGATCGACACATGAGTCCGACCTTCCCATTGCCCTCCGAAAAGGTATTCGTTCTACACGTAATCCCTCTCCCCATTATATTGCTTTGAGTTATCATCGATTGTCATTACCTTTTTATACATGTCTTTCCTCTATTTCTTCCGTGACCATTCCAAAAACCGTATGTGAAGCTTTAGCCCATCCTGGTTGGCGTCAGGCCATGTTAGATGAACTAAGTGCTCTTCATAATAGTGGAACTTGGGAATTGGTCCCGTTACCGTCTGGGAAATCTGTTGTTGGTTGCAGGTGGGTGTTTGCTATCAAAGTTGGACCTGATGGTACTATTGATCGCCTCAAAGCTCGTCTTGTGGCCAAAGGTTATACTCAAATTTTTGGGTTGGATTATGGAGATACCTTTTCCCCTGTGGCAAAGATGGCTTCGTTCGTTTATTTATCGCCATGGTCGCTTCTTCAACAATGGCCTCTTTATCAACTGGATGTTAAAAATGCTTTCCTCAATGGTGATTTGCAAGAAGAAATATATATGGAGCAACCTCCTGGGTTTGTTGCTCGGGGAGTCTTCCGGGATGGTATGTCGTCTTCGCAAATCCCTATATGGCCTAAAACAGTCTCCTAGGGCTTGGTTTGGAAAGTTTAGCAAGGTTGTTCAACAATTTGGTATGACTCGGTGTGAATCAGATCATTCTCGTCTTTTATCGACACTCGAGTGCTTGGATGTGTTTACTTGATAGTATATGTTGATGATATTGTTCTTACAGGTAGTGACAACCATGGCATCTCTCAGTTGAAACAACATCTTTGTCACCATTTTCGGACCAAAGATCTTGGCAAACTTAGATATTTCTTGGGTATTGAGGTAGCACAGTCCAATGATGGTATTGTTATATCTCGGAGGAAGTATGCCATAGATATTTTGGAAGAAACTGGGTTGATGAGTTCAAAGTCCGTTGATACACCCATGGATCCCAATACTAAACTTCTACCAAATCGGGGGAGCCTATATCTGATCCTCGAGCAAGTATAGAAGATTGGTTGGAAAATTGAATTATCTTACAGTTACTCGTCCCGACATTTCCTTTGCGATCAGTGTGGTAAGTCAATTTCTTAATTCACCATGTGAAGATCATTGGAATGCGATCATTCGTATCTTGAAGTATATTAAAGGATCTCCTGGAAAAGGATTGTTATATGCTTCTAATAACCATACAAGAGTTGTTTGCTACTCGGATGTCGATTGGGCGGGATCTCCTTCGGATAGAAGATCTACATCCGGATATTGTGTCTCCATTGGTGGTAACTTGATTTCATGGAAAAGTAAGAAACAAAGTGTTGTGGCAAGATCCAGATGCGAAGCGGAATATAGAGCTATGGCCTCGAGCTTCCTGTGAACTTGTTTGGCTCAAGCAATTGCTTAGAGAGTTACAATTTGGAGATGTCACTCAAATGACACTTGTGTGTGACAATCAGTACGCTCTTCATATTAGTTCTAATCCTGTCTTTCATGAGAGGACCAAACACATTGAGATTGATCTGTCATTTTATTCGAGAAAAGATTATGTCCGGAGATATCAAGACTGAGTTTGTTAACTCAAGTGATCAGTTAGCGAGATATTTTTACTAAATCTTTACGGGGTCCTAGAATTGATTATATTTGTAACAAGCTTGGCACATACGATTTGTATGCTCCAGCTTGAGGGGGAGTGTTAGATATTGTTTATATATTATTTGATATTGTTAAGATATTGTTAGATATTGGTAACCACAATATCAAACAATATCTTCTCGTTTATTCTGTTACTTTCGAT
The DNA here is from genome assembly GCA_963425845.1 of Sphenostylis stenocarpa. Lineage (NCBI taxonomy): Eukaryota > Viridiplantae > Streptophyta > Magnoliopsida > Fabales > Fabaceae > Sphenostylis > Sphenostylis stenocarpa. Next base: position 32,177,950 of record OY731398.1, on the reverse strand, counting down.
TACTCTTTTAGTTGTATTTCTCTACTATAAATAGACCACCCTATGTGTGATTTATACACAAGGGAAATTAATTCCAAACTATATTTTCTTTATATTCAACAATAATAATAATAATAATAATAATAATAATTATTATTATTATTATATTAAAACAACTAGATATATATTCTACAGCGAATTGTCAATATATGATTGCCCAAAAATCTTACATATAAATTCCATCTTATTGTTTAGTTTTCCATTGGATCAAAACACATTGTTCTCTTTCTTTAATCATTAATTGCTTGTGTAAGTTTAGCTTTTGGGTTTTGTGACTTGGGACGAAGTTATGGGGTTTGAAAACTTGGTAGTGATGACTTTTATGATGACATTGTTTATCAGTGAATATGGGAATTGCAAACATATTGTTCATCCCCTCAATAATTCAAACATAAATTTAGTTGGCCAAAGACGTAGTGGTAGTGGTTTCATTCAACGACATGGCACCCATTTTCTTCTGAATGGGAGACCACACTACTTCAATGGATTCAATGCCTATTGGTTAATGGCTTTTGCATCCGACCTATCTCTAAGTTATAAGGTCACTAAAGTTTTTCAAGAAGCTTCCAAACATGGTTTAAACGTAGCAAGAACCTGGGCATTCAATGATGCGGGTTACATGCCCCTTCAAATTTCTCCTGGTTTTTATGACGAGAATGTCTTTAGGGTACTACACCTTTCTTTCTTACCCTTAAATATCTCAAGATTTGCTTTCAAAAGACTGTATTTTGAATTGATTTGGTGGTTTTACACGCTTTGTAGGGATTGGATTTTGTGATATCAGAAGCAGGAAAATATGGGATACATTTGATACTACGCCTAGTAAATAATTGGAAAGATAATGGTGGAAAGAATCATTATGTTGAATGGGCAAGAGAACGTGGTCAGAGACTAAGCAAAGATGATGACTTCTTCTCCAACCCTATCACTAAGCGATTCTACAAAAATCATGTCAAGGTAAGAATCATATTAATATTATATTCTCATTTTTCTTCGTAAACTGAAAAATTGATTGTAATATGCAGGCTGTATTAAGAAGAAAGAATACAATCACTGGAGTATTGTATAAGAATGATCCAACCATTTTTGCATGGGAGCTCATGAATGAACCTCGTTCTTCAGATTTATCTGGACAGCAAATTCAGGTAATTTTATAGTTCCATAAGTATGTTTCTCATTCGTCACTGTAAAAACAAAGTCATTATGTTTATTAAATTACAGGATTGAAGGAGATGGCTGGTTATGTGAAGTACATTGACAACAATCACTTACTCCAAATAGGGCTTGAAGGTTTTTATGGTGAATCACAGGCAGGAAGAAAACAGTTCAATCCTGGATACGAAGCAGGAACTGATTTCATTGCTAACAATCTAGTTCCTGAAATCGATTTTGCCACCATTCATTTCTACCCTCGATGGTAATTCATCAAAGAATGTATATAATGTATATGGTGTGAATTCATGGTTGGTAGTGTGTAACTTGAATTTGGATGCAGGATGTCGAAGTTTAACGAAACAGTCCAAGATAGTTTTGTTGATAGTTGGGTTCACATGCATTTTGCAGATTCATATAATATTTTACGAAAACCCATTCTTCTTACAGAGTTTGGGATGTCTTCTAAAGTTGCAGGATACACCCTTGCTAAAAGGAATCATTTTTATGCAAAACTATACAATTGGATATACAACAGCGCTAGCAACAGGGGAGCATGTGCAGGTGGTGTTTTCTGGCAACTATTGGCCCAAGGAATGGATAACTATGCTGATGGTTATGAAGTTGTTCTTCAAGAGACTCCCACAACTTCTTATATCATCTCTCAACAATCTTTCAAGATGTCACATATTAGATGCTAGCATCACATAAAATCATTTTTTTCCAATTTACCATCTAGAAATAAATAAAGATCACAAATCAGCATCTCGTAAATATAACAAAAGTTATCCCTATTAGAATTATTTAAAAACTCACAAATCTACCGCTTTAATATTTTAGATTGAAGTTTGAATAATATTTTCTTACATGGTTATTTTGTCTCACATCATTAAAACTCAATAACAATACTAATGAAAATATTAACAATCAAAGTCTTACTTAATAGTATGATTTATTATTTTTGAGTTAAAATACACCTTCTGATGATTTTGCAAACTATAAATTTTTTATTGACATTTATAATTATTAGTTAATGTTTTGTAAAATGCTAACCATCCAAACCTTACTTAATGGTATGATTTATTATTTTGACGTTAAGGGACTATTTATGATGAGTTTGCAAACTATAAATTCTGTATTGGCATTCATATTTGTTAGTTAATGCCTTGTGAGTTTACCAAACTCTCAACTGTAAAACATTTATTATGGCTTGTTATCCTTCTAACTAACGGTGATATTTAATACATAACAAATATAAAGTTACGTAATAATTTAATTCCATCTACATGCATTAAATTGTATGTGTGAAGATATGCCTAATATTTCTCTCATAGAATTGTCCAACATGTGAAAAAAAAAAAATCAGTTCATCTTGTTTCCATGACGCAATTGGTTTCTGATTGATGGACCTTCCCTGGATAATTTCCCTGTCTATTGAGCTGAACACTTCTCAATCGTAGTGAATGACTTACTATGGGCTATGGCAATGGTTTGTCATTATTTATTAACCAAATTCTAAAATCATGTTTGATGGTTCTACCGCTAACTTGCCAATCACCTTTCATCCTTCATGTTAACTAAATCACTGAGAATGGACGACACGAGGAGACAAAAATACAATAACATGATGTTTATGTAGCAAGTAATTTCATTAAGCTTTGATATCTTGGGGGAACTATATGTTCTGAGGATGATGCTTTTGTTGCTGCTGTACTAAAACTGTTGTATAGTTTGTTCAATACGCTGCTGCACCTGATAGTGAGTGAGGAAAGCAGGAATAGCAACAAAGCATATATCACCCATGATATTCCTCTTTTCCTCTCAACCTTGTTTCCCGAGGAAGTCATTTGTTGTGTGACATGACTCAACATGCTGTGCAGCAGAGTGCTACTCTCATTTCTCCGAAATGTAATCGGTCGGTTTTGCGTCATTATTAAAATTTATAATGTCATCCCCAAACACATCCACAAGAAAAGTTTATTCCACTAAGCTCTCTGATTGCTGTTTACAGGTTGGTTAATTTATAAGTGACTAAATTTTGCAATGTTCTCTGCTTGACATTTGTGATCTCTTGCAAGTTGCAGTAGTTATTGTTGGGTTTTTGAAGGGTTATGTGTATATGTATTTCTGATATATCATGTGTGTATTTCTATTCATGTACTCTATGTATATATAGAGTAAAATTATTACAAAATATTAAATATTCATAATATCACAATCATAACAGCCTAAATCAGAATAATAACCTAATGTCTTTTTACCTTCTCTTAAAAGATAATAAAATCTCTTAATACCTAATTTAAATAAAAGATAATAAAGTAATATTTCCAACATTCCTCCTTACTTTAATATCTATTTATTTGAATTTGATATATTTTTTCCTCCTTTTTTGTTTATACTTCTTGTTATTTTTTTTCTTGTATGAGATCACATCTTCATTCTTCACTTTCTTCATCAACATATTTCTTCCTTTATCAACTTCATCTCCTTTGTTTCTTTCAAAATTCATGGTAGTACTGTTGACTCTTTGATGCACGTTGAAAACGGTTTCTTCATCTACATCTTTATTTTCCTCCTTAACATGAAATTCCTTCAAGAAATCTTCTTCATGCTTTTTCTTTGACTTTTCTTTTATATCTTCATTTGTAATCATCTCTTCTTTCATCAAATCTAAAGTGAAACTTTTTCCTTTCATGTGAACTTTGAATATTTCTAAGTTATTTGTATCTTTAATCACACAAAGTTTGTGTTCAAAAGACACCTTATAACTTTTCTCCAATAATTGAGCAACACTTAACAAATTATGATTTATATCAGGAACATATAAAACATCAATAATCAATTTGATACCCGAATGACTTTTAACTGCAATTGTTCCTGTACCTTTCACATTCATTTCTTCTCCATTACCAATTCTCACTTTAGAAATATGTGATTCGTTGAGCTCTTTGAAAAATTTTCGATCATGAGTCATGTGGTTTGTACAACCACTGTCTATTAACCAACCTGTGAATTTGTTGATTGTAGAGCATGTTGATGCAAGGAGAAGTACCTCTTCTTCTCTATCCTCTATAACTTGAACGACTTCCTCTGGTTGTGATTTGCATATCTTTTCTATATGTCCCAATTGACCACATTTGTGACATTTCACATCAGTCTCCACCAACACTTGTTGGGTGTGTGATTATTTTTCTTGCAATAAGGACAAACAGAAAATACTCGTGATTTTGTACCTTTGTTGTTCTTGGCTTGGAAAGAACCTCCATCATGATATAATAAAGAACCTTCACTAGCGAGCATGATCTCCTCTCATCAATCTTCGTTGCTCTTGTGCTTGTAAAGCATGTAACACTTCTGCCAAAGTAATATTAGACAAATCTTTTGTGTTTTCCAATGAAACAATTGATGCTTCATATCTCTCCGGCACGATTACTAGAATTTTTTCAACTATTCTAGAATCGGAAAATTCTTTGCCTAACAATTTTATTTTGTTAGCAATACCTAACAATTTGTTTGAGTATTCATTAATTGTCCGAGACTCTTGCATCTTTTGTATCTCAAATTCCCTTATCAAGTTTAGAACTTTCATACCTCGAATTTTCTCATCTCCTTCATATTGATCTTTCAAATAATCCCAAATTTCTTTGGGTGACTTTAGCGTCATAATTCGGTGAGGATCATTTGTGAAACACCGAGTAATCAGACATGATTTAGCTTTTGCCTTTCTCATTTTTCTTTCTCCGTGAGATTTCATTTGAGCTATAGTGGGATTTTCGGGTAGTGGATCAACAATATAATCTTCTTCTACAGCTTCCCATACATCCAATCCTTCAAGATAGGATTGCATTCTCACAGACCCATAAGTCATAACTTTCGCCACCAAAAGCTCGGAATAGCGACTTGTGAAAAGTTTCTTTCTCCTTCCATTGTGTCAAACCAAAGCTCAGATACCAATTTGTTGGGTTTTTGAAGGGTTATGTGTATATGTATTTCGATATATCATGTGTGTATTTCTATTCATGTACTCTATGTATATATAGAGTTAAAATATTACAAAATATTAAATATTCATAATATCTCAATCATAATGACCTAAATCGAATAATAACCTAATGTCTTTTTACCTTCTCTCTTAAAAGATAATAAAATCTCTTAATACCTAATTTAAATAAAAGATAATAAAGTAATATTTCCAACAGTTATCACAATGGTTACATAATTTACTGCTTGACCCAGTTTCAAGGTCTGCACGTATTTTTTCTCCATACTAATTAACATCCCTATGTCTAGCCAATGATATTGACCTATAAATGACCAAACACAGTGTTAGTTAGGTTGCATGCCTAGCGAGATAGTAGCATCTTAAAACTTCATATAGTACTATAAATACCAAATATATTCCCACTACAGTTGCTTCCCATCTTAATCAGATAGCTAGAAGCATAACCAAACATGATTTTCTTGCACAGAATCAAACTTTTCTTAATTTTCATCTCATGTTTGTTCTTTCCCACAATTCATGGCAAACTTAACAGTCATACAAAAGGGGGGCAATGGCTTCCAATGTTCAGTATTCTGTTGCCTCCTACTCCTGTACCTGAGGCTGTTAGCCCAAATCCGATGCACTGTTTTCAATGTAAAATCATTTGGTGCTGTTGGGGATGGTGTCTCAGATGATACAGAAGCATTTAAGTTGGCATGGGATGCCGCATGTCATGCCGAAGAATCAGGAACTGTTCTGGTTCCAGATGGGCATGTCTTCATGATACAATCTACTATATTTACAGGTCCATGCAATTCTGCCCTTAGTTTCAAGGTAATGTTTGTTATGCTACTATATATGCCATTAGTAGATAATATTGTGTATGTATGTTGATTATGTCCCATTAATCCTTTTTGTTAAACTTTTATAGTTTTCTGTTCCTATCTTCTTGTAGGACATAATAATTGTTAGGTAAAGATGAAATGTATGTAATTGAGAAGTAGTGGTTATAGAGGTAGTAGTTGAGAGGTAGTAGTTGTATTGAATGTATGTAGTTGAGAGATAGTGATTGTATTGAATGTATGTAGTTGAAAGGTAATAGTTGTATTAAATGCATGTAGTTAAGAGGCCATATCCAAAGGCCTATAAATTGACCATGTACCACTCATTGCAAAAATCATCAAGTGATAATATACAAAGTGTTTTATTTAGATACTTGTTTGTCAACAAATTGGCATAAGAGCTTGAGAGTCTGAGTGTCTGAGTGTATTAAAGAGAGTGTTTGAGAGTTAGAGAGTTTGTTCGAGATAACCAACTTAGCTAACAACATGTCTCTGCCAAAGTTATCAAAAGGCGTAAGCTATGATAACTAGAGCCTGCAAATGAAGGCTCTCCTTGGTTCCCAGGAAGTATGAGATGTGGTCGAAAATGGGCACCAAGAACCAGAGAATATTGAAGAGCAGACGATTGTCCAGTTTACTGCATTGAGAGCAACATGAGTAAAGGACAAAACGGCTTTGTACGTGCTGTACCGAGCTGTTGATGAGTCCGACTTTGAGAAGATAACAAATGCTAAATCTTCAAAAGAAGCGTGAGATATTCTGGAGAAGACATTTAAAAGGGATAATCGCGTGAAGCAAGTCAATCTTCAAACTCTTAGAGGCGAGCTTGAAAGCATGAGGATGAAAGAGGTCGGAGGGGTTGCCGAGTACATCTCCCGTGTTGAAACCGTGGTGAATTAACTCGGAATAAATGGAGAGATGTTGTCCACTTGCCGAGTGGTGGAGAAAATCTTAAGGTCGTTAACTGACGACTTTGAGAATATCGTTTGTGCAATAGAAGAGTCCAAGGACTTTTCGGTGCTCTCGGTGGAAGAGCTTACCGGGTCGCTTGAAGCGCATGAGCAGCGGAGAAGGAAGAAGAAAGAGGAGTCCTTTGATCAAGCACTCCAAGCAAAGGCAATCTTAAAGGAGAAGAAGGTTCCTTATGCTCAGAACACTCAAGACCGAGGTGGTAGAGACAGAAGAGGATATGAAAGAGGTAAGGAGCAAGTCAGTCAACAAAACTGGCGTGGCCGAGGACAAGGTAGAGGTCGTGGCGATAGAGTCCGAGGTGGTCAGTCAAGCAATTTCGGAGTTGAGTGCTTCAAATGTGGGAAGTACGGTCATTTTGCGAAGGACTGTTATTCAAGTATCAAATGTTATAATTGTGGAAATGTTGGGCATTTCGCGAAGGACTGCCAATTTGAGAGCAAGAACGAAACAAATATCTTCTCTGAGGACGCTGAGGAAGAAGGAGTATTGATGATGTCGAGAAGTTCGGATGTCGAGCTAAGTCCGAGTTGTTCTGACAACTCGGTTTGGTATCTTGATATAGGAGCAAGTAACCACATGTGCAAGGACGAGAACCTTTTTAAGGAGCTCACTAAAGTTGAGGCCGGACACGTATCATTTGGAGATGCATCAAAGGTGACAATAAAAGGCAGAGGTACAATCTCGTCCCTGCAGAAGAATAGCCGAGTTGGATAAATCAGAGACGTGTACTATGTACTCGATCTCAAAAGCAACATATTGAGCATAGACCAGTTGATGGTGAAAGGCTACTTGGTTCTGATGAAAGACCGAGTACTATACCTGAAGGACAAGTTGGATTGCTTGAGTAGAAATGAAGAAGAACAAAATGTACAAGCTAGACTTGAAGATAGTCCAAGAGAGGTGCTTGAAACTTGACGTGAAGGATGAAGCAATGATTTGGCACTTTCGATTTGGCCACTTGCATTTTGGCGGACTGACCGAGTTGGTAAAGAAAGAGATGGTGCGAGGACTCCCGTCTATGGAATTTGAAAAGAAATTCTGTGAAGAGTGTGTGCTCGGGAAGCATCTGAGGACCTCATTTCCGAGGACGGCCGAGTACCGTGCAAAGGAACAACTCGAATTGATTCACACAGATCTTTGTGGACTGGTTACCCCTGAGTCTTTCAGTGGGAAAAGGTATTTCATTTCTTTTATAGATGATTTTTCAAGAAAAACCTGGGTATATTTTTTGAAGGATAAATCCGAGGAATTTGAGGTGTTCAAGAGATTTAAAGCAATGGTTGAGAAAGAGACTGACATGCCTATCAAATCTATTAGGTCTGATCGAGGAGGCGAGTTCATTTCATCCGAACTCATGAAGTATTGCGAGGAGCAAGGGATAAGGAGATTTCTGACAGCACCATACTCACCCCAACAAAATGAATTTGCCAAGAGGAAGAATCGAACCATTCTTGACATGGTTCGAACAATGTTGAGAAGCAAAAACGTGCCAAAGGAGTTCTAGGCAGAAGTAGTGCAATGTGTCATCTATGTGCAAAATAGATGTCCACATGCTAAGTTGAACGAGAAGACACCGCAAGAAGTCTGGAGTGGAAGAAAACCGAGTGTGTCTCACCTTAATGTGTTCGGTAGCATAGCTTATGGTCATGTTCCAGCTCAACAGAGGACCAAGCTCGAAGATAGAAGCAAAAAGTACGTGTTTATTGGGTATGATGAAAAAACCAAGGCGTACAGGTTGTTTAACCCAATAACTAAGAAGGTCATCATGAGCCGAGATGTTCAAAATGATGAAGAAAGCGAGTGGAGTTGGAACAATCTGGAGAAGGAGTCCATAGGAAGTAGAAGCTCAGAAGTTGATACACCACATACTGTGAGAGATCATGAGACTTCTGATGATGAAGATGAACCTCTACAGCCTAGAATGCAAAGTTTACAAGATATATACAACTCCACTGATGAAATGCATGTTGTATATCTCTTGGCAGATTCAGAAGACTTAAGTTTTGAAGAGACCGTGCAAGAGAAAAGGTGGAAAAAGGCAATGGACGAGGAGATCGGGGCAATAGAACGTAACAACACATGGGAGCTGACTGATTTTCCCAAAGGAGCGCGGCCTATCGGCGTAAAGTGGGTGTACAAGAAGAAGACAAATGCTGAAGGAGAAGTTGAGCGATATAAAGCTCGACTCGTAGTGAAGGGGTACAAGCAGAAGAAAGGAATAGACTATGACGAATTATTCGCCCCAGTGATGAGAATGGAAACAATTAGGCTGTTGATTTCCTTAGCAGCTCAACACAGATGGACAATCTTGCAGATGGACGTGAAGTCGGCATTTCTGAATGAAATCTTGGAGGAGGAAGTATATGTTGAACAACCACTCGGATACATGCGAAGAGGCGAAGAGAAGAAAGTGCTGAGATTGAAGAAGGCACTTTATGGCTTGAACAAGCTCCACGAGCATAGAATGAAAGAATTGACACTTACTTCAAAAGGAATGGATATGAGCAATGTCCTTATGAACATGCTCTATACATAAAGAAGAAAGAAGAAGATGTGATGTTTGTTGCCCTATATGTTGATGACCTTATCTTCATGGGGAATAATGCCAAACTGATTTAAGAGTTTAAAGAAGTGATGAAGAAGGAGTTTGAGATGACTGACTTGGGTCTTATGAAGAATGACATCTTTGTGTCGCAGGAAAGGTATGCTGAGGAGATCTTGAAGAAGTTTAAGATGACAAGTTGCAACCCGGTTTCCACCCCTATGGAACCTGGTACAAAACTTTCTAAGTATGCAGATGGAGACCAAGTTGATGCGAGCAAATACCGAAGTCTGATTGGAAGTCTTAGATATCTTACAAATACCAAACCAGATTTAATGTTAAGTGTTGGAATAGCAAGTCGATATATGGAGGAGCCAAGGTATACTCATTGGAAGACACTAAAGAGAATTCTAAGGTATGTGAGAGGAACAGTGTCACTTGGCCTAATGTATACTAGGACGGATGATTATCGACTAGTAGGATAATCTGATAGTGACTGGTGTGGAGATGTTGATAACCGAAAAATCACGTCTGGATATGTATTCTTCATGGAAAACACATCATTCACATGACTTTCAAAAAAGCAGCTCATTGTAACGTTGTCAACTTGTGAAGCCGAGTACGTTGCAACATCCTAGAGTGTCTGCCATGCAGTTTGGCTTAGAAACCTTCTAAGCAAGCTGGAGTTGAAACAAGAAAAAGGGATTGTGATTCGAGTTGATAACAAGTCGGTCATTGAATTGACAAAGAACCCGGTCAATCATGAGAGAAGCAAGCATATTGATGTTCGGTTTCACTTCATCCGAGAACAAGTGAAATAAGGAAATGTGGAGTTAGAGCACGTCGGAACCCGAGCACAAGCTGCAGATATGTTCACGAAGCCACTGCCAACCACTCTGTTCGAGAATAACAAGAAGATGCTTGGAATGAAGGACAAGAAAAACATTTAGGTTTATGGGGGGATTTTATTAGGTAAAGATTAAATGCATGTAGTTGAGAGGTAGTGATTATAAAGATAATAGTTACACTACAAGAAAAAACACATTTAGCTACCGAAATTAGCGACCGAATTTTTTCGGTCGCAATTAGCAACCAATTTAGTGTCTGATTTAGTGACCAAGTTAATTCGGTCGCAATTTAGCGACCGATTTAGTCACCAAAATATGATTTAGTTTCACTTTTTTATTTAGCGACCGAAATAGCGACCAATATTTTGCGTCGCAAAATTTCGATCGCTAAATCGATGGCTATTCCATACTAAAATAAAAAAATTATTTAGCGACTCGATTTAGCGATCGAATAACAAATTGAAATAGTAACCGAATTAAAATCGATCGCTAATGAATATTATTTTTTTATTATATTTAAATTTATTTTTTTATAAATATACTTTAATTGTTTTAGTATATTTTTTACAATTTATTTTTTAAAAGTAATTTATTTTTTTTAAAATAATTTAATTTTTAAAATATACTTTAAAAATAAACTTTGGTCTCAATATTAACAAAATGAATTATAATAAATCAAATTTATTAAAAATTTAAATTGTAATAAATTAAGACTAGAGTGATATTAACTATTCAATACATTGTTTAAGAAAAGTTTAATAACAAATATTTTTTAATTTATTTTTCAATTGAAATTAAATTATATTTTAAAAATTTATATTAAAAAAATTAAACACATCAAATTACCACATTTTAATTCCTCATTAACTTAATTAATTAAAAAAATACAATTTTAATCAAATTATTACAATTTTATTTTATAATACTATATTTTTAATCTAATTTTTAAATTTATTGCTTTATTATTATTAATTACTTAATCATGGTTATTGTCATATAATTAATATACAAAAAAAATTTATATCAATATACATTAGATAATAAATATATTATTTAATTAAACTATTTATAAAAATATATTTATCTTTAGTTAAAATATTTTTTAGTTTTAGTATACTAATTAATATTTTTTATTTTTAACATAATTAATAAAAAAGATTAAAAATTTAAAATTAATCTATTTTATAAATACTAAAAATAAACCATATTTAAATAAATGAAAAATATATTTAAATTTATATTCAACATAGTTAAGATTGTGCCTTTTTAAAATTTATATTCAACATATATTTAAATTTATATTAAAAATAATTAATATAAATTAAGGTTGTGCCTTTTTAAAATTTTAACTTTTTTATATATTGGATTTTCATTAAAAAATTTCTAAAATTGCATAAGAAAATAGAGATTTAATTATACTTTTAATAAATTTAAAATAATACTAGTTTTTATTTTTATTTTTAAATATTTATTTTAATTGTTTAAAAGAGAGAAACTATAATTTTAGTTTCTAAATACTAAATTTAAAGAATTAAATTTATTATTATTTAATATTTTAATTTTAGTATTAAAAATCTAAATTATATTTTATTAAATTAAAATAATTACAATATATTTTTCTACTTTGAGAATTAAAAATATAATTAAACTAAAACTGAAAATATTATAATACATTTTTGAACTCTTTTTTATAATATTTTTATCATTATTATTTTTTTGGATTAATTATTTTTTTCCTAATTTTTTATAAAGTCAATTTTAATATTTAAAAGTATTTAACATTTTGAATTATAAAACTTTTTCTCTATTAACAAATTTAAAAACATAATATACTAAAAAAGTATTATAAATAATTATTTCATCCAAATTTTTAATAACATGATAAGTCATCAAATTCGTATATAAAACAAATTTAATGATGGATTAAAATAGAACAACATTTATAAGAGACTATTTATTTTTATTTATGATGGATCAAAAGGGGAAATACATTTAAATTTATAATTTTATTTATGAAACACATTTAAATTTATAATTAACGAAAATAATGAAAATCTTAATATAATATGATACTTTTAGTAATGTATTTTTTTATAAATTTAAACTTACTTTTTTTAGTTTAGTTTTTAAATTTTATGTATTATTATTGTTAATTGATATACTAGAATAAATTTATATAAAAATAGTCTTTATCTTCAAAATTCACTTCTTCAAATACTGTCTTTATATTTTTCTACCTGTTTCTTTATAGTCAAGAAGGTCAACATTTGTGCACACACTTAAATATAATATAAAGTAAAGAGTATTTGTTTATTCTATTTTATTTCCAATCTATAATTTGAGTTTTTTTAAAATATATTTTGTATTTTTAAAATTAATAATTTTAATGTAGTTATCTAAATTTTTTATGTGATGATTTTAATTAATTGATATTATCGAATCATTTAATTTGATTTATTATAGTAAAAATCATAAAAATAAATGTTAAAATAATATTAATTATTTTAAATTATAAGAAAATAAATAATAAAAATAGAAAATAAAGTATTCTATAAAAGAAGACTAATTATTATAAAATAAAATAGAATATGGGAGAAAATGAGGATGATAATATAGTAAAAATGATAGAGTTTAAAAACAATGTAGAATGTGAGAAGTTTAAAAAGAAAAAAAAAGTTAAAAAAGAGATTTATATATATATATATATATATATAAATGTAATTTGATTAAATTTATTATCCCCTCATATATTATTATACATTATTAGTGTAATTTTAGTTTAATTAAAAATTAGAATACAAATATACTATACTATATTAATATACCATTATATTATTTTCATTGTATATAAATTACAAAACTAATAATTTTTAAAAAATTTAATGATAATTTTTTTAACTTATATATTACAAAATATTTTTTAATACTTTAATAAATATAACTTTTTTTAAATATTTTTATTAATTTAAAGTATAACTTTTAATATTTTTTAGTATTTTTTTAAATGTGGATATCTTTAATATTTTGGACATATAAATATAATTTATACATGTTTTTAAACCTTTTTCTAATATTTGTTTTTAAAAATATAATATCATTTTTAAAATTTTATAGATTTTATATTTATATATTTATAAAAGTAATTGGATTAAATTTATTATCCCCTCATATATTATTATACATTATTAGCGTAATTTTAGTTTAATTAAAAATTAGAATACAAATATACTATACTAATATACCATTATATTATTTTCATAGTATATAAATTACAAAATTAATAATTTGTATACTATACTATACTAATATATTATTTGTATACTATACTAATAGTATAATATACTATATTATAATATTATTTGTATACAAAACTAATATCTTTATATATAAATATATAAATATGGAAAGATATAAATATATGTAAAAATATAAAGATATAAATATATAAATATATGTAAAAATATAAATATATCAATATATAATTATATCAATATATAAATATATCAATATTTAAATATATCAATGTATAAATATATTAATATTTAAATATATATTAAAATATATATTTTTATTTATAGATTTTATATTTATATATTTATACTGGATATACATTTATTTGTATATAAATATAATTTATTTGTAAATTATTATTAAAAATTCCTAGTAGCTCAGATAGTTGGAGTTTCAGCCTCCAACTCTAAGGTACCGAGTTTGAATCCTGATAATAAACATCTAATAGTTGAAAGGAAATAGTTATATTAAATGCATGTAGTTGAGAAATCATATTCAAAGACCTCATTACAAATACATCAAATGATAATATATAGAGTGTTTTGTTTAAATACTTATTTGTCAACAATTGGGTGTTAGATAAGAACCATGAAACAGAGGATACTTAATACTAAAACTAGATATTATGTATGTAAGAAAAATATGAACATTTCGTGTATGCCCATATTATGTTAATAAACCAGGCACAACTAATTAATGTAAATTACTTATTACTAACTTAATGTATATTTAAAACATTATTTTATTATAATATAAGCTGTATAATTTATATATTTATATATATTCATCTATCATAAATTACTGTTATATAAAAATAATTATTTATCTTATAAAATGCACATATATATATTAAATATTAATTAATTAAAAATTGTTAGCACTCACCGTGGCTAGAATTGCCTTTTAATGTTTTTACACTGTTATAATTTTGAATTGTCTTACCATTGGAATTTATAGAATTTTATTATAACAATTTTAAAAGTATATCTAGAATACTTTTTAATTAATTGAGAGCGTACATCTTTCACATTAATGTTATATTATCTTAAAATTATAATATCAAAGTATTTTTGACATAAAAAAAATCTATTTATTTTTTAATATTATTAATTAAAAAAAGCATAATTTTATTTGGTAATATTTGAAATAATAGTATAAAAATCCGTGTATTGTTCGTAAACATAATTAAGATGATTAAATATGAAGGTTTTAAAGCTGATTTTTTAAATATTTGAAATATCCAGCTATATTCACTAAATTCATAAAATAAATAGTACAGAGTGTTTATAAGAGGAGTGCAACTACGTTTAACACATTTAATATATATTTCATTTATAAGTTAAAATTTATTAAAAATGATAAAATCATGAATGACCGTTAAATAAAAAAAAAGAAGATAATTTCTTATTCAAGAAAACATAGTTTATGAAATGAAAAGGAATAGTATATAGTAAGTATAATGACATCTGTATGAAAAAATAAAATAAAAAATTAGTGTAATTAAAGATTATTAAATGACTTGATTGTGAATAGTGAATATTGTATTGAGACAAGTAAATTATATTGGTTGACCTGAAATACATAATCATGGAGCACTAGAGGTTAATTGAGGCCACGAAGCCACCATACATATATATATATATATATATATATATATATATATATATATATATATATATATATATATATATATATATGTATATATATATATATGTATATATATAAAACCAACAAATTAACATGTGTCAATTCTTGTACCACTAAAGTTTGTGTAACTCTACTAATGCATTTTATAATGCTTCAATTGATCATCTACGTCCCATTTTGGATTACTTGATTTTGAAGATGAAAAATAATGTCCAAGGTTAATTTTTCTCTCATTATAAGGAGAAATGCGGAGAAACCACCACAATGTTCTGTTTGCATGTAAATTTTATGTATTTATCTCATCCTAATTAAGAGTGTGATGTGAACATGACTTTTAATAATGGTTAGAAAGAAAAATAAAGAAAATTTTTCAATAAATATTGTTAGTTGACCAAATTATGTTTTGAATTAATAAATTAATGAGCTTTAGTTTGATTTTGTTTTAAGTTGAGTTTTATTTTTAGAAATATTAGGGTTTAGGGTTGATTTTCCTAAATTCTTTAGTGATTTAAAAATCATTGGTTGTATCAAAGGACTTTCACATCCTTTGTGTCTTGGCTCACTTAGGAAAAATGATTCTTTCCTTCTACTTTCTTTTCTTAAATCACCCGATTCATATTAGTGTATACACTAATCTTCTTTATTAAGTGCTCCACTAAACTAAAAGTGTGCTACATTGCCAAGTTTTGAATCGATGAAAACTTGTTCCATGTCCCTTGTTGAATAAGATGTCATTTTAATTAAATACATAAAATTATTTATTTATAAATACATAACTATTCTCACATATGATAGCTAAATATTATATGTACAAATTCGAGTAATAAAATGCGTAATATAATATTATCAGCCAAAATTGAAAATCGTATAATTTACCCAACATCGTTATTCTTTGTTCTTACATTTGTTCACCTATTATGAGCAGAAGTGAAGTCAAAGAGGGTGGTGAAGAAAATGTTGCCGTAACAGTTTGTGAAAAATGTAGTTGAGGATAAGTTACTCAATTTAGGGATAAAGTAGTGAAAAATGTAAGAAAAATAATTTAATATACACTGTTATAAGTATAACAAAAAATTACAGGAATTTTAATTTAAGCAAAAATTTATCATGACCTAAACTTAAAATCTCTTTTATTAGGTCAATGAGTATAACGGACTTGGAAATTATACATATTAAATATTATTATTTTCATAACATGATATTTATAATAATAATTCTTAATTATGAGTGAAATTTTTGAAATCATGTTATCTCCGTCTCTTCAAGTTCATTGAACAGATTGATCATCTCCTGACCAACTAGATAAGGATGGAACCAATAATTAATTAATAAATAACTCCTAAATCTTATGAAGATATTAAAACTTAAAATTAAATTTTTTTAAATTGAAAAGAAATTGAGATCAATAATTATATATATATATATATATATATATAATAAATAAATAAATAAATAAATAAATAAATAAATAATAACAAAACAGATTAAACTTAATCTAATATAAACTCTTAGTTAAATAGATAGGTTATAATTTTCAATTCACCAAACAATTTTAACCTGTCTCACCAACAAAACATGTTGTAGTTGAGTTTGATAGGTAAATTCATTCACACCTATTTTTATATTTTTAAATATATCTTGAAATATTTTATAAAAAGAATGTTCAGATGATGATGATTTTTGCATGGATGTTTGATTTTTTTTTTTTTTAAGTATTTTAGTGGATTGATCAACTTAACTCGTTAAACAACCTTTATTTTTTGTTTTGTTTCTACAGACCAACCTACCAGTTTATGGAAAAAAAAAAAGTTAGAATACTCAACCAAGTTTAGAAGAGCGATTAACTCTTTAACTCAACATTTTTTTTCTTCAATTATGTCAGCTTGTCTTTGCTCTCTCCCCTTTTTTTCCTTAACCTATTTTCATGAGAAAATTAATTTACTGTGAGAATTTTATACTAAAGGATTATTTTTTTTCTTCTGTAAAATACGAATTTAACCTTTGAACGATGTAATAATTTTAATGATTGTACACACTAATTAAATTTAAGTGAATTTATTACACGTTAATATGTTATCTTGTATTCCACATTTATTTTAATTATTAATTAATTTTGACTTACATAAAATTGTACAGACTTAAAATACAAAAAATTTCAAACATAAGTTTGAATCCGTCAAATTTAATAGAAAAAAGTAGTAGGTATCGCAAAACATTTCTACCTGTTACAATACACACATAACATATAATTCCATGGAAGAAAAGGTAAGAAAATTCTTCAAGCATGAACGGAAGTTCCTTATTTGCATCACTCTTCCATTTGTTTTCTAATAGGTTTGGATTGTGAATTCATGTTTTTCTCCTTCATTTAGTTTAGTTTGCAGAATCATTATTTTTGGATGGCAAGGAAATCAAGTTATTATTTTTATTTAGTAGCTTTAAAATGTCATTTTTAAATATAAGTTTATTTTAATTTATAATAACACAAAAGAATCTCTTTCACTTATATTGAATATTATTGACATGGTAGTCCTTGAAGATGTCAATAAATCTGTCTTCACAAAGTTCTGGAACCTTTAATCTGAAACATTTAGCGATGGAAATCTCCCTTACTACATATGTGTTTCCAATAAACCGTTTTCATTTAAGTACAATAATTTTTATTATAAATATCTCATCCTTTCAAGATACATTCATCCACTTTCAGACCAGAACAAATATAGGAGGTCCCATTTTTTAGGGTCAGAGTGTAATGATACTTCCTTCTAAGGAATAGAGGCAAGCATCTCTAACAAGGAAGCACAGAATTTCATTTGAGTCTCTTCACTTATTTTGATGAAGAGTGGCACGTGCACGAAAAGGGATTTGATTCCATTTTGCTCGGCAAAGCGAAGGGAAGGGAGTGATAGTAAACGTAATTGCAAACAAACCTGCCTGCATCATCTGATGCCATTACTTCATATCCCTTTTCTGCTAAGGCTTTGGTGATTTCCTCAACAGGAAGTGAAGTCTGCTCAAAGTAAGGTAGAATTCTGATTAGTAATAAGCAGCTTCTTCTGTGCCATCAAAACTAATAGCACCTTAAAATACTAGAAATGACACCCAAAAAATGTTAGTATTAATCAATGTTTTACACTGTTAAGACTAAACATCAAGTCCAAGAGTAAAACTAGTTTAGGAGTTAAGTGTATGTGATATAAGGGTCCATTTTACCTCCCTTGTTCGTGAAATTCCACCGTCCGAAGTAACAATAGGGACTTTCTGCAACACAAAGTTATGCAAATTTCAGTGAAGATGTTCTTTGGACTTCTAAATGTTTGTTGATGAAAGCAAATTTGAAATGAATCCATTACTCCAATCTCACCTGGGGCTTCCAACCCATTTCATCACAGCAACGAAAATTAGCCTCATTGACTGCTTGGTTCTCTATAGCAAAACATGCTGCACCGCTGTTAACCCCAAAATGCAACTGAAATAAACAAAAATCAGAAACAGTCAGGATGAAGAAAGAACAATATATTCAAATTGATAATGATGTATCCAAGTCTAAGCAAAGGCAAACCACCAGTCAACAAGATTTTTAGATGCTCAAGCTTTATTCATGATATATATTTTTGTTTTTGAATTAAATGTGTTGAAATACCAAAAATGAAAGTCTAATCCAAAGTTTCATTCTAGCTTTGTGCTAAAAAATTTTAAAGTTCAAATCCAATGAGATTTAATCTCAAAAAATCGTTAACAAGACAGCTGAACATCAGTTGGTGATATATCATACTCTAGGAATTGCTATTTCACAAAATGAAGTATATAATGAGCAGATTTTGCTAGAGCACCATAGAAGTGACGAAGAATCTATCCACTTTACCATCTGTCAATGTTGTTTATTTTACGTTATTATTAGATCAGTCTTAGGTTGTTCCTCTGCCGTTACTGCATACAGATAGATATTCACAAGTTTTCCATATATACTATGATTTTTATGTCTTTTTATTACTTATCCAGATTCAGTGGGGCAATTAATTGAGACGTACAAATTAGGACTTAATTGCATAAACGACCGGCACTGTAGACCGAAAGATATTACTGCGATCACAATTGAACCCCGTATGCATGGGATCGATTGATCCACGTTATATGAAAAAATTGAATTGATTAAGGAAAAGAGCAGGTTTGAATTTTTCTCATTTTAAAAAATCATCATATTTCGATTTTATATTTAAATTTAAATTTTAAAATATTTCATTTTTTTATTATATAAAAAGATATTTTTTTATATTTTTTTATTTTTATTTTTTTATCTTATTTTTGTTTTTTATCTTTTATATAAATTAGTTTATTATAATATTATTATTATTCTCTTATATTTCAGTTTTTTATATTTTCTTAATTTTTTCAATTATTTTTTTTTAACTTTAATCTTTTTACCAATAACCAATTTGATAAATATAAAATTAATTTTTTTTATCTTTTTCTTTAATATATTTTACATAATTATTAATAATTAATATTATTTTATTTATAATTTATATTTATTAGAATTTATTATATCATATTTTTTTTATCTTATTATTTTTATTTATCATATATTAAATTTTATCTTAATAAAATAATTATATTTTAAAAGATTAAAAATAATTAATATTTAAATTTTTATTATTTCAAATTAATTAAATAAAAATTAATTTATTAAATATTTTTTTATAAATTATATATTTTATATTTTTAAATAATAACTTAAAAATAAATTAATTATATACGTACAAATAATAATAATAATAATAATATAAATATTTAAATATAATATTATAATAATAATATTATTATTATTATAAATATTTTATATTTATATAAAAACAAATAATTAAATATTTATTTTATATAAAATATATATTTAATTAATAATTATTATAAAATTATAAATATTTATTTATATATAAAAAATATATAAAAATAATAAAATTAATTTATTATAAATATAATTATTTTAAAATAATATAAATAGGAAAAAATGGAAAAACTCACTTAATTTCTAAATTGGATAAGAATCAGGAATGGGAGACAAAAGACGCCACCACCGCCCCCATTGTCATGCTAGCTATGACAACAAACAGTGAAGCTACATGTCAAATACAGGAGAACTTACCCAAATAGTTTTATTGGAAATTTCAAGATTCAGTGTCCTTGGCAAGAAGGGTCGATTGTAATCTCTGGTACAGTGTCTCAAGTGCTCCTTCACCAGCAGTTTCAAGAATGCTGCAGCTCTCAATAACCAAACCATTTGGCAAACCCTTTTCATTCATGTACTCTGTCAAATTATTGACAATTGTTTCGGTCGGATTCTCAGCAACTCCATGAAATTTCTTAAATCCTGTCAGATGAACTGTTGTTATGGGTGTTGTAGGACCTTCAGAACCCATTTGCCAAACACAGTAAAGCTGTTAATGATTGGAGCTTCAAACCAAAACTATTTTTCAAATACCTGCATCAATAGATTTGAACTTTTATGGGACAAAATTTGAAATATTTCCTGCATGGCGGATCACATCCAATGAAACTATATCACAGTATCTGCTGAAAATACTAAAACCCTCTCAACCTTTTAGAAAAACACCAACTAAACTTTGATTCAGCTTAGAGTTCAGATATTAATATTAATATTGGTGGATTGCATAGAGTACCGAAAAGAAGTCCACTTTGAAGAAAGTCCGTTTAACCAAAATTAAAAAAAAAAAAAACAATGGCTGAAGGAAAGCCATAATCAGAAGAAACGGGTCTTTACATAATCTCATGATTCACTGATCCAAGATATCAGTAACCAACAACAACACAAAAAATCAGTTTCAAAAGAGTGATGAAAAGAAGAGTATAAACTTTCTGATGTACAGGATCCTCATATGAGGCAAGTACAGAGCATACTTATCTATGCTAGATTTTACTATTCCTTTATTCTTTATCTCACCTGAGATAGATACGTGGCGTTGTTGCGACTTATCCCTGTGAAGGGAGTCTGCAGAGAATAGGCATGAAGGCCTCGCTCTGTAATTAGGTATGAAACCAACAGAGGTTCTCCACTTTTCCAGCCAATATATCTTCATCGAGTTAGAGGAACAATAGCATAATAGAAAATAAAGACTTTCAGGAGAGAAAACTAAGAACTTAGAAACTCATAGGTGAGGGAAACACTCAAGTTTTATTTCTGGGTTTTTCGGATATCTTACAAAGGAGGGATACCTTCTCTTTTATAGCCAAAAGAAGGCATATACGGACAAACATAAATAATTTACATCAATTATACATATCTGGTCCAACTTTATCTTGTCGGCACCTTTATGTCACATAACACACTTATCATATCTTATCGGTATCTTTATGTCACGTTTTACAGCACATCTACCATATCTTGTCGATAACTTTATGTCTCATGGGTCTTCTCACATCGAATATATCACATGGGTCTTCTTCACACCGAATATCTTTATATCACATCATTTGAAAATGGGTTCATGACTTGGTGACAGATTTGGATCATCTGAGTCAGAGTCTTCCGTGTCCATCATTAAGTCTTCATCATTATCTTCTTTCATCATGATAATTTGTCCTTCAATATTTGCCGATTCCATGTGAATTTGTTTACTTCCTTGGATATTGACAAGTGGCATCACCCTTTCTTCTTGATCATGGAAAGGTCCAGAGTCTCCATCTGGCTTGCAGATTATATCTAAGGGCTTCAGATGTGAACACGTGGAATTTTTGTTGATCATCTCCGAAAATGTTCCATTAAGTCTGTGCAGTTCTATGATTAACTCACTTTGATAGAACGAAGGTTGATCCTGTTGAGTAAAAATCTTTAACCTTGGAAATGTTGACCAAATTCTGACTTGATTTTGCGTCCATAGTTCATGTGATTCTGGATGTGCAAAATATGGCCTGTGAATTATAGCAACTGTGATGAAGTATTCTGAGTTCCAACTCTGTCATTTGTGTCCTGGTTAGCTCTTCATTGATGGCGTTTATCCACGAGAGAAATTGGTTGATACCAGCTTAAAAACTTAATTAATAAACTCGAACAATCTTCTTTCGAGCATCTTTAACATCTTTTTTGTTGGGAAGATAATTGGATAATGATGCGAGGATTGAGACACACCATAAGTACCATTGATCTTCTTCTGTGAATTCTTCTCCCATAAGAATAGCAAAGATATTCAGAAAAGGAGTATCTGGGTTGAACCAATTTTGTTTTGGAGATATCTGGTGGTTTTGTAAAGACCTTGCTAGATATGAAAACATATTTTGTCTAGCAAGCTGTTGCAAGGTTGCAGGAGTTTTTATGAAATCAAACCTTATCTCGGGTGGAAATGGATTTTGTGGATAAGGGTTAGAAGAGGAAGGTGGGTTTTGCATGAGAATAAGTGGGTAGGAATTGGTTGAAGAAATGATATGGATTGGTGAAGGCTTTGGTCGACTCAAATAATCAGGGACAATGTTGGTATTTCCTTTTATGTGTTTGACTGTGAAATCATATCGGGAAAACCATTCTTTTAGGCGGAGTATCCGAGGGTTTGGTGGTACTCGTTTTTGAAATCAAGCATCTTAGGAAATGCGAGTTGTCTAAATGAATTTCGAATTGATGTCCTCCGAGATGGAAATCAAATTTTTGAATTCCATATTTGACTCGCGAGTTTCTTTGAACACTCGTGTGATAGTGTATTTCTGTTTCTTTGAATGCTCCGCTGGCATGTCCACAGTAGAATTTCTTGTTTTCAATTTCTTCAATCAATACAGCACTCCAAAAATGGTCACTAGCATCTGTTTGTAATATTCTTTTTCCTTCTCCAGGAATTTTTAATGGTGGTGGATCTTGAGCAATCCTTTTCAGAATTTTGACTGCTTCTGTTTGTTCTGTTCTCCATGGAGGAGGATTCTTCTTCAACATTTTTGAAAGTTTGGAGGTGTAGACTGCTATATTTGGAATGAAGTTTCTCACATAGTTCAGAATTCCTAGGAATTGTTGGATTTCTTTTGATGTCATATTCTCATCTGGGAATTTTGGCAAGTTTTCCACTATGTGTGGTTGTGGGACATATCTTCCGTGAAAGAAATGCATTCCAAGGAAATCTATTTCTTTGACTCCAACCTCAGATTTCTTTGCTGAGAGCATCACTCCGTATTTGTAACAAAGATCATGGAATTCTTGAAGCAAAAGTTTGTGATCCGCTTCTGTGTAGGAGAATATCAGAATGTCATCAATGTAGATTAGAGCACTGTGAAGGATGGGTTCAAAAATTCGAACCATGGCTTTTTGGAAAAGAGATGGAGCTACTTTTAATCCAAAAGGAAGTACAGTCCATTGGAAATGGGCATTTGGAATACTGAAAGCTGTTTTGGGTCTGTCTTTGGGGTCAAGGCCCAATTGCCAAAAGCCTGATTTTAAGTCAAACTTTGAGAAGAAATAGGCATCTTTGATGTAAGAGTGAAGAGAATAGATCTTGGGTAATGGAAACTTGTCATCTTTGATGAAAAGGTTTAATGATCTATAATCAATAACAAGTCTCTTCTTTTGTCGAATTTGTTCTGACCTTTTGTTGACATAAAAGGCTGGACAGGCCCAATCTGATTTGGTAGGCTCAATGAGACCTTGTTTTAATAGTTGTTGACATTCTTCTTGGGCTGCTTTGTAATCGGATGGACTCATTCCTGGATGGCTTGCTTTTGTTGGATTGATATCTTCACTCTTCTTGAAAGGGAGAGTAACAAAGAACTCTTCACGTTTCCACAAAGGATTTGGATGAGAGAAAAGATTATGGCTTTCTGCACATAATTTGAGTAACTTGGTTTTGATTTCTTCATATCCAGGAGGAACATCTGCTAATGTGAATAAATTTGAAACTGGCACAAAAGGTTTCGTCAATCTTTTGAATTTGATACCATCAGACAATATCTGCAGCTTCCGAATTTGAATGAGAACATCCCTTCCTATCAGAACATCCTTTCCATGTTTATCACTTCCAATTACCTTTATCCAGACTGTACAGCCAGGGAAAAATTGAATTCCTATCTTTTGTTTGGTCATCAAGGATGTCTGGAATACTTCTCCATTTGCTGCTCTAAACTTATGGATATCATTTGTCCATAGTTTAGCTGGAAGGATTATTGGATTCATCATTGTTTTTGTTGAACCAGTATCAATAAATCCTATAGCTTTAATTGGAACATCATACTTGGATGGAAAAATAGATATTTCTGTATTGGGAAGAGAAGGAACCTCGGTTTCTGTGGTATTAACCTCTTGAATCTTTAACACAGGAAAGTGTTCTTCACTGCTAGATTCTTCTGAACTTTCTTCTGTATCAGCAATAGCAAAAATTGTCTGGTTATCTGGTTCTGTTTGCTCTTCATATAATGATTCTAGATCATCTTCTTCCTGGGTTAGGAAGAGTTCTATCAGCTTTGCAGATTTCTCTCTTTTATTTGGACAATTTCTTGCAAAGTGTCCTTTCTGTTTGCAGATATGACATCTTAGATTGTTTCCTTTTCCTCTGAATGGTTTGTTTTTGAAGAACCTGTATTTCTTTCCTTTCTTCAACTTGAATTTGGCTTTGGGAGGAATTCTTTTTGATTTTTTGTTTTTGCAATAACAACCATCTTCTTTGCACTGGATTTGCAGATATTTTTTCTTGCAAGTTTTCTTGTATTTCTTCTGGTCTGATGCCATTTTGCTGAACATTTTTTGTTGACTGCATAACTTTTCTTTTGCAGCAATGCAAGTATGGTAAATTTCTCCCATAGTCATCTGCAAGATTTCTTTATTTGTCTGTTGGAGTATCCTCCACATTTCATCTTGTAATTCTTCTGGAAGTGAACTTACAAAAGTGTTTTTGAGACTGGGATCATTGACTCCATTGAGCTGATAAAACCTTTGACTCATTCTCAGATAATGTCTGTCAAGATCTTTCTTTTCCAAAGAACAACACTTCATTTCAAAGAATTCTCTTCTGGACTCTTGATCCAGCAATGTTGCATTCCCCAAGAAATGAAATTGTAATGCTCCAATGACTTCTTCAATAGTAGAATTATGAAGACTCTCTTGATTGACTGTTCCCAGGGTGATATACCATTCTTTCAGAATTCTCGTCATGCACGCACGAAATTCTTCTATAATTTTGTATCTGTCCGCTCCTGGGTTCACCATTTTAGTATCTAACCAAGCTTTGAAGTCTAGGAACTTTTTCCTCCATTGGGATGGGGAATGTTATCAATTGTGAATAACATGTTGTTGGTTGGATGTGGAGTGTTGACTTCTTGATTATGTAGTCTCGTTCTTTCAGCAAAAGGCTGCTCTGTATCATTTGCCATAAAAGTATGGTTCACTTCTGCTTCTTCTGTTTCAGTGTTTTCTTCAAAGGATTCTACTGATTCTTCATCAGAAGAAGGAATTGAATCATCAGAACTGATGTTTTGGATTGTGTATTGAGAATAAGGGTCCTGGGCATCTTGGAAAATCTTTTCATCAGAAGAGATTTCTGCTTTTTTAGGAGAAGGTTCGAGTGTAGGTTCGGGAGAGGTTTCTCTTTCTTCGGTTTCTTTCTCTTTCTTTTTCTTTAAACCATTCCCTGTGTTTTGGTGGAGAGTTCTTTGGAGGGAAGAGTGGAGTTGGTTTAAGGGATTGTCTAGAGATTGTTGGAAATATCTTTGATGGCCTTACATAGTAAGGGTCATCTTCGAAGATGGGAATCTTCTTTTTCTCTCCTACATAGTGGACAAGTTCTTCATACTTGCTCCTTGGTTTTTTGTAACTCTCTTTCTTTTTCGATGAGCGAGTTGTTGAATCTCCTTGTTTCTTTAATTTTCCTTGTCTCTTCTTCAAGTCTTTCTATCTTCTCCTTCAATTCTGCATAATGCTTTTGTAGCCTGGAATTCATGCCTCCAATCTCCTTTTCTATGGACAATTCTATTCTATCCATTTTTCTTTCAATTTTTTGTAGTAGGCTATTACTGGGCTAAAGCATTCTTTGTCCGCCAATTTAGCACTTCTTACGCTCTGAGAGA
This sequence comes from Sphenostylis stenocarpa, assembly GCA_963425845.1. Taxonomy (NCBI): domain Eukaryota; kingdom Viridiplantae; phylum Streptophyta; class Magnoliopsida; order Fabales; family Fabaceae; genus Sphenostylis; species Sphenostylis stenocarpa. Next base: position 32,151,589 of record OY731398.1, on the reverse strand, counting down.
TAGGTTTCTTGGATCCTTCTGCTGTCACTTCTTTACTGTAAATGAAAGGCTTCATTACGGTTTCTTCTTGAGGATTTGCTCGTCTCGGACTAGGGAATTCTTCTTCGAAGACAACATCATACAACTTTGGGTTTGTATTGGTTGGGGTGCTTTTGACATTTTCTCTTGGTAGTAGTGCTCATAGTTTTCTTTCAAGGCCTTCAAGATTTTCTCGTATATTGGCGGTGGTTGGCGAGAAATCACCATTCTTGGTTTATCGGGATCGGGAGGAGGACTATGGAAATCTTCATCATCATCATCATCATCTGCTTCATCGTCATCGTCATCATCATCATCATCATCTGTTATCGGATATTTACGTGCAAGGGCATCCTGGATCACACGTATCCGGATTTACATCCCACATAAAGTGTCCATTTATTTTATCGGAATAAATGGGTTTTCCATCCGGTCCGAAGGAATGTACAGGAATCTTTCTTTCTTTATCTCCCAAAGTAATCATCATAGTTGTGAAAACCGTTGAAGATGATGATCCTTCGTCATTTTCCTTTTTAAAGATGGTCTTCACCGTTCCATCCGGAAGTCTTTTGAATGCATGATCCATCTTGATGATTGGTGGCTCGATTCTTCTTGAAATTTTCATAATTACTAATCCACTCTCTTGGGATTAGTTGTTCGAGTTCTTCTCTAGGAATGCATGCGGGAATTTGGATTATGGAAGGAGTATGTTCTTCTGTGTTTGAGATTACCATTAGAGCATGCTCGCAAATGGCGATTCTGTTGGAAGATCATAACAATGATCTTGGATTCCGAAGATCAACCGGTGATGAAGAGTAGGCTGCCATCGCACTTTCATCCTGAGGTGCTCCGACAATCTGGACTTGTACTCGAAATCTCTTTGGAAGAGTTGGATCTTTTAGTTGTACACGAAGTTAGGAAACATGGTTAAAACCACACTTCCTGAATTTAACGTAGTCAGGACGTGTTCCAATAACAGACATGTTCATATTTTTGGAACGTTGAGTCTATTAGAGAGACTCTAGCGGTCACCGGTAAGCCTTTTCTCCCATGAAGGGTAAGCACTAGTCGATCTGCTCCAAAATGAAGAGCCACATATCCTTCTCTTTGCCGAGTTTGATGAGAGAAGGTTCTATCTCCAGATCTACGTCATTGTTCGCCGAAGTAGCATTGAGAGCACAATTATCCATTTTTGTGGTTTGGATAATTTCTTTTACTCCTGGTGCAGGAGTGGATATCGGGTTTTTTACGCTCCAGGAAAATCTCCCTTTGTTTCTTCTAAAGACATTATATGGACTTAGTAAGGGTGGTAAGGAGCTTTCTATTTGGGCATCTTACGGGATTCGAGAGTATTCTATAAGATTTTCTAGCCTATGACTTAGGGTTTCTTTACAGGACTTTGGAATAGTAAGGTTTATTTTAGAGGAGTGGCTTATTGACGGACGAGGGTATCAAGTCTGGTGATCGGTCATGGTGGTTTGGGTTCTCTCCTTACTCATCTTTCTTAACTATTATACTATGTTCCCAGATGAAAAGAATAAATAAAGGAATAGTAGG